>CM077792.1:1446314-1887223 GCA_039737535.1 Lagodon rhomboides | reverse complement strand
AGACAGACACACAGAGAGACAGAGAGACACACAGACACACACACACACACACAGACAGACAGACAGACAGACAGACAGACAGACAGACACACCCACTCACACATAGACAGACAGACACACACACATATGCAATCAAATGTGCATGCGTTAGCATGGACACATGACCACACATGTACACACACACAGACAAAGACAGACAGAGAGACACACAGACACACACAAAGACAGACAGACACACACACACACACACACACAGGCATAGACACACACACAGACAGACAGACAGACACAGACAGACAGACAGAGAGACACACAGACAGACAGAGAGACACACAGACACACACACACACACACACACACAGACAGACAGACAGACAGACAGACACACGCACTCACACATAGACAGACAGACACACACACATATGCAATCAAATGTGCATGCGTTAGCATGGACACATGACCACACATGTACACACACACACACACACACACACACAAACACACACACACATACAGCCATGCTTAAGCGTGCTGTGCTGAGATCCACTGGGCCAACAGAGAGATCCTCTGCAAAACTCATCGACATCTCTGGCATACTTTGACCTAGAGACACCATTCGAACTTTAAACTGTAGGGAAAAGTCCAAAGTATCAACGTGTGCGTCGACTTTTTGGCAGTTTTCATCGTTTTCATAGTCACGGCGGGGCCAAACCGCACAGCCCACTCTCGCGATTCCCCGCAGGGGAATTGTCTAGTTATTGTTTATTAGGCCGGAGAAATATGCTGTTCTAGCAATATTAAGAGTACGCTTATAATTAAGAACACTGTCCCTCCAAGCAACGTAAAAAACGTCAAGTTTAGATTTGCGCCAAGCTCGTTCCATTTTCCTACAGGTCTGCTTGAGATCTCGGGTTTCATCAGTAAACCAGGGATTAGATTTCTTTGTTCGTCTTGTCTTGGTAGAGACGGGTGCCACAGAATCGAGGAGAGAAACAAGTACTGAGTTAACTTCATTTGTGAAACGTTCCACAGGTTTAGTCACAGTTGCAAAAGGAGCCAGGACCCCCGGCAGTTTATCACTGAGCGTAGCTATGATTGCCGGGCTAATATGACGAGAAGTAAACACATTTGTGTCACGGGCACAGGGACAGGCTAATGACGCTTCAAATGTAATGAGAGAGTGGTCCGACACAGCAGCATTTAATATCCTAGTTGGAGCTTAAACTGAAAATAGATTTATAGATAAGAGCAACTCCTCCCCCCTGTTTAGAGGTCTGAGCAATATGAGTGTAGTTATAGTCAGGAGGGGAGGCTTCATTTAATGGCAGAAAAGTATTAGGTTTCAGCCATGTTACACATAAACCCATCATGTCCAGCTTATACTTAGTGATCAAATCATTAATTAGTAGGGCTTTGGTTGACAAAGATCTAATATTAATAAAGCATAATTTGAGGGTTTTAAGTAGGGATGAGCGAGTACAGCATTATCTGTATCTGTTAACCATATGAATTATCTGTATCTGTATCTGTCTAACACCCTTAAACTTTCTGTCTTCACCTCTCTCTCTGTTTTTAAACAAAATGTGATACAAATTACCGTTGACTCCTGCACTTGCTGAATAGGCCTTGTCATGCCCATTGTTTAACTTATTATGTTGTATTATATTGTATCTTTCGTTATGTGTAATTTATTTAACCTTGTATTTTACTTTTAACACTCCCCTCCCCCTTCCCCTTAAGAGCTTCTAGCTCTTTTCAGGCTGCATTTGTAAATAAGAATCCTGTTCTTAATTTGTTTGCCTGGTTAAGTAAAGGTTAAATAAAAATAAATAAAATCTGTACTCAGAGTGGGCGGGGCCTGTCCCGGTAGTGGGCGGATTTTCACCTGGAGGCTGACCAGGTTGTGTTGAAGTGGGCGTGGCTTTAACCGGTATGTTACTTTAAGCGTGCAATTGATATGGGTTGATTAGAAATTGTTATATTTATTGCTGATTAGAAAACTATTTACAGGACAGCATCAGCATTGAGCTTCAGATCAATGGTTTTGATCACAATAGCAAACGAACTATTTACAGAACAAGTTTTGCAACAATGAATACAACACATGCAGTTGCAATTATGAAGTAAAATGCAATTTTAACTTTTATTTTTTATGATCAGTATCATTTTTTTTTTTTTCATTTTTTAAATTTTTTTGGTTCTTTTTCATTTTTTTTATTTCCACACTGGGTGTGTGTAATATTATTTATTCCACTTCTACCTTTATTTTTTCATGAAAAACAGCAAGAAAGTGTCAGACAGTGCGTGAATTAAAACAATGGCTAGAGCCAGCTCCTCTCCACTTCCCCCACGGGGCTGCCTGCCCTCAAGATCTCTTCTTCTGGGCCTAACAGCTGTGGAGAGCTACAAGCTGCATTTCCAGCAGGCCCAGAGAACTTCTCCTCACTGCAGCGACACGAAGTCCTGCCAGTATTCCAGATCAGTTAGCACCAGCCGCTGCGATGCAAAGCTTGCCAGCTAACTTCACAATCTGAGGAACACCAAGCAAGTTAGCACCAAGCTGCTATCCTTGCAAAGGAAAGGCGCGAACTGTTTCCTCCTCTGCCGACTTTCATCAGACCTTGCACAGCAAGAAGAGCATTCAACATTGGAATCCCAACCTTCTCCTGCAACCACCAGCACCTTTTTTTCAAAGACTGGTAACGTTGAACTGGGCTTAGATAGCATAGCATAGCACGGCTAAGCACAGGACTTTAAACTCTGGTTGATGTAATGCATATGTGTTCAATGTATGTGTTTGTTCACTGTTGGTGTTATTGTGACCTCAGGTCAGATATTGGTAGTTTGCTTTGCTACAAGGCTAATTCGACGTTAGTCTAATGCTGCTTCACACAGACTCAGGGTCTGGAGCCTATCACACCCACATGTGATATTAGTCACCACCATTGTTTCTTTGTTCTGCCAGACACTCACACACACACACACACACACACACACACACACACACACACACATACCTGTATATAGTACATGTTAGTTAGATTGTGTGCTTTCATCTTTGTGTTGAATAAAGACTTTTGAACCTTCTTGCTGTTTATTTAATGTTGTACAAGAGTGAATGTTGCCAACCTCTACACTGTCAAGAACTCCAAAATCCTTCAACCATTACTAGCTGTTATGTTCAATTTGGTTGGAGTTATTAAGTTAATTATTAATCAGAGTTATAAACAGTTTAGTACCTTTTTATGAGACTGGTTTGGTAAAGTTGCTATGTTTTCCTTTCTTCAAGGGTGGTGCCCCGAGGTGATCTAATGTAAATTGGATCATATTATTTATCATAATTAATAATTATCCCTGATAATCATTAATTATTATTGATAGCTAAATTTTACCTAAATTCCCCTTTTGATGTTGCATAAACACTATTTAATTGTGCCTTATTTAATGAGGAAGTGTACTGCCTAACACCTTCATACATGTCATGGTCCTAGGCTTTATTTTTGTGATCTCCTGTTTGATGTTGGAGCACTTTCCTCATGTGTTATGTTTTGCTTTACACTTCCCATCTTTATCTTTTTCCCACCTGTTTTCTTTGTTGACTTGTGTTTGATTAGTTATTAATTAGACCCTGTATATTTAGTCCCTCCTTTAAGTCATCGTCATCTGTTCTCCACTCCTGCATTTACGCCTCATGTCTCTTCAGTATTCCTGCTTTTGTTCCCTGTGCCTCCTCGGTTTGCTCTCACTTAAGTTTTCTCTTTAGTTTTTTTTTTTGTACTTGCCCAAGCTTCTTCTGTTTTATTGGCTGCAGTTTTTGGTGCCTGGATTTCAGCTTACGTTAATAAAACTTGTTTTCTGTTTTTTCCACCTGCCTGTAGGCGTCTTTTGCATTTGAAAAACTAACAACACCAGCACATTCTCTATGGCATTACCCTGTCATAGCAAAGTGACATGAATAATTTTTTTTTTTTAAAAAAAGGGCAAACAGTTATGAACAAATAAAAACCTAGATATGGCAGTTTTTAAACTTTGGCTATGTGTTATTATTTGTTGAAGCAGCGCATTCATACGACTGGTGATGTAATGTTTCAGCCAATCAGCTGTCTGTCTTTTCCCTCAACAGTCCAACCAAGATTGTTACAGAGCACACCCTGTAAGAGGAACTGCCATATAACAGATGACACAGTCCTCACCTAACTAACCTGGAGTCAGCCATGGATTATCAGGAGCAGGTAGGAACCAAATTATCAGCAGAATTATCTAGCAAAGGCTCAGAATTGTTAACAGTGACAACTGATATAAGCTAATTTATAATTTTATAGTGCAGCAGCACCTACATTCTTAATAAATCAGACTTTGATAATTATGTAGTTAATGTAATGTCAGCAGTGTAACATTAAGTTATCAGTGTAATGTAATGGGCTCATATAGCATTGATACTTTTGCCAATGGAACAGTGAGGTTAACTATCTTCCAGGAGAGTCTTTGAAAAAGACTTGCATAACCTGCATTATTACATTATTTCATATTGCATTCATTGAGTTTGAGACGTTTGCCCAAAGCAACTTACAACAAGCACATTCAGCCTCTAGAGGAGCAAGAACTTGATGTCATCATATCTGTGAGTGCATGCCTGACAAATAAACAACATCTACAAGGGTTTTTGGTGTCAGTTCATCTGGCCATGACGAGTATTTACTAGTCCTACAGAACTGGTGACACCAGCTCAGCTCTGAACTGAATGTAATGTGGTTAAACCTGCTTTCAGGCAGGTTAGGGAGTGGAGCAGGGTGGAGCAAGGTGGAGGCATGTCAGAAACTGCTTCTTTTATTATCATTCTATTTACTGTCATGTGTTTTGTAATGATTGCAGGTTGGAGAAATTGTGTCCACTGCCAAATTTGGAGACTTGATAGAATTTTCCTATCCCATCGGCTATTCACACTGGGGAGTGTATGATGAAGATGGACATGTAATCCATTTTGCTGTTGCAGGTGAGGACAACTTCCAGTACATCACGTAGATTTACAGTTGTTCAAGCAAAGTTGAAAAAATATGTGTATTACTTTCTTTAAAAAAAGATTTTGATATAGTGCTACTCGACAGGATGGTACCTCAGAATTAGGTTCTGGACAAAATCCCTGAGGAATGTTTCAGTTTTGAAGGACTGTTGCAGCATAACCAGGTATGATGCAGGAACGTGATAAATAGGCATAACTTATTTGTAGCCAGGAGTGGGGCAGTAGTGGATAATATATAATTTGATAATGCAAAGGTTAGACACCTGGGGGAGGAAAAACAAAGCCAGAGGCATTTTTTTTACAACCTAGCAATCCAAAACTTCTTCCTACTAAACAGCTTACAGTAGAACTCCATAAACTATTTGTAAATTAGTCAAGGACAAGGTCGCGGTCACACAAATGCAAATGCACGCAAATAAAAATGGCCTGTTGGTGCTGAATGTGTTTAGTGCAGGATGTGAAGCACACAGAACCCAGTCTACTGGTTGGTACTCTGGGGTAGTATTGGTTGTGGCCTTCGACTTTGCCAGTAAAGGTTCACCAAATTGCGAAAACAAAAAGTAGTACAGCTTAGGGCTGGGCAATATGGCCAAAACTTATCACGATGGGTTTTTTTTACATTGATCGATGGTGATAATTTATCACAAGATATATTTAACAATAATAATAATGTTGAATTGACAGTTTTAAGAGTATTCTCCTTTGGACAGAACCCAAACAAACCAGAAGGTTAGTAATGGTTTATAAAATACAATTATTTATTGCCAGAATGAATAGGTGACAAACATTCAACAGAAACAACCAACCAAATGGCTTTATGTTGAGCACTGAATAAATAAAATGATAAATACGTACAACAAAATGCTTGTTTCAAATGTGTCTCAAACATTTAAGAGGTAGTATACTGAACTGAACAGTGACAAAATAAAATAAAAAGGTAAATGTTGAGGATGATTATGCTGCTGTATTCTGTGAATATTGCACATTCTTGAGCCTGCAGGTAGTTGTTCAGTTCAGCTTCATTAGCCTCCTGTTCTGTAAGACCGGATGTGGTTCGGACGTGCGACCAGACCTCATATCAGTGGTGGTCCCGAAGTGCTTGACATCTCTGAGCTGCTCCTCCAACTTTCGCCGACACATTTTGCACCTAATGCTGGTCTGTGATTTGTCAGACTTCAGGTAGCCGAACTATTTCCAAATAACTGAAGTGGTATGAACTTTTTATCGGTACAATTTCTTCTTCTTTGTCAGTTTCCTCGTACTCGGTTTTGCTAGTCGGACCACTCATTTTCTTGTGTCAGCTAGACACACAGGTGGTCACCGTCATTCTGAGCTATTGTGAGTGGGAGGGCTCGATAAATGTATCAGACACATGCATTTGTTTTTCTCTGCTGTGCTATTGGCTGTTGGTGTAGTATTTTCTAGGTAGAGGAGAACGTACTCAAAAATAACTATCGAAAATAGATGTCATTAATGTATCATCGTGAAAATGTTTATCATGACAATGATGGAGATAGTTTTATACCCCAGCCCTGGAACAGCTTCCACTGGAGGTCATAGTTCTGACAGCTTGAAGACTAGTTCAGCTGCAGCAGCTCAACGACAGGCTGGTTTAGTCTATTATGGTGCAATTTGACAATAGTAATAAACACTAAAGGAAACATATTGTTTCATGGTGATGAACTGAAATCAGATTTTTAATGGGGTGCATGGATGGGACACAGAGCTAGTGTGGGGTGGCCATGGCAGAGTGAACCCTTATGATTGGCAGGAGATCAAAATGTGTAATGCAAATGTTTTATGGATCACTTTGCTTCTACTAATGCACATATGAATTGAATTCCAAAAGTAATCTTCACATTCATTGTATTGTTTTTATTGTTTTTACATTTTATAAAACACCTTTAATAGTCTCATTGTGTGATAGATATTCAGCTCCTGCTGTAGTCCCGCACTGCAGTTTAATTCTGCTACAAAGTGCTCTCACACAAGTTTGGCATTCATCCATCTTAAAGCTGCAGTCTGGAGTTTTGAGAAAAAAGTGGACTGAAAATTTGAATGAGCGCAGCTCCCAGGTCAGTCCTTCTTCCTCTCTGCTGCGCTGCAGCCCTGCCATCAAAGCCCCTCCCACAGAGGAGCCTGCCGTGCACCAGCAGGCTTGTAACCACGGTAACAGAGGAAGCCGGGTAACAAAGATGGTGCATTCAAAATAACAACAACAAAACAAGCCCTGATTGTTCCATTTCTGATCAATACCACTAAATTACAATGACGAGTGCGTTATTTCTCTAAACCAATTCAACCACTTCAGAGCATACTGAACACAAACTAACATTATAACTACCTGGTCACTTGAAAGACACTTTTGCTAACCAGTAGCCATGAAGACAAAGCTAAACACCGGAGTTAGGATACAGGCAAACAAGCTAGATTTACCAACAAGAAGGGGCGGACTGGCCATCTGTGTGCTCTGGAGAATCACAGAGCGGCTGGTACTCCAGGACGGCCAGCGGCCGCCACGCAGTCATCACCAGTTTTTTTTTTTTTCCTGCTAATCAACTGTTTCACACTCCAGTCCAGTAGGTGGCAACAATGCATCTTTAAGTTGGATGCCACCCGTGCCCACCAGCTAATTGAAAAGAAGAAGAAGGAGAAGAAAAAGAAGTAGTAGCAGCAAAGACGATAACTGAGTAATTTTGGTAGTAGTAGTAGTGAAGCACTTATATGGAAAAAATATGGATAACATAACAAAAGGGTGGGGCTGAGGAGGCGAGGGGAAAAAAGCGACACTCAGAGAGTGAAGCTGCTAAATGTCGCAAACTAACTGAAATGTTCAGCAGCACTGCCGGCAGCAGCAGCACTACGGCAGCAGTTCACGTTAATATTAGCAGCATCCAAGAAGTGAGTGAAGAAGAGAGTGTTGAGGCTGAGGGCAGGTGTGCAGCCTCATCATTCCATCATTTGTTAATTCAGGTAGAGTTTCGACTGAGGGCAGAGGACGACGCCCACGATCTTCATTTCTTTGTGAATATTTAAGTGAGACTAGAATACTATGCCCTTAACACGTCATGATTAAAGTATTGTGACACCCGTGTGCCAGACGTTGATGACTTTCCGCGTACTGATTGTTGTGGGCCGGCCAAGTCAAAGTCCAGGGCTGTTTTGTAGTCTTCGTCTGTCCCTGCCAACAAGCTACGTAGCTCGACTGCAACATCGTAAGGCGACATGCGCTATTGCAAGTATTACTGTAATTACTGTACTGTTCTTTCTGGCACGGTCCAATTCTTTCTTTTTACACAGCTTTTTTTCATCAGTCTTCTTCTTTCTTCTCTTTGACGTGGGCAATGGTGGGGCATGTTTCTGCTCAGTTGCTTCTCTGTCATTGTTTACAGTTTGAGTTTGAGCTTGAACCTATCTGACCAGGTGAGAGCAGGCGCTGTGCGGGGAAGGGGCACTGCCGAGTACACACTGCGCGAGGGAAGGGGGCTGCCAGCAGCATATGCCCGAGCATGATTGACACTTCTCAGACACTCCCCTTGGCTCTGATTGGTTGTGTTGATCTGGGAGCGGTGGATTCTTGCAAAAACAAATTATGGCCACTGGGTGGACCCACAGACAGTGGATTTTTACACAGTTGATCTGTATTTTATTCTACTGTCAGATCATAATGACAATTTTAGTAAATATAACAAAAATAGTTTTTAATCCTTCTATTTTGGTGATGGCTTGTAAAAAAAACTTGTTCATATCAAGTGACTTGGGTCTTCTAGCCTTAATTTTTAGCAGTAGGCGGCAAAGTTGAATTGGCTTGACTCATATATGTTACCATTTTGTATTCCTCACTCATAAGTCACGGAAGAGGCAGATCGTTGTTTTGTTTTTGTTTTTTATTTCAAGTTGTTGTGCATCCAGGTATACATCCATATACATCCAAGCTTCTCTTAGACCAAGAATTGCATAATGCTCTGTAGTCTGAAGGTAAAATGTCACAACATACCATGAGGTCCAGGTGGGAGAGCATGTACTTGTGCAGAATGAAGCGTCTCTTCATCGGTGTCTGCAGCCTCACCAATTGACATGCCCTCCGAATCCGAATCCATTTAAAAAAAACCCACATTTATATATACACATTATATATACACATTTATATTGCTCATGGACACATGGTTGCTCTGCAAATGCATATCCTACACTTTGTGCCGAAGTAGACTATTCTTTTTCAATCAAATATGAGAGAACACAACAACTTCAGGGAACTGTTCATGGAAGACAGATCTGGAAGTAACAGAACTTGACACACCATGACGGAGCTCCAGACTCTGAATCACACTCCTCTCTCACTTGCTCCTCTTCTTCCAGGTGTTACTGGTCAACTGTAGGTGAAGTATCTGAATAAACAGATAAAATACTGAGGCTCATATTGTATATATGTTGTCTTCCTGTTGTTTTTTTTATTATTATTATTATTATTATTATTATTATTATTATTATTATTATTATTATTATTATTATTCTGTCTTTTTAAAAATAATTTGCACTACCATTAAACAGTAATTCAAACCATTGTATTTGAATGTGAAAGTACATGGCAAATTCAAGTGTGTCCATCCAGGACACATCACATAGAACTATCTGAACATGACCTACCATGCTGTCCAGAGAGGCGCGACAGCTCCTCATCATTACTGCTGTACCTAGGCTGCTTATTTGACCGGGAACTTTCCCTGCTGCTGCTAGTAGCTGTGTCTGGCTCTGACTTTCTTTTGAAGAAGCTTTGTTTGTCACTGCTTCTTTTCATAGCTATTGTCTTATTATTCCTGGGAGAAATGTAATTCAATCAATCATTCAAGCACTATGACTGCAATGTCTAGCAGGATCATTGTTAAATTGTGTTTGAATCAATGTATGAAGTACAGGGGTTCTTGGATTTCTGGGACCCCTTTATATCAAAAACAAAACTTTATATATAAGTTCTGAAATGTTTTTTTTTTTACTCTGATATGTTTTGTTTTTTAATGTACCTTTTTGCACATGCAAGCAATAACAAATCTATGCCTTTTGCATGCAAAAGGGAGACAATAAAGTATTTTCTATTCTATTCTACAGAAGAGGGGCAGATGCTGAAACTCATACGTACTTACCTGCAAACAATATTGCCTGTATGTGGGGACCTTCTAATTGGAGAAACCAGGATCCGGAGAGTACCTCTTGGTGAGGTGAACGTCCCCTCGGGTGCCCATGTCTTGATCAGTAACAACCGCCATGCCTTCACACCATCTACACCTGAGGATATGAGACTACGACGCGATGCCCTTCTAGATCAGGTCTTCACATATGACCTTCTCAATCTCAACTGTGAGCACTTTGCCACCTTTGTACGCTATGGAAAGGCTGTCTGCAACCAGGTAAAAATTTGGCACTGCAAAAAGTAACACTTTGCAGTGTTTCTAATTTCTTTTGTGTTTAAGAGTAATTGTGTGCAATCAAATGATGTCTTGCTATAAAGGATAGGTTCACCCAAAGTTTTATAGTCAACAAAACATTTCTGGAGCTTAACAGCAAAACAGCATTCTCCTGAACAAGCGAAGTAACTGGGGATGTGCTTTGATAAACCACTAAAGAAAACATTAAATGGCTCCATACAGCTTGTCCGGTGAACCCCAAATATCCAGACACGCAATGGAGCTTGTGCACCCACTTCAGACAGGGTGCGCACTAACACTTTTAGCTTAACAATTTTTCCAAATCATTTTGGGATCTCAGTGCTTCCAGAGACTTGGATTACACCGGACAAGCTGTGTGGAGCCGTTCAGTTCTTTTGTGTTTTTTTAATGTTTTAAAACAAGTCCCCAGCTACTTCAGTTGTTAACGAGAATGCTGCAATGCTGTTATGCTGTGAAGCTCCAAAAATGTTTTGTGGACTACGAAACTCGAAACTTCACCTGAAATTCCATCAGCAGGGAGAAGATAATGACTGAGTTTTAATTTTGGGGGAAACTTTTCCTTTACCATGTGAGATATGGTAGTGTAATAACTTCCCTCTTCAGAGTCAGCAGTAACAAGCATTTTGGCCATATCAGACCAAGAAAACTGTTGTTGCTAAGGGAGAACATTTAAAAAGTGATGATGATAATAAATAATGTTTGTTGTGTGCTGCTTTAAGTGGCCTGAGGTACATTACATTTTTAGGACCTTGCTGACCATTAATGTCCACTAAGAGACTGTGCTGTCCCTCTAGATTCCTGCAAGATCCAAGAATGTGGAGTCTGTGGAGGCGACTACGACCTTCAAAGGCATTGTCTGCCCCAAAGAAACTGCTGAGGATCATTCAGAATGAGCCCACTGACTGTTTTATGATTTATTAACTAACCTAATGCTAAGCAACCTTTTTAGTGGTGGTAGAAACATGAACAACTAAAAATAAACACTATTAAATCTCTCTGTATTCTGCAAATTTAGACATTCAAGATTTTCATTTTT
The DNA here is from genome assembly GCA_039737535.1 of Lagodon rhomboides. Lineage (NCBI taxonomy): Eukaryota > Metazoa > Chordata > Actinopteri > Spariformes > Sparidae > Lagodon > Lagodon rhomboides. The sequence goes on along the minus strand of CM077792.1, from coordinate 1,875,723 downwards.
GGCCCTCTGTATAGCTAGGACGGGGGTTTTATTCCAATGCTAGAGTGGAAAATAAATACATTAAGACTGCAACAAACAATTTCTTACATTATTGAAATGATTCATTGTTATATCTTTAAAACACCAATTATAAATTTGGGCCAAAGATGAGATAGTCACATTATATTTAACCACAACTTTTCTATAAAATATAGAAGATATTTGGTTTACTATATATATATATATATATATATATATATATACACTATGTACTATATATGGCAAAGAAGCAAATCGTCATTCTGAGGAACTGAAACCAGGTGATAGTAGCCAACACAGAACCCAGATGTAATGTGGTAGATGAGAATAAAATGTGTCTGTAAATCAGTGCAAATGGATTAAATCTGTGTATCATTTGTTTGGTTTTTTTTGATACTCAATTGAGAGTCTGAAATTGGAAAATGATTTGATATTTCGGTAATTGTTTATGAATCTGATATGAAAAAACAGTACTTTACTTCTAATTATCTTGTGTGGCCTGACCTTTCGAAGGTCACCACAGTGGAAGGAGGTCGTGTGGTTCGGACATCTACTGCATGTCTGTCCACCCTGGGAGAGGGATCCCTCCTCTTTGGGTCCTCCTGAGGTTTCCCTCATAACATCCCCTCCATAACAGAAACAATAAGATACCTAGGTATAAATGTTTAATCATAATTACTTAAATTTTATCTGGGAGGGATTAACAAAGATGAGAATTTAAAAAAAAATTAAATTAGTTTTAATTTAAAAATGGGTACTACATCAAATAACATATTTTATATTATAAAAAATATAATAATGAATACATTCATTCATACATTTTATTTAATATATAAATTAATGAATGTATTTTATTTATACACAGTCGTGGTGAAAAGTTTCTATCCACTTGTAAAGAACATGTATATCATGGCAGTCTTCAGTTTCAATTACTTCTACAACTCTCATTTTTCTGTATTGGAATGAGGGGAACAAAAACTACTTTGTCACAAAAACATTCATGAAGCTTGGTTAAATAATTAATTCATTATAGGTCTTCTGAAAATGTGACCAAATCTGCTGGATCAAAAATATACATATGTCAGGTATGGTGGTAGTAGACGTGATGGAAGGACCCAGATGCATGGACAGGAGACTGCGGTTGCAGGGATTCATAATAATATTTAATTATTTTCCAAAAGACCAAAAACAAGGCGACATGAATGAGACGTGACTATGCAATACAATCAAAACAATGATCCGGCCAGGAGTGAAGGGCAACAAAGGTTTAAATACACACACACTGATGAGGGAACGAGGAGCAGGTGAGGTGAGAGAGAAGGGACGAGGGCAGGTGAACTAACGAGGGGGAAGCACAGAGGAGAAATACACAGACGAGACACTGACAAGACACAAGAGGGCAAGGAAATCAAACATAAGACACAACAAAACACAGAACCATGACAACATACAGTAATTCTAATATTTGCCTAAATGTTATGGAGAGAGCTATGTCTCAAAAGTATTTGTAAATGCACGAACCACGATTCACAAATATTCCACAATTTACTAGTGAAGAAAATTCCTTACTCGTGACTTTGCATTTAAATAAATGTGCTATGATTTGTACAATACTTGTATTAGAGGTCAACCAAAAATAATCTATTAGGCTGATTAATCAGGGGCCACAGTATCAGGTCACAAGTTAGGCATGTTGGCATCAGTTAGACAGTCTCTACTCACTCCGCTGAGTGGAGGTATAAATAGGTACTGTGTAGTTAGTGTGGATTGTGCGGATTAGTAAAGAGCAATAGCCTCTCACCTGGTCTAACACGAGGGATTCCTACACACACACACACACACACACACACACACACACACACACACACACACACACACACACACACTACTCTAGTACGATTTATTATTAACTGGAGCTACAGTGACTGCTGGAGCACACCAGAGTTGCTACATCACTTTTTTTCTCGAAGTTAGGGATTTAAATGTCCACAGTTTGTATAAACCAGTTAAATGTTAAAATGTAAAAGTGATGAACTGCTAAATCTACATAGTTTTATGGCATATTTTGGACAAAGGTTGGCATTTTCTCGCTTGATGAAAATATTCCCATGGTAAGTCATAAGGAAAAGCCATGATCAGGAGAGTAAAGCTAGAAACTATGAGATAAAAAAGTCAAAATTAGAAATTTAAAGTTACTCAATAATAGTCATTGTTATGAGATATAAAAAACAGTTGAAATTATAAGATAAAAAAATCATAAATATGACATGAAAAGCCGTAATGTTGTAATTATGAAATTTGATATATAGATATAGATATAGATATCATGAAAAGCTGTAATGTTGTAATTATGAAATTTGGTATATAGATATAGATATAGATATCAAGAATAAGCGTTCTTCAATTATTTGTTTTTCAATGGTGGAAATCAGATTCCATAGTAAGAACAGGGCAGTAAATGAGTCAGGTATGTATGAAAGACAAGTCAGTCTCTTCTGGTTCATTTTATTGCTAAAGATTTTTTGAATAGAAAGATTGTCTAATTTCTTTTTAATGTTGCTCCCTCTATGCCTGACCTCAGTTTTGATGAAATTCTGGCTACAGCCCTGCATGCAAGAAAATGTTCCACCTTACATCAACTATTAAGATTGAAGGCAACAAAATATCCTTTCATCTATTGGAGTTTATGTGCACGTACACGCACACATGAGCACGTCTTTGGTGCGCTCTGGTACTTAAACAAATAGCACCCCCGCCCATCATTACATGTAGCATACAACATTTATTGCTGATTGACAAAAGAAAAAGAAGACTATGGGGACAGTATGCTTTATTTCAAACTCATCATGTTTTACATTTATCCTCCGCAGGGCCACATTAAGAACCCCAACCCCCACCCCACGTGTTTGCGCTGCTGTGTTTCCTCTAAGCCAATCACCCCAGGGATTCCTCCCCAGGGAGCCATGGCAGCTCATTAAGATCCAATTAGTGCTGACGTCACTAAGCTGCTTACAGCAGCAGGTGAATGGAGTGAGAAACTGAGAAAGATTTGTTTACATTGATGATTACATTGACTAAAGGATTTTGCAGACATTAACATGACAACATGTTTTGGTAGAAAATAGAATATTACTTAAGATTACTATTAATCCGGATTCTCTTATAGTGTGGCAGCCTAATCTGGATCTTTGAGGGATCCAAGTAGCTGAGATGGAGAGCATGGGCCAGGTAAGTGCTGCGTGATGAATACATGATAATACTATAAGTTGACTAGTTTGCTGGTGGACCTCATTCTGTCAAGTTATGTGTAGAAGGTTACAGCTGAACATTCTGACAATGTGTAAGACAGTGAGTGAATCATGTAAATCTGATAATAATATATGACAATAACTTCAATAAATGGTCACTGCAGAATACAAATACATACATACACAAACAAACAGGGGTCTACACCATTTCCTTGATTTATTTATGTACTCACATAAGTATGGAAAGCTTAAAGGGTCTCTTTTGAACTGTAGTTGCCTGATCAGTAAAGATGAAGGGCAGACCACACTGGTCAAACTTGGATCGCCTTTGCTCTTTGTTTGAGTAAGAAAATCCAAAGTATGCACATATGTATGTTTTTTTTTTTTAAATTAATTTCGGTTATTTGTATTATTATCATTTTTTAAATGTATTTATACACATCAGAGCATGTTCAAATATGTGTAGTGTAGTTATATCAGCCATTTTAAATGCTGCTCATTTGTTGACTGTGATAAACCTGCTGTTACTGTATAATTCCAGAGGGTGGCAGCAGAATACCATTTGTAAATTAATCATACCCAGTTTAAAAAAAACTGGATGGGTGCATGTGTGTGTATGTGTGTGTTTAGTGATTTGGTTAGGTGGTAGCCACCATGTTCCACCAGAACAGCTTCAATTCACCATGGCATTGATTCTACAAGTCCTTAGGACTATACTGGAGGGACAGAAGACCATTATTCCAGAAGATATTACCTCATTTGGTGTTTGGATGACTGTGGTGGACAGCACTGATCCATAATCTTAACCTGACACACCAAGTACCACAGATGGTTCGTTATATACAACCATCTGGAAAGGCACCACTGTAAACTGTTTGAATAAGGACAGCCACTTCAAAAATTCATACTTGGCAGGTGTTTGGATGAAGTTAACATGAGTTTCTTGTTCAATTCTTGATGTTGTTGATGGTCATGTAACAAAGTGTCATATTTTAGATGCCAAAAAATAAACAAAACTATTTATGAGTATACAGTAGGCAATAGATCAACAGTAATATATTATGCAATTTAAGACACAAGGAATTATAGAAAACATGTAGATACAGCATGTACCTATAGGACCCATCTGTCTCATGATACCTCTTACTTCTCCTTCAGCCAGTTGCTGAGAATAACTCGCCTGCTTATGTTCTCAAAGCAAGGTAAACTATGTTACCTGCAAGTGAGAATAATCCCTCACAAGAGACAGAAGTAGAGGCAGGGGTAGCCAGATGTTTGCAAGTCAGGGCAGATAGTTGTGCCCCTGCATGAGTCGACCACCACTGCAATTGGCACTCTTCCATGCTGATGCCAGGCTCTGCTTTATGGAGGCTGAGAGACCTGTACAAACTCCTGTTATCATCTGAATCTAAAGCCAATGGTAGGAAGGTCCTCCTCTTCTCTGCTGGCTCCTCCGAGGGCTGTGGACTAGCTCTGCTGGGTTCTCACAGCAGTGCCTCAAGGCTGGTCCCACCTCTTCTCTATCTTGCCTTGGTAGTCCTTGCAATATCCATTATTGATGTTAGCTTGCTGTTTAGATGGGTCCTTCTTAGAGGCAGTCTTGAACCTCTTCACATAGACTGGGTCCTCATCTGATACCTCCGTGGTGCAGTACAGGTGACACATCAACCCCATCAAGCTCAGTCACATATTTGCAGTATTTGCAAATAGTAATAGTAAGTGTGTTTATATTAGAGTGATATCAGAGCATTTAATTTAGGAAAAGTAATTTAAAGGGACATGGGGCAGGATCAAGAAATAAGACTCAATAGTGACACAACGGCCATTAGGATAACTGAAGCCATCAGCCAAGCCGGCGCTGGAGCGAGCATGAACTCTTCACAGCAGAGCAGCTGATGCTGTGACACTGTTATTTCTTTACTCGCTGTTCACATGACTGTTTACTGCAAGACCTCTGTGCAAGCCTTCGCAGAATGACGTTGGTAGCCTAAAACTGCGAACTGAGCTGTGTGTAAGGGATAGCCTTATCCCCGACACACATGAAGCAGCCGGGAAGCCGGCTCGCTGTGTGTAGCGACACACAAGCGGCGAGTCTGAAAGGCACAGGTGAAAGCAAAGACGCATTTGGGGGGCAAAAATATTGTCTCTGATACGGGACTGCTGTGTGTTAGCAGCTAATGTTACTACACAGACACAAACAAACCGTTACCCTGTGGCTACAGCCAGCTGCTAACGTCACCTCCCGGATAACAGGTTGGGCTTTCTGTCCCATATATAAAGGGACATATTTCTAACTATTCGGTTTCAGACTAAAGGACCGTGGAAAATGCGCAGTCTGTAACTATTCAGTGTTACACAGCGGTGGACTAAGTTACATATTTGTGACTAACGCTACTCTGCACGTTAGGTCACTCCGAGTCCTCGGTGATCTCATATGATTTTCAAATCAAGCTCTAAACATGACCTGTAATGTTTTCTTACCTGGTCACTAGGAAATGAGCCATGTCAGCATCTGTTTTCAGTCCCAGTTCAAGTTGAAGCTGCCTCCATGAGTCGAACCGTATCCGATGTTTATTCTGGTGCCAGCCCGGCTTTGGTTGTAATTTTGTTTCGACTCACGACTTGCTGCTGATAAAACCTTCGTTTTCTTCTTAGTATGACTTTTTAGTGGACTTTGTGTGGTGGTGGGTCGTTTTCTGGCCGTAGCAGAATCCATTACTACACAAACACTAGTTTGGGTCCACCACGCTTGTCTTCTTCCTGTATCCAAGCCGTCTAGGACGCGCATTCAGCGTCATCTGACGTGCGGGAAATTTGGACCACAAATTGCAGTACACTATGCAGCACACAGCCTGTTCAATGCAATGGAGAGATACGTGGGTGGGCTCATTCTTTTTGGTTTTGAACAATTCATCCCCCATTAGCATTAAAAAACTTAAAATGCATGTTTATTTTTTCACAAATCCTGCCTCATGTCCTTTTAAATCATACTGTAACAATTCACAGTCGATTCAAAAAGCTTTGCAGAAAAAGGCTGAGTCCCAAAAGGTTTATCCCATTTCATTACTACCTTTTCCCGATTACATGCAGTTTAAGGAGACTTTCCATCCTCTTTAGATTATCCCACTCAGATGTGGTCAACACGACTACCTTGTGCTCCTGTCAGCCCAGAGTCACCTTTACAGGATTTGGTTCTGGTACACTGCCCAGCCAGAAAATTAAGTCACACAGTCTTATATTTCCCTGGACTGCCTTTAGCTTTGATTACAGCACACATTTGACATGGCATCATTTTGATAAGCAATGTCACAACATTTATTTCTGTCCAGGGTTACATACATTTTTCACCAAGATCTTGCATTGATCATGGGAGAGTTGGCTACTGCGTAAAGTCTTCTCCAGAACATCCATCCGTGGGGTAAAGGTCTGGACTCTGTGGTGGCCAATCCATGTGTGAAAATGATGTCTCATTCTCCCTGAATGACTCCTCACAATTTGAGCCTGATGAATCATGGCATCTTGGAATATGCCCATGCCATCAGGTAATAAAAAATCCATTGATGGTCATTCAGTATATTCAGATAGTCAGCTGACCTCATATTTTGGGCACATAACATTGCTGAACCTAGACCTGACCAACTGAAGCAACCCCAGAACATAACACTTTCCCCACAGGCTTGTACGGTAGACACTAGGCATGATGGGTGCATCACTTCATCCACCTCTCTTCTTACCCTGATCCACCATCACTCTGGAACAAGGTAAATCTGGACTCATCAGACCACATGACCTTTTTCCATTGCTCCGGAGTCCAATCTTTATGCTCCCTAGCAAACTGAAGCCTTTTTTTCTGCTTTACGTTGTACGTCACTGACATCACGTTTCACATTACGAATGCGCAGAAGAGAAAAAAAACAATAGACCCATTGTGAAAGAAGCATTTGTAAAATTTGGTGGATACATTGTTTTTGAGTGTCACAACCCCCACGAAATGAGATGTATGCCCTAGGCGTTGTAACTAAATTTCACAATCTCCCTAAACATTTAGTGTAATACATGAACATAAAGCCCTAAATGTCAGCAAAATAATTACACAACCATACACCTGAATTCAAATCCCTCTTTTGCCCTTATTGACTCTCTCTGCAATCCATGGTGTCAGTCCAGGCAAACTCTAGGGCCACTGGCGCCACAGCAGTTGTCAGTTACTCCGGTGATATGCTGCCCCTCTATATTTTTGGAGTTACTTTCGAATTATGGTCATATTTTACAAACTAAATCTTTAAGCATGACAAGCACTCATCATGATACTGATACATGCAAACTGCAGTGATTTTAAACAACTGCTGGCAAGGGTTTGCACTCTACCATCATCTTGACATGTCCTCTTGTCCCAGTGTTCATCATTGTTCAAACCTACTACCTTGTGTTGGCAAGAATGGAATATATCTTGATAATGACCTGTTTTTGCCTCCACTGTATTCATGATGATTTGCAAGATGGTTGGTTCAATTAACACATACAGAACAGTGTGACTTCACTACCTTAAACATGTATCAAGACCAGCCTCTTCAGTTACTGTAGGATGTCTTTTGAGTCCACAGACTATACTGTAGGTAATACTCTTTGAAAATTTTGAACTTTGAGACCTTTAAAGCAACATGATGAAACGTTTTGACCTAAAAGCTGCATTCTGGAGTTTTGAGAAAAAACTGGACTTGGAGATGGAGTTACCAGGTAATCATAACCCGGTGCAACATTTTTGCCATGCTGCCTTTCTGAAGCATGAGTAATGTTATTTCTCTAAACCAATTCAACCACTTCAGAGCGTACTGAACACAAACTAACATTATAACTGCCTGGTTACTTGAAAGAGACTTTTGCTAACCAGTAGCCATAAAGACAAAGCTTAACACCGAAGTTAGCATACAAGCTAACAAGCTAAATTTACCAACAAGCTACGTAGCTCGACTGCAACATCGTAAGGCGATATGCACTGTTGCGAGTATTACTGTAACCACCACCATCGTAGCCTTGTGGTTAAAAAACAGAATCAAACATATAGCAGGGGTCCTTACTTGTCCAGCAGAAAAGCAGCCAACTCTGCGTCGCACTTGAGTCCTTACAAATCCCGCAGCTCCAAATGGCACTCCGATATTTATCATAGTTTTATTTCTGGCATGGTCCAATTCTTACACTGCAGTTTGAGTTTGAGTTTGAACCTATCTGACCAGGTGAGAGCAGGCGCTGTGCGGGGGAGGGGCACTGCCGAATAGGCACTGCGCAAGGGGAGGGGGCTGCCAGCAGCGTATGCTCGAGCGTGATTGACACTTTTCAGACACTCCCCTTGGCTCTGATTGGTTGTGTTGATCTGGGAGCAGTGGATTGTTGCAAATCAAATTACGACCACTGGGTGGACCCACAGACAGTGGATTTTTTCACAATTGATTTGTATTTTATTCTACTGTCAGATCATAATGACAATTTTAGCAAATATAACAAAAAAATAGTTACTGACTACAACTTTAAAACAGCTTCAGTTATGATGATAGTAGAGTGTGTTGTAACATGGTGAATGGTGTCTCTGTCACTTGTTTCTGCTCGATGTAACTTCACTGAGAGGGGAGGATCATAGCGCTTACACACATTAACTTCAACATACAAGTTTTCAACACATAACATTGTTATAATGTCATGAGTTCTGTTTGTAATAGCACCTACAAACTGTAAATGCGGACCTTTGTGTTTTCTATCACAACAGTTGACATCCCAGCTGATGATGGCTGTTGGGACAGCTGTGATTGGCTCATTCCAGTTTGGCTACAACACTGGTGTCATCAATGCTCCTCAGAATGTGAGTATTTTGTTATGTGAAGGATAACTGAGAAAGGTAAAAGGACAATGAAGCCAGTCAACAAAAAAAGAATAAACAACAATGCAAGTTTATCCAAGTGTTATTTTCTTAATTCATATAAATTCATATAATCTAGCAAATACAAATTCTGATTAATATGGTTAGGGTTAGCAGATAAATAACTGCATTCATAACGCAATAATCCAATTATCACCTATATTTTCCTTGATAGAGTTCTGGTTTTGATAGATATTAACCCATGTGAATATTTGTTGACACAAAATTCATATACATATTTTTTTACCCCCTGCCAGAGAGTTCATTGTAATAACTGAAGGAGACTCAGAGGAGCATATAAATATACTGCTGGAACGTCTTATGGTGAATAATAATGCGTATGCTGCTATAGTGCATTGTGGCAGTACTGGCGGGAAGAACGCTGAGCAACACACAAAAAAGAATTTAAAAAAAATAAATAAAATGCCTCTTCAGTGTCTGCTTCACTAAGCACAGTTTCAGTGCAGGTTACCTAGTTGATAGTGACTCTTTTGATAGTCACACATCAAGGCAAAAATGAATGAGTGCTCAAAAATTCCATCAGGAAGAGCAAAAGACAGCAAAGAAATTTCTACAGGGCCCAAACAGAGCAAGCATAGTTTCTGTAGGATGAAGACTGCAGTATTAGTCCATGGGCCAGACGAGATGTCGGTACCACCCAAGGTGGCAAAGGTTACTCATCATTTTTTTTTTAAAATACGTGTCTTTAGTTAACATTTTGGTATGATAACCCTTCCTGAGTCACAGCTAAATTAGTGTTCAGCTGTTGAACTTACCCTCCCCCAGTGAAAAAATGCCTTAGAGACACTGGTGCATATCTTGGTATTGGCTCATTTTCAGGACATTTTCCAATGTTTTATATTATTGTGTTTGGTACCATTTTTAAGGGTATAACACACAGAGCTTTCATTCAAGCCCTTTTGTGAATATGTATGACAAGTACAGTGAGCACTGGAGCTCTTCAAACTTTTAATTTTCTTTTTTTTTTCAATTTCCGCCAAAATCATATGTTTTCTTTTAGTCCTGTGGCATCAAGAAACATCAGGGACACAAAACACAAAAACTGGAATACTGCCATGACTCTAAGGACTTAGGAAATGTATGATGTATCCATATTATTTCATCTCTCCAACCCTTGCTGCTCTCCACTGGCTGCCTGTGAGTTTTAGAATTGTTTTTAAGATTTTACTACTTGTTTTTAAAGCCCTGAATGGTCAGGCTCCTGCCTATATCCGTGTCCTGCTTTTACCCTAGGAGCCTGAACGCTGCCTGAGATCTGCCAGCACAGCTTTGCTTATGGTCCCGAGGTCCCGTCTCATCACAAAAGGTGACCGGGCTTTCGCTGTCTGCGCTTCACAGCTGTGGAACGCTCTGCCTGGCGATCTCAGGCAGGCAAGCTCAGTGGCTTCTTTTAAATCTCTTCTAAAGACTCACTTTTATCGATTGGCATTCTCTTAATTTTGTATTATTATCGCTGTATGGTTACTTTGTTGAGGATGGGTGATTTTAAATTTTTAAGTCCAATTTTATTTCTCTTGGTGGTTTTATTATGTTGTTGTCAGGAAATTGTATTTTATATGTTTTATTTCTGTTGTACAGCACCTTGTAACTTGTTTTTGAAAGGTGCTATATAAATAAAGTTATTATTCTTATTCTTAGGGGGTGATTTTCAGCCTTATATTAGGTGGACATAAAACTATGACCAAATCTGATAAATGACTAAATATCTTCTCACCTTCTTTATTCCATCTGGACTCCATAAACACAATCTTTACTTCTTCTGGACTGCACCAGCTGTATGTTTAAAATAGTTTGCACATTTCTTAATCATACCATTACTGTATGGTACCTCTCTTCTCATTTTTCCCATTAAATTGCTGTTGTTTTTATGTCATCATTCATTTTGACAGATAACTCAGGTTTAGTTTTTAGTTAAATTTTGTCATGCTGGCAAACATTTTGGTGCATTGATACCTCAAGCAAGCTTCAACTACAAACTACAAACAAGTTTCAGGTCGCTCATTTGAACCAATTTAACGGTGAGCAATACATATGTCAAGTTGTGTGTTTTTGAATATAGTTTGTGACACAGATCATAGTTGTTACATAATCATCTACTAAGGTAAGTAGTAGCAGCAGTTATGTATTTCTGTTTAGAAAATATATCAAAAGTACCAACTTTACAATCAATAAGCTGTTAAAGGGATAGTTTGGGTTTTTTGAAGTGGGGTCATATAAAGTACATATCTATAGTCGGTCTGTTCCCTACCGTAGTTGCCGATCAGCGCAGCCTCAGTTTGGAGAAGCAGAGAGCCGCTCCAGCCCAGAAGCTCAGCCTTGTACTGCAGTGAACGGAGACCAGATGCAAAGCGAATTTTAACCACCTAAAACAAGGCCCACTTAAAAAAAATCTATATCACTTCATGTGTACATTGTTTTGAGAAAATTCACACCACTTTACATCGCCGTCAGACTGCCCTTTCTTTTGGCACTAAATTTTCTCAACCGTAGAACCTCCACCTCTGCGAGTGGCGAAATACAGTGCGAGGCGCAGTTGTGCTAATGTGTAGGGATACGGAGGTTCTACGGTTGACAAAATGTAGTGCCAAAAGAACGGGCGGTCTGAAAGCGGTGTGAATTTTCTCTATACAACATACACTTGAACTGATATAGATTTTTTTAGGTGGGCCTTGTTTTAGGTGGTTAAAATTCGCTTTGCATCTGGTCTCCGTTCACTGCAGTACAAAGCTGAGCGTCTGGGCTGGAGCGGCTCTCTGCTTCTCCAAACTGAGGCTGCACTGATCAACAACTACGGTAGGGAACAGACCGACTATAGATATGTACTTTATATGACCCCACTTCAAAAAACCCGAACTATCCCTTTAATGTAGGCTACATGTTACGACATTAGTTAAGATTAATTTTATTTATGGTTTCTGATTATATGTTTCTAGTTAAACCGAATGATCATGGCCACCAGTGAGCAAGTAAATAACAGTTCACAACCAAAGCAACCAAAAATGGAATGCATTATCCACTGCTCTGATGATAGAGAGAAGCTGGTTTCACTTTAAAATATTGACTCCTGGAAAACTCTGCTCAGGGCAGCTCAGATATGGAATCATGCACCAATTTTAGAAATGGCGAATGTCATTCCTGAGGGACAGATTCCACCAATCTACTACCACAGGAAGTGTCGCAGTGGAATCTTGGCTATATTGTGAGTAGAGACCTTGTAGCAGCTGAGGGACACTACCATAGATCTTGCTATAGATTGTACACAAAAGACGACGCTCCTAAAGAGGTGTAAGTCTCTGATGAACATGATGATGCTGAAGCCCAGTATGAAGCTGCATTAAAACAATCATTTGATGAGCTATTCCTGTTCATCAGGGTGGAGCTTTTTGCCAAAAGTGATATTAATGACTGATCTAACTTCTAGACTGGTTGCTTCATGAACCCCAAAAGAATTATCCAAGTCAAGGAATCAACCAAAAAACACATAAGACGAAAGCTGGAGAGTGAGTTTGGTGGAACCCTGCACATCTTCCCTGATGATAATGGAAAAGTCCTCCTCTACCCAGATAACCTTTTTTTTTTTTCTCCTGTTCATATGCTCTGTGGCAAGTTTTAGTTAATGTCCTTTTTGGATCTTTTGATCCTGCGTTGGTTCTTCTGTGTCTTATTTCACTCTCGTAGACAGTCCATTTTTACCTTTCTGGTGGAGATGGGGTGTCTGAGTATATATGTTATACTCCTGTTAGAGTTAACCTGTTCCTCCCTTTTGGTACATGGTCAAGACCATGAATATGGCATTTGGCAGTACTGGGAGGCCTTTCAAGAGGCCAGATGAGACTTAATACACTTTTTTCATAGTGTATTTTCTCCAGCATTATTTCCTGGTTAAAAACAAAAGACATTTATAAGGGAAAAACATAATGTTAGACAAAGGTATTATGGGGAGGCAGGTGAAAGAGCAGCTGCCTTTGGAGCTGCACTGGGTCAACAGAACCTGTATGACCTTCATATTTGTGCACCGCTACACAGACAGGTAGAGGTAATGATGATTGGGATTTCGTGTTAACTGTGATGTCCTTTCCTGTTCCTAGAAAGAAAACCACGAGTTGTTGCAACATTTTCAGCTGCCTGAGCATACATGTTATTAGGGATTACATATTGCCTATGAGACATAAGGGGATCCATTGGTCAAATGTCTCACAGCAGAATCATCTAGAAAGAAGATAGATTTTAGAGTTAATCCTATCTGGAACATTGGACAGAAGAAACTAAAAGCCAAAGTAGATTAGAATGTTATCTAACCCTAAACAGAAATTACAAATTAGCAGAATATCTCTCTACTGTCAGAGACAGAAAGCAGAGACAGATCCTGACCAGGTACAGGCTCAGTGACCACAAACTGACAATCCAAACAGGAAGACACAAAAAGTCATGGCAACCAAAAGAAAACAGAACATGTGGTCACTGTTCGACAGGTGAGGTTGAGACAGAGATGCACTTTCTCCTAAAATGTGAAAAATTCAGCAAAACAAGAAACATTTACTTTGACAAATTTAGTTCTATAATCTCAGATTCCAAAGAGCTGAACGACCTCTCAAAATTAAAAATACTCCTGGGAGAAGGAGACAGGGCAGATCTGGCTGCCAAATATGTTTCAACATGCCACAACCTGAGGGACAGTGAGTGACCGACACACACACACACACACACACACACACACACACACACACACACACACACACACTATACTGTATATATAATTAATGTAAATGTAAATTAATGTATCTCAATCTTGGTGTTGTTTGGTGTTTATGTTGAATTATTGTTATGTCCGAGTGCTTCGACAGATGCTTTGGCAATATTGTTATTGAAACTTTCATGCCAATAAAGCTCCTTTGAATTGAATTGAATTAATGACTGGTGTGTCAAATAATGTTTTGTTGTTTTGACACAGTATCTGCCACTTCCAGATATGGATGTGGTTCTCCATCTTAAGCTGTAGGAAGCAAAGTTGATGGATCAAGGACAGTACAGCGGTTTAGGGTGACATGAGACATTGTTAATAACACATTTGTTAGTTTAATACTCATGCTTTGATTAGGTGAGTAGTTTTCAGGGAGCAGCATGCAGAACATGAACAGTTAGAAGACATATGATTATATCAGCTGTGGCCGTAACTTGCTGCTACAGCCCTTGGAAAATTTTACTACAGCTGTCTTTGTGGTGGAAAGTTATTTTAGAAAGTTATTTAGGGCCTGAGCAGGGTAACCTGCAAGGTCCCCATTGTTTTTTTAGTGACAACTTTTTTGTCTCAAATTATCACATTTTTCACTGCCTGAACATACCCCAAAACACACCAAACTTGGAATATATGTCACACCGGCCAAAAAATGTCATAATCTATTGTCGTCCTGAATTTCCACCACTGGGTGGCGCTATAATCAAGGAAAGTGCGTTTTGGCTTATAACTCCCATATAGTTTATCGCACATTCAAAAATATATCCTTATATCCACACCTTCCCTGAATTGTGCTGAATCTCTTGATATAGGCCACGCCCATTTCTGCCTACCGTTTCTTCCCGCATATTTGCGAAATTTCACAAACCTATTTTTTCGAACTCCTCCCAGGCAATTTTACCGATTTGCACCAAACTTTGCACACAGCATCTGTGGACACTCCTGACAAAAAGTTATCAAAAGAATTTTGATATTCCAAACAATACTCAAGTTATTAAATAACAACTTACTGTACATTTTGCTCAAAACATGCAGTGTTGCATATCTCCAGATTGCTATGTCCGAATGACATGAAACTCAGGTGACTATTTCCACATGAGTCCCTAAGAATCTGTGCAAAACTCTGTGCAACTTGGCCTCAAGAGGGCGCTTTTATCACAAGGGGGTGCTTTTATCGCAAAATAACCAAAGAAATATCTCGCTGGCATGTTTCACCGATATGTACAGAAATCAATGAGCATGTGTAACATGACATGTTGGACAGAGGAAATTACATTTAACCCCTTCCTACACTGTCCCAAAGACGGACAGTTAAGACATGCTTACACAATAATCGGGTGATGAGGCCGGGTACGCGGCACACCCCAACGGCAGCACTCCCCAATGCGCGTGGACAGCGAGGGCCTGTTAATCGCTGCTTGCAGCTTTAATTTTAATTAATGATCTATTAATTACTATTTGCCACCATGGGGCTAAGGTTTTTCAAATAAATCATCACATTTCAGAAAGAGATTATTATTTGTTTTTCAAGTTTTAATCTTTCAGGGATATCTATGGTTTGAGAAGCCTGAATGAAATGCATCAATCTTGATTTAAGTCAGTAGATTTAAGTCAGTAGAGGCTGCCTCTCAAGTCAGTCAACGTCAGTCTTAGTCAAATGTTTCACCCATGTGTGAAGTCAGACAAGGGTTGGGAGATCTCCACAAAATTATAAAATCCATGGACAACAAAAGTCTGCTAAATCCAATAAGGCAATCATTCATTTTCATTCCCAGTTTTTGAACATCCAAGATTGTCTGGATGTAATCGGGACCAATTCACGACCCTCTGGAGTATAAAAGCGCATTACATTTTTTGATAAAATGAAATAAATAATAAATAAACTTGCAACTTGTCCTTCAAAACTTTAGGACTGTTTTTTCTGCCAGAAAACAAAGTGGAGATACTATCTCAGTTTGACAATTCCCCTGCATAGGAAAAAACATATACACTGCCTATAAAAAGTATTCACCCCCCTTGGCTTTTTACCTATTTTGTTACATTAGAGCCTTTAGTTCAATGTTTTTTTTAATCTGAATTTTACGTGATTGATCAGAACACAACAGTCTAAGTTGGTGAAGTGAAATGAGAAAAATATATACATAAAACTATTTTTTAGAAATAAAAAAATGAAAATTGGCATGTGCATATGTATTCACCCCCTTTGATATGAAGCCCATAAAAAGCTCTGGTGCAACCGATTACCTTCAGAAGTCACATAATTAGTGAAATGATGTCCACCTGTATGCAATCTGTGTCACATGATCTGTCAGTAAATATACACAGCTTTTTTGAAAGGCCCCAGAGGCTGCAACACCTAAGCAAGAGGCACCACTAACCAAACACTGCCATGAAGACCAAGGAACTCTTCAAACAAGTAAGGGGCAATGTTGTTGAGAAGTACAAGTCAGGGTTAGGTTATAAAAAATATCCAAATCTTTGATGATCCCCAGGAGCACCATCAAATCTATCATAACCAAATGGTAAGAACATGGCACAACAGCAAACCTGCCAAGAGACGGCCACCCACCAAAATTCACGGACCAGGCAAGGAGGGCATTAATCAGAGAGGCAGCACAGAGACCTAAGGTAACCCTGGAGGAGCTGCAAAGTTCCACAGCAGAGACTGGAGTATCTGTACATAGGACGACAATAAGCTGTACGCTCAATAGAGTTGGGCTTTATGGCAGAGTGGCCAGAAGAAAGCCATTACCTTCAGCAAAAAACAGTATGGCACGTTTTGAGTTTGTGAAAAGGCATGTGAGAGACTCCCAAAATGTATGGAGGAAGGTGCTCTGGTCTGATGAGACTAAAATTTAACTTTTCGGCCATCAAAGAAAACACTATGTCTGGCGCAAACCCAACACATCACCTCACCAAAGAACACCATCCCCACAGTGAAACATGGTGGTGGCAGCATCATGCTGATGGGATGTTTTTCAGCAGCAGGGAGTGGGAAACTGGTCAGAGTTGAGGGAAAGATGGATGGTGCTAAATACAGGGATATTCTTGAGCAAAACCTGTACCACTCTGTGCATGATTTGAGGCTAGGACGGAGGTTCACCTTCCAGCAGGACAATGACCCCAAACACACCGCTAAAGCAACACTTGAGTGGTTTAAGGGGAAACATGTAAATGTGTTGGAATGGCCTAGTCAAAGCCCAGACCTCAATCCAATAGAAAATCTGTGGTCAGACTTAACGATTGCTGTTCACAAGCACAAACATCCAACTTGAAGGAGCTGGAGCAGTTTTGCAAGGAGGAATGGGCAAAAATCCCAGTGGTAAGATGTGGCAAGCTCATAGGGACTTATCCAAAGCGACTTGGAGCTGTGATTGCCGCAAAAGGTGGCTCTACAAAATATTGACTTTAGGGGGGTGAATAGTTATGCACATTGACTTTTTCTGTTATTTTGTCCTATTTGTTGTTTGCTTCATAATAATAATAAAAAAAAAACATATTCAAAGTTGTGGGCATGTTCTGTAAATTAAATGATGCAAATCTTCAAACAATCCATGTTAATTCCAGGTTGTAAGGCAACAAAACTTAAAAAATGCCAAGGGGGGTGAATACTTTTTATAAGCAGTGTACACAAACATTGTCAACATCCTGAACATGTGCATTATGCAAATTCTATGTACAATACAATGGCCGCTAATGCTAAGTTCTCAGCTCCATGGCAATCCAGAGTGAGATTGGAGGACAAAACCCTATGGCATCTGCATCCAAGAATAAAGTTTACCATTGATAGTGAAGGCAACCCAGAACTGTGAGTCAGGATGAACAGGAATGCTAGAGTATGCATTTGTTAAATCAATAACTGAAAACCCAGTCTGATAGAATGTTTAACATTAGTGTTACAACATCTGCTGTATGCTAACCAGTTTCATTTATGACCCTAAAGTATTTAATGATCTTCATCCCCCTTTTGGTTTCCTTTCAGGCAAGATGTGGGCGGTACATGGTGAGATTCGGGATTCAACAAAGGCACCTTGATTTATGCTAGACTGAATGACACTGAATGTGTGTCATCATTATTTGTGTCTAATTGTGCTCTTGTCTATGTGCTGCTCAATGCTCTGACCTTCCTCCTCTGTCTCCTCTGGCTGTGTCAGGGGGAATCCTGGAGAATGAACAGACACCTTTAGGTGGTGCATGTGGCCAGGATTCTTCTGGGTTTCGTCCTTCTTGCTGATTAATCTCAGGGTTCCCATCGCCTTCCCTCTGAGCATCGGTCTTCTCTCAGTGCTGTTGTACTCTCATTGATAGTTCGATGTGGACCCAGTCTCCTTCTCCTCTCGTTTTGTTTTTAGACTGCCATCTCTGTCCAGGACTCTGTGGCCCACCAAACTCCAGTCTTTGTGTCAGGTGGTTCCTCTGCAACTTCCTTAATTTCGTTCGGCTGATATGGCCTGTGTACAAACACTTCTGGATCTAAATGACAGTCTGCTTCCCTGTTTGCCTCGGCACGGGGTTGGGAACATCAACCCCTCTGTGATCTTTATTCCGCACCCGGTAGTCAACAGAAGCTTCTAGTGGAGAAAAGGCTTTCTTGGAGAAGCAAGGTTAATTTGTGACTCATTTTAGAAGATGGAAAGAGGGCTGAAAAGCCAGGATGTATTGGTTCTGCCCTTTCTTTTGTAGAGTCATCTTGGGGTGCTTGGCCTCATGTGGAGAAGGTGTTGCTGAGGGGTTGTAGGTGTGGAGACACCGGGGAGAAGGTCCATTTCTTAATTCTAGCCCTTCATTCTTTTCTCTCCTTCTTTTTCTTATTCAAACTCTCTTTTCCCATTTCTTTCAATCCAGCATACTGATTTTGAAAAAACTTGTCAGTCTATCTTTTTCTTCCCTACTTTCATTTTTCCTTTTCTTTTAACATACTCTACACCATCTTAAACATTCTGTGCTTAATTTGGCTTTTAATGGAAAACACCCCATGCCTGAAAAAGATTGTTTGCATCTTTGACCAAGCCCTTGCAAAGACTGTTGAGATCACATGGAAACACAGTGAGTTCCAACACTTCATTATCAGGCTTGGGGTATTCCACACCATCTGCACAATGCTGGGAATAATAGGAAAGTGTTTTCAAGATGCTGGACTCCGAGACCTCTGCATTGAATCTGGTGTTATAGCAGAAGGTTCTGTTGCTGGAGTTATGAAAGGCCGCAAGTACAACAGGGCAGTGAGACTGCACAAACTTCTATATGAGGCTTTCATGCAGCTGGCATGGAATGGTTTCCTGTCCTGGTTGGAAGAACCTGAACGACAAAGTTCACCTGGATGAAACAATGAGGACAATTTACAGTCTTGGGGAAGAGGTCTCACAAGTCACTTTGAAGGAGGTCCTTGAGAACAGCTCTTGTACACGCATCATGGAGCTTTTTGAAGAATACTGTGAGTTTCTCAGGAATGGAAATGGCAGTCTTTCTGCTTTCTGGATGTCGTATTTGGACATGGAAAGGTCAATATGAGGGATATTCTTGCTCACCCACTTGGCCTGTTGCCTTGGTCACTGGCAAATGCTGATGGGAGTTTATGTAAAAACCAACAAGGCTGCACTTGCCAGAGAACTTGAAAAGAATGTGTCTCCAACAGAACACATCACAACCCCATCTACATGCATCATTGACGGGATGAGCCTTGTTCAAAAAATGAATGGTGAGAATAGAACCTTTACACAGGTGGCCAAGTCAGCTTTGATGAGGGTCCTCCACGAAGGCGCACAAAGTGAGAGAATTGATGTTGTTTTCAATGTCTACCGCCAGACTTCTATCAAAGATGCTGAACGAGTAAAACGGGATGTGGACACCACTCTCCAGCATAAGAACCTTGTTGGTGGACACTATGTAAGGCAGTGGCGGAAATTCCTTTGCAGTTCCTCCAATAAGAGCAGTCTGATCACATTTCTGGTGAAGGAGTGGAAACACCCACAGTACAGAGAATTGCTGCATGGCAAAGACCTGTACATAACCTGTGATGAATCCTGTTACAAACTGACAAAGGAGAAGTATGAGGAAGTAGCAGAGTTGCACTCAACGCATAAGGAAGCTGATATACGTTTGCTATTGCACGCATTGCATGCATCTAATGCAGGCTCAAAGGCAGTTGTAATCACGGCTGAAGACACTGATGTTATGGAGCTCTGCCTTACCTTCTAGAAAAACATCACCTGTCCTATCTATCAGAAATGCAGGACACAGAACTGCACACGTTTTCTTGACATCACTAAACTAGTAAGCTCAATTGGATGTGGTGTGTGTGATACCCTAATTGGCTTACGTGCCTTCACAGGCTGTGACAAGGTCAGTGCATTTGCCAGTCGAGGGAAGCTGAATGCCCTGAAGATGTTAAGAAAGGACCCCTCCTCCCAAGAAACTTTCAGTCAACTGGGGAAGTCATGGAATGGAACTGACGATCTATTCCAGAAAATTGAGCAGTTTACGTGTTGCATGTACATAGCTAATAGCAGCACATGTGAAGTAAATGGACTGTGCCACCAGCTGTTCTGCACCAAAAGGGGGGAAATCGAGTCCAGCCAGCTGCCACCATGTAGAGACTGTCTTTACATGCATGTTGAACGGGCAAACTATCAGGCAGCAATCTGGAACTGCTGTCTACAAGCTTCTCCTGTGGTGCAAAGTCCTACTCTGCATGGATGAACTGACAATGATGGCAAGCTGGCCATTCACTGGATGCGTTCCCCACCTGCACCAGATGTGGTCTTGGATTTGCTATCATGCAAGTGTATGCGTTGGTGCAAACTGCCAGATTGCACGTGCCTGTCAAATGGACTGTCCTGCACAGACATGTGTAGGTTGCAGACCTGCAGTCCATGATCCACAACCCGACTTTGAACTTGGGGAGTCAGATGAAGAAAATTATGTCCAGTTTGAGTGATGAGACATGTGCTGAAGGCTAATTATTATTATTGTTATTGTTATTGTTATTATTATTTGTTATCTTATTTCAGTTTGTCGTATTGCCATTGTATGTTGTTGTTGTTGGCACAGTACTTTTGAGGGTCTTGCAAAATTGTAAGTGAGTGACAAATACAGTAAACCTTCTGGCTTCTTGATTCTTGACAGTGTTATGTTATTTATGGTTTACAGTTGTTTCCTCACTGTGAAATGATTATCCTTTATTGTCATTGACCTGAACAAATGCATAAAATAAGTTTGTGATCTTACTGACTGCTTATAGCTGTCCGCCTAATGTAAGGCTGAAAATCCCCCTTCAGAATGAAATAATATGGATAAATCATACATTTCCTGAATCCTTAGTCATGGCAGTATTCCAGTTTTTGTGTTTTGTGTCCCTGATGTTTCTTGATGTCACAGGACTAAAAGAAAACATATGATTTAGGTGGAAATTGAAAAAAAAAAAGAAAATTAAATGTTTGAAGAGCTCCGGTGTCCACTGTACTTGTCATACATATTCACAAAAGGGCTTGAATGAAATGAGAGTGTCCCCTTAAAAATGGTACCAAACACAATAATATAAAACATTGTCCTGAAAATGAGCCAATACCAAGATATGCACCAGTGTCTAAAAGGCATTTTTTCAATGGGGGAGGGTAACTTCAACAGCTGATAACACTAATTTAGCTGTGACTCAGGAAGGGTTATCATACCAAAATGTTAACTACAGACATGTATCTTTTAGAAAATGATGAGTAACCTTTGCCACCTTGGGTGGTACCGACATCTCGTCTGGCCCATGGACTATATGTCAAAGAAGGAATCAGAATGAACCAGGTGTGTCATCCCCCACCTCTCTTAAGCCTTTAGATGTGTTTGGAAGTGAAGTTAGGGATACCATAGCATGTAAGACCCCAGCCTACATATATCATATGTTTATACATACATTGCATTAACAAAGATTCCATAACTGGATATCTTATCTGGAATAGAAACAAAATGTACCCACTACATCAATTCTGGTGACTCCTTGAGGCTGGAGCAGCTGATGTTTGAGCTAAAAGCTAATATTAGCATGCTAACATGCTCACAGTGACGATGTTGACATGCTGGTGTTTATCAGGCAGAATGTTCACCATCTTAGGTTGACAACTAACCATGCTAGCAGGTGCAAATGAGCACAATTACTGTATTACCTGACCAAAGCATTTTGTAGTTAAAACGTCGACCTGCTTGTGGTGCTATACAGAAACTCTGAGGTTCCTCTTCTGGGGATTATGAATGTCTGTACCAAGTGTCACAACAATCCATCGAATAGTTGTAGAGATATTTCACTCTGATCAAAAATAACCTAATGACGGTTGCTTGCACCAAAGTAAAAAGCTGGTGAAATACTTCAGTCTGGACTTCAGTGGTAGAACCACTGACCAACCAACAATGTTAACTGCTGTCATTAAAGATCAGACAAGCAAGTTTGATTTTTCTTTTTTAGACATTGAGCCAACTGTATGTTCTTCTATGTTTTAGATCATTGAGAGCTTCTACAATGAGACGTGGAACAGCAGGTTTTCAGAGTCCATCCCTCAGAGCACTTTAACAGCTCTGTGGTCACTCTCTGTGGCCATCTTTTCAGTGGGAGGAATGTTTGGCTCCTTCTCTGTTGGCCTCTTCGTCAACCGGTTTGGCAGGTATGACTCTTCCTGTGATCAACATAATTAATTACACCTTCCTTTAAAATTGACAAACAGACCCATTAATGAATGCTCTTATTATCTCTAAAGGAGGAATTCCATGCTCATGGCCAATGTGCTCGCCTTTATTGCTGTTGTGTTTATGGGCTTTTCCAAGCTGGCTGCTTCCTTTGAGATGCTTATCATCGGACGTTTCATAGTGGGTATCTACTCTGGCCTCTCCACTGGCTTTGTGCCCATTTACGTTGAGGAAATCTCCCCCACATCTCTCCGTGGAGCATTAGGCACTCTGCATCAGCTTGGTGTAGTGATCGGCATTCTCATGGCACAGGTAAGATCCTCCAGTTGAACCACAATTGTCCTCGTCATTTACTTCATTCAGTAGCTTTAGAATGAGAAAAACATCTTTATATAGTGTGATAATGAAGCTTCATACTGACAGTGCATGTGTGGTCTTGGTAGAGATGATAGCTTAGAATGTCACTAGCTGAAGCCTGACACTGAAAATAAATTCACAAATAATTACCCTACCCCTTCACACAAGGGGTAGTGGTTGACGACAAGAACAATTTACTGACCCTTCCCAAGCAAAAATGTCAGTAGCCAATCGAAAAATTCAGAAACCTCGGCATCTAGATGATTCACCACGGATGCAGCCAGCCAAGGAAAATGGATGCCTTCACAAATAGGCCACATGAAGATCCACTGGTGGCACCAAATGTGACCGCCATTGAGAGACTTCCAAAGACATCCAAATTCAGTTTTGTTGCCAAAGATAAGAGCAATCAGTGAGTCCATTCAAAATATCAAGCATGACGCAAGAGAAATTAAGGCTACTGTCAAAGAAATTAAAGGGAAAATACTCTAACGTCCCCACATGACAGAGGCTAAAGGTCAGGTCACTGTACCGGAGGGCACTGCTGACGTATCCAACCAACAAATCAAGACTATCCAGAAGAAATACACATACTACTTAATCAGGATGATTTTGATAACAGGTGGGTTTATTTAGAGTGGCAGACTGGAAGGGCCACTTGAGGCTTGCTCCAAAAGTGAGTCAACCCCCATAAGAGCCCATGTTAAAATGCTCGACTTAAAGGGATAGTTCGGGTTTTTTGAAGTGGGGTCATATAAAGTACATATCTATAGTCGGTCTATTCCCTACCGTAAATTGCCGATCAGCGCAGCCTCAGTTTGGAGAAGCAGAGAGCCGCTCCAGCCCAGGCGCTCAGCTTTGTACTGCAGTGAACGGAGACCAGATGCAAAGCGAATTTTAACCACCTAAAACAAGGACCACCTAAAACAATCTATATCAGTTCAAGTGTACGTTGTATGGAGAAAAGTCACACTGCTTTACATCGCCGTCAGACTGCCCGTTCTTTTGGCACTACATTTTCTCAACCGTAGAACCTCCGTATCCCTACACATTAGCGCAACTGGGCCTTGCACTGTATTTCGCCACTCGCAGAGGCAAACCTCCGTAGTACCTGAGGCTGCGCTGATCGGCAATTACGGTAGGGAACAGACCGACTATAGATACATACTTTATATGACCCCACTTCAAAAAACCCTAACTATCCCTTTAAATCTGGGGTAGGGGGAGCCCATTAGCTCAGTCGGTAGAGCAGTTGTCCCATGTACAGAGGCTTTGTCCTCGCTGCAACGGCCCCAGGTTCGAGTCCTGGCCTGGGGCCCTTTGCTGCCTGTCCCTCTCATCCTGTTTCCTGTCATCTCTCTGAAGCTGTCCAATCAATGAAGCCATAAAAAGGCCAAAATAATAATAATAATAATTATTTTAAAAAGCTGGTGTAGGTAATTCTGTTCAAAAGCATTTTTATCATATTTGTATACAATTGCTTAACATCCAGACAGCAATCAAAATAGTAAATGATTTTGAAAAAAAAATGAAAAAATGTTCCATGGTATCTGACAGCAACAGGGCTGTAATAACTTCATCCAATCAATTTTAGCGGCCCAAAGATTTTGTATGGACAAACTTTTGTATGCCCACCCTGTGCTGACTCCGCTCATCACTCATTGTGCGGGGTCTATTGTTTATGACAAGAATGACAGAGAAACTACAGCCACACTTCGAATCACCAGTAGTACCTATAGCAGCTTACACTGCTGAAAAAGAAAGAAAAGAAAGATTGAACTGGAGAAGGCTACCAAAAAAAAGTAGTACGACAGCACATGAAGTAAAACGAAAGAGAAAACGATGGAGACAACTGATGGAGTCTAAGGGCCTGAACACGGACGCCATGTTAGCAGTGTTTCTGTTGGACAGGTAATGAGCTGGTTTAACCCTAACCCCCCACTCTCTTTTTTTAATTGTTTTGTGGCAAATAAACATATATAAAAATTCCAGAATCAAGAAATATGAAAATATATGGCATCCCAAAAGCTTGAAACTCAAACATTCAAGTGTAGGAACAATATGAAAAACACATTTTTGAGTGGAGGGGGAAAATCAGACTTGGCAGGCAGTGATGGTAGGTCAGGGCTTCTTTGGTTCAGCACCGCGGACAGCAGTGAGAGAGAAGCCCCTTTCACACAGGAGAAGATGCGTTATCACCGCAGCGGTGGTTCGCCAATTCTCCACCAATGGTGATTCTCACAGAGGAAGCATCTCCGCCTTAAAGAAGAACCGCCGTGTAATTCACACAGAAAGCCGGCACTGCGGGTCCTAAAGAGGCGTGACGGTACATGTCATGATTATGATGTCGGTGTGTTTACAAGGTGTTTCCCCAGGTGTCCCCCTGTCAATCTAAACAAGCAGACAGTTTATAATCCTATGGATGCTGTTATAATGTGTTGTGATTGAGATCCTGACCCACCAAACATCCTGGAAAGTGACAAAGTTAAGTTTTTCACTCTAAATTGCATAATTAAATTAAAGCTGCAAGCAGCAATGAACGGGCCCTCGCAGTCCATGCATGTCGGCGAGTACTGCCGTCGCAGTGTGCAGCAATTGTTGCCTGCTGCATGCTTCTTGCTGTGTGCGTCGTGCTGAATGCGTGGGCTGTTGCAATCATTGGCTGCTTTGCAGAAGTTCCTGCAATGTACATAAATAAACAGATAATGAGATGACCACACTGTGTGACCCTACAGACTCAGTAGGGTCACACAGACTTGGTGGTGAACAAAGCATGAATGTATAATCAAAAGTGAAGGCAAATCAAGCTGTTCCTTCGTCATTTAGCAATAATAGCGCCACCTATTGGCCGATTTGCACCAAATTTTGCACAAAGCCTCATCGTGCCATGCAACGCGATTAGCAAAAGTTTTGTGTGAATCAGACTGTATTTCGTCTAAATATACAAGACTGTCTGTTTTGACAACAATGTGCAGGAAATTGTTGTTTTATATTTTGGGCGTTTTGTGGACGATATCAATTCTTTTGATGTCTTTTTGCCAGGAGTGTATACAGATGCTACATGCAAAGTTTGGTGCAAATTGGTAAAATCTCCTAGGAGGATTTCAAAAAAGTAAATTTTTCAGTTTTCGCGAGTTTGCGAATAGAAATTTACCGCGAAAGGGGGCGTGGCCTATATCACACAATTCAGCTCAATTGATCGAACACGTAGATACAAAGTTTAACAATGTGGAACATATTATGTGGGAGTTATTAGCCAAAAATGGTTTTGTATTGATAATAGCGCCACCTGCTGGTCATTTTTGGTGTGTGAGTTACAGGGGCCAGTCTATACCACCCCTATGAATTTTATTTACATAAGTGTTATGGTATAGGCACAGTGCCAAATATTAAATTAGACTGCCACCTAGTGGCGGATTGGTACCACCTTCGTCAGCTATCCTCAGGAGGGTATCAACACTAATTAAACCAAGTTTTGTGTTAATCCAACCAACCGATGTCAAGAAATAAATTACTTCAATTTAAAGAGCGCTATCTAGTGGTCATCCCCCCCCCCCAACATTTTGCAGAGACTTAGGGGCTCATGGGGAAGTAGTAACCTGAGTTTCATGTCGTTTGGACACACCAGTGTGGAGATACGCAACACTTCCTGTTTGGAATGAAATCTGCAGAAAGTTGTTATTTAATAACTTGAGTATTGTTTGGAATATCAAAATTATTTTAATAACTTTTTGTCAGAAGCATCCATTGATGCTGCTGCAAGCGTGGGCTGCTACAGGCGAGATGACAGAAGATACCCAGAAGTTAGAAAAAAATCCTGCAATGTACATGAAAACCAATTAATGAGACTACACTGTCTGAACCTTCAGAGTCTTAAACAGAGGGTTGTATCCATTAGCAAGGCAGCATTTTTTTGTCATTTAGCAATAAAAGAGCCACCTACCAGCCGATTTGCACTAAATTTTGCACAAATCCTCATTTGGCCATGGAACACAATTAGCAAAGGCTTTGCGGTAATCGGAATGTATTTTGTCAAGATATGCAAGACTGTCTGTTTTCCCCACAATGTGCAGGAAATTGTTGTTATATATTGTGTGTGTTTTTTGCACAATCACAATTCTTTTGATAACTTTTTGTCCACTGGAGGTTCCACAGATACTACATGCAAAGTTTGGTGCAAATCAGTCAAATCGCCTAGGAGGAGTTTGAAAAAGTTTTTCATTTTCCGCAGTGCGAATAAAAATTTACCGCAAAACTGGGCCTCAGGATCCTCAGGAGGGCATTGACAATAATTGTACCAAATTTTGTGTTGATACGACCAACCGATGTGGAGATATACTCACATTTACACAGCGCCATCTAGTGGTCATCGCCCAACATTTTGCAGAGAGAATTGGGGGCTCATGGGGAAGTAGTAACCTGAGTGCTCTCATCGTGGAAGCTCTAACAAAACATTGTATTAACGAGTCCGATAAAATATTCACGTTATTCTATGAATTACCGAGGGAAACAAAAAAAAGCTAGCTTGACAGCTATCAGTACTAGCAATGGCTATGTTAGTTATTTACATTCAATATGATAATGTTAGGTGTTTATTTACACACTCAGAAAAATTTGACCATTGTCTACATAAAATAATTATGGCAAGAAAGTGACACTTAATAAAATTGAATAGATTTTGAGAACTTCAACTTTGATCAAAAACTATTGATTTGATTAAGTAAATTTAAACAAAACTATTAAATCATTGGTTGACATATTTTGGATTTACTAATAATATGGCAAATGTTGAGTAAATCCAAATCAATTTTACACGTAAAACTGATTAATATTTACTAGGTATCTGAAAAAAAAGTAATTTAGATATACTAAATATCTCCGGAAAAAGTGATTTAGATTCACTAATTAATTAGGTGGAATTAATTTACATGTACAAATTATCTGGATGAAATTTATTTTTATTTACCAATTATCTGGATGATATTGATTTATATTTACCAATTATCTGGATGATACCATACAATTAGTAAATATATACTAATTTTATGGGTGAAATTGATGCTACTGTATCTTTCTAAATATCAGGAGGAGAATGATTTGGATTCAATAAATAAATAAGTTACATCAACTCATAACTTGGAACAATGTTACTTAATTCAACACATTTAAACAGCAATTGTTATTTATATTTTCATAAATTAATTGTTCAGATCAACTTAGAATTGGTACCACGTGACTTAAAATCTATTTAATTTGTTGCCATCATTTTTTTAAAATGTTAAATCTACTTAATATCATGCCTTCATGTTGCAAGAATTTACTGAAGGTCAGTTAACAAATTACCATATAGGAGAACAGCAGATAAACATTTATTTGTGCAACTTTGTTTACACATACATTTTCAACATTTTTCAAAAAGATTTATTTTGTGTAAAATGCCAAAATACAAAGAAATAGAGAGGAAGGCTATAAAGCCCTAGACACACCGGGTCCGACGTCTTCCTTATCCGACTTCCTTCTCCAACCACTCCGTCGGATCCGTTAGGAGAAAAGTCACATTGAAACACACCGCCCCGGCTACACAGCAGTTACGTTCTGCGCCTGCGCGAAATGCAAGAAGTCTCCTAAACATCGGGTGGCGCTAGTCTCGTGCCAGTCACCCAAAACATGAAAACAGGAAATGACGGAGCGGAGTGCGGACCGCAGCTTATCAAAACAAAGCACACACAGCGTTAGCTCGGCATTACTTGCGTGATGTCGTACTACGGTGGTCTCTCTTCCACCAGGGCAGCCAGCTGCTCCTCAACGTCCTCGGTCCACACAGCCATGGCTTCCAAAAATACGTTGGTTTATCCCCAAAATAACGAACGGCGAAGTGTTGTTTGTAACTCTGTGCCGTCTCTGTTTATGTGGTTTGTTTACCATCGGCACTTCCGCTGCCCCTCCCACACGCCGCGCTGATTCGCTGGCACACCGCCAATCAGAATGGTCGCTGAACAGCTAGCTAACAACCAATCAGAGTATCCGACGGCTTCCTAACTCAGCCGTCCGACTGAACATGTTCGGATCAGACGCCGTCCTAGCGCTTCCGCGCGGCCCCAACAACACTGAACACACCGAACAGAATAGCTCCCTAACTCATCCAACTCCTTCCTAACACTTCAGACGCCCGACGTCGGACCCGGTGTGTCCCGGCCATAAGACATCAGACATAAACAATGTGTACAATAGGGATATGTATGCTGGCAATCTGTTTATTATGTATTTTGATCAAGGCTTATTATGAAGTGATGTCACGTTCACAAGGAAAGATGAGAGAGATCTACAAATTCCTTCAGTGCAGAATGACCTATGACCTCTGCCCATCACTTGTGAGCATTGAGGGACAGAAGACTTTTAGGTGTGATTCAAGGTTTGGTGTTTACATTATGGCAGTGTTTTCAGACTGCAAAAAAAAACTTTAAAATTTTTATAAGAAAACTGAAATTGTTAAGGCCAATATGTTTTTAAAGAGTTAAAAGAAATCAAAACATCCCTTTGCTGACTGACTTAAGTCTGGGATAAAGGTCAGGTAGTTCATTTGGTTTGGTTCTTCACTAACTAAAGTGGCACTCAAATCATTAATTTGTGCAAATTCAAATTCCTCTATCAAAACATGCAACATATGTATCCCTGGTGTACACAACAGAATCACAGCAGCAAGTCCCTCAAAGGAGTATGACAATTTTTTCTGAACACACCTGAAGAGTAATTATCTGCAGCACTGAAACTCAGACAAAGCCTCGAAGTACACCATGTGACAGTGACTTAACAATTCCTACAGAACACCCACAATCTGTGAAACATCAACAACTACATCAGATAAAACAGATGTATATGTATATTTCCAAATTTTCTTTCCAGAATGGCAGGGGCTTTGAGGCCTGCAAACAGAGTGATAAAATATTTCTGGAGAAAAACAAAGGCACTTGCTATTTGAGGCAGGCCAATTGCACAGGTAGCTTCCTCAGTGTCTGATCAGTACAGCTTGTGCTCACAACTAACAGTGGCACAAAACAGAGGTAAAGACCCAGCAGAATATTGTCCATCTTCATAATGGAACTGTCAGGTGGTGTTGCAAGAACAACCAGAAGAATCATGAAAAACAAGAGTGTCTGATTTTGTCTTTGTGAAAGTGGACTAAGCTGGTGGCCATGTGTTCATAGTCCATCAAGAAGCTCTGTGTTTTCAAAACACAACTCTCACTGTCCTGGTTATAATGCAGCATTATCATTTGCTCATTACTTCTGGAATAGAAAGCTACAAAAACAGTTACTTGTGTCAGTTGTAAGTCCAAAGTATAACATCACACCCTTCAAATGAGTATGGATAACATATTTTTTCTGAACAAGACTTGAACACTTAATTGCAGCACAGAATTACTGAGCACTCCAGTGTATTTAGGGTCCCTTTCTTAAGCCAGTAGCTTGCTCTTGAGGCTGTTCACTTTTGGGGAAAGCTTTGAACAATCCAGTTCGAGGAAGAAATTCTGAAAGGCTTCAAAAGTGTATCTGAGCTCCTTGGGATAGGCAAGATTCACTGCATACGTCAAACCAATGAGCATGGCACAAGCCCTTGGAAAGTTACCCAGAGCGGTCAGGAACTTTGTTCCGTCTATTACAATTTCCTCTGACAGATTAGTCTGGATGCTGTACATTTTCATCTCTTGTACAGCAAGGTCCTGTGCCACACTGTCTTCATCTGCATCCTAGGATAACAAGAACATCTTGTATTTAGACTGTACAGCTAAAGGAGATGGTCCTAAATAAATAGAGATTGAGAGAGAGAGAGAGATGTGCATTTCAACTTACGTCATACTCTTAAAGAGCTGATCGGCAGATTCCCCAAGGTACAACATCAGACACCGGATGACAATATCTCTGGTTATGTTGATGGTAGGATTGCTAGGAGCCTGAAATAACATAAATTAATATTACTCAAGGTCATGGTGCAGTTTTTAATGCTAGAAGGCTTAGACTTGTGTTATTTTTAAAGAAACCACTGTCAATGATCCTTTATGTGCTGTCTGAGAGACCAGTTTTATGAAACACTCACTGTCTTAATTGAGGTTTTCAGAGGACCAGCTATAACTCCAGGAAATCACTGGTTCTGGCAAAGAAAATAAACATTTTAAATGTTGTGTTTATTGCTGAACTCATGGTGAGCTTGTAGGTGAGTTTTGTCACCTTTGGACAAACTGGCTGCTTCCCTGTTTCTATGTTTTATGATAATATATGTTGCTGGTTGTACCTTCAAATTTACATTAGAGGAAGAGAAGCTATATCATTCTAACTCTATTTTAACTCATAGAGAGACTGCCAAAATAGACTATTTCCCAAAATGCTGACATTTAAGCAGCTAGAAAATAGGGGTGAGTGGCAGCTGGTGTTTAAAAGCAGAGTAATGTAAGACACATAAAGAGCACATTATTTATAATCAGTGTATAAAAATGAAAATATTTTGCATGAGCTAATTGAATGGTCACATTTTTGAGAATGTATGATAAACAATGTCTAATTCGGTGGCCAAGTGTATACAAACTGCTGTAATTAAAAAGATATGCACTTATTTAATACAAATTTTTTAGACAGTCACAGGCTAACATTTCCTCCTGCAGATTTAATATAAAAATAAATAAAAAACATAATATGGCCAAATTTAGGATACCTTCAGTAGGATAGTCTGCAACCTCAATCCCATGGTCCCACCCTTTGAGTGGAAGAGGTTCAGAAGCCTGCGAGAGTATTCATCCAGCTTGGACATGAACTTTGATTCCAGGTGCACCGTTGTGATTCTGTGAAACTCATCCTGGATCTAAAAGACAAATGATGTAACCAGTAAACCATATTTGATCTTGAAAATACCTGAAAACATGATTTATGAGATGACAGTAACTTAGCATATTTTGTATCAAATAGTTGGCCCCTCACAATTGCAAAGGAATGTTTATGATTACCATACACTTGTAACTCACATTAGATGCCTCAAATGGAGCTGGCCATCTGGCTTTTATGTCCTCTATGGTGGGTGATTGGTTAACAATTTCATTTCTTCGCTGTGCAAAGGTTTTGGCCATCTTTTCTTTGATCAATTTGTTGTCGTCTCTTTTCCTTACTTCAGTTAGCAACTGAATTCTTTCCTGTTCTTGACTTTCCTCATCCTCTCCTGCTGGGTAAGGTGGGAGGTAGTTTACTGCTGCCTTTCGAGGCTTTTTCACATTCTTTGCAGATTTCTGGTCTGCAGTGCTCTTGTGCTTCGAGGCATTGCACATCACCTCAGGAACACCGTAGCCTCTGAGTTTGGTGCGATAATTTGCCATCTTGTATTTGAGGCTTTGTTGCCAGCCATAGTAATCTGAGAAGGAGCCAGGTTCCTTCAGACAAGGACATTTCTTGACAAGTGCCTCAGCAACATCACATATCTGTGCACTTGAT
The DNA here is from genome assembly GCA_039737535.1 of Lagodon rhomboides. Classification (NCBI taxonomy): domain Eukaryota; kingdom Metazoa; phylum Chordata; class Actinopteri; order Spariformes; family Sparidae; genus Lagodon; species Lagodon rhomboides. Next base: position 1,843,293 of record CM077792.1, on the reverse strand, counting down.
GGATAAGCTGTATACATATGACAGCTTCTCCAATATGTCTGCCTTGACCTTTGAGGCAGTCAGAAGCGTTCCATTCTTTCTGTAGTCTTCATCGGCTCTTTCAATGTACATCTCAGTCTCATATGCAAACTGTGGAATGGGGAACTGCTTTGGCCATGGCTGACATCGTTCAGTGGTGCTTCTCCATCTCGACAGGATAATGGTGTCCAGTGAAGATGATGTTCCAGCAGAGGACTCTACATTTGATGCTGATGACTCTGCATTTGATGCAGAAGACTCTGCATAAGATACTGAGTCACAGTCTGTTGACTGTCGACCAAAAGAAATGTCCAAACTTTCATCAACTTGCTGCAAGTTAAGAATAATCGGGGCAGCATAGACAACCTTCATCGTGTCTTTGTGTTTAATTTGGTCAGTTTTATGCAGAGTGAAGTAATCTTCAAATTCTGAGTCCAAATATTGAAAACTGAACTCCTCAGAAATTCCAAACTTCTGTTTCACAGTAGTTTGCAGCTCCTCCACAGTTGGAGAAGAGAGAATATTAATGACAACTGAAATACACATGAATTTTCAATAATTTTTATATTTCCTAATTCTGTAATCACATGATAAATCACTGACAAAATATTAATTAAATATTCAAATAGTTTTTTGTGTATTGCCATGTATGTAATTAGTTATATGTCTAATGTAAATTAAATCCTGCTATCATATGTGTTGGACCGCTTTCAGTTTTATGAATTAAAAGTTGAAAAAAATAGTGAGTCTTTTTAAAAGTATTTTTGCATTCCATTTTGACATCAAATTATTAGCCATTCATATATGGAAATCAAATTATGTATTTAATATTCCCAAATCATTTAACTTTTTAATTTGTAGGAATTAACACCAAACAAGTTAATGATTATTAGTGGGATACTTGAATTACAGAATCCTAACAATATATATGTATGCCATAATTATAACTGTCATGAAATTGCTCAAAAGAAATTAAAATCCCAGTTACATAGCCCATAATACAGATAACATGATGCATGTACAGATGCAAAGTTCAATATAATGTCATTTACCTAAACCGAACAACAGATGTGACGTTTGAGTGTAACCAAGTGTTTTCCTCCCACACCGTATGTAGCCAAGGGTTAGACATCACCAAGTTTCTGCTGCTTCCAAAGTGCCATTTTCCCAGTCTCCTCCAGCTGAAAAGATATTAGATGCTCTTCATTCCAGGCAGCAAGTAACTTTACAATGAAGTGTACACAGTTGTCCAAAATAGCAATCTGAATAATCTCAGAAAAATCAGGAAGTCCGCCTGTGGAGCCATAGGAAAGGATCATCCCAGCATTGTACCTTGTTCCATAACAGGTGATAGTCTTGGCTAACAGCACAGTAGACATAAGTGGTGATGTATCTCTTAAGGTTTCCTGTATGTCTGGATGCAGCACATTTAAAGGCACCTCAGATATTTTAGCAACACGCTGCCTGCTTTCCACCATCTTTTTGCAAGTGGAATGCCGTCATCATCTGGTGTTGTGTCGAAAGGGTCAACAAGACATTCCTGAAATTGTTAGTGTGTCTCACAACTTGCTTAAAAAAGCTGTGTTTCGCTTCAAAGCGCATTGTCCATACACCAACCAGAGGCCCATATTCTTCGATCAATCTAGGGTAGTGTTCCAAAAAATGGTGCTTGGGTGTCAGTGTCTCTTCTGGAAAAACTGAATCAACAGCCAGTAACAGGGGCAACCACCAATTCAACCATGTCTTTTAAAGTCAGAAGAACCTGCCAAGCAGAATCACCCTCAGGTATCAGTGAACCAACAATGAGTGGCAACAACCGTATTAGAGCCCAGTTTTCATGAGCGTTTCCCCCTATAGATTTGCAACTTGTGTAATTTTGAGGGATTTCCTGAGGGCTATTGGTTTTGTCTGATCCCTTATAGGGGAAACATGTAATTAACTTAATAAGTTAAGTTGAGTTAAATTAAAGTACTTCTTCTTAGTGAAAACCTGAATACACAATGCCAGTTCCTTTGGAACAATCCCTTCAAAGATATCATGAAGTACATCTGGTGGGTACCCAGAGACAAAGTGAAAGTGAGTCAATTTGTCAGTCAGTGGACATGACTGCTTTACACCAAAGAAATGTGTTAAACTGGGACTTTCTTTAACAGTTTGTACATGCAAACTATGGTCCTCCTTTGTACGAGGTGGAAATGCTCTACCTCGCACTTCGTGTTTCTAATACTTGGAAGAATGTCCAAGACAAAACCTACAGGTGTATGGCCCTGTGAAACTTTCAACTAGTCCACTGATCGAATGTGCACCGAGATTATCAGCTGCAACACAGTGTAGTGTTCCTTTAATACTTTTTCCAGCACTGGGTATGAAAACCCCTTCCTGTTCTAGAGTGCAAAGATCTTTCAATAGTGGTTCCAAAATTAGTTTGTATTCAAACTGTTTGACATCAACAGCTTTGCAAAGTAAAGCTAGGTTTATTGATGTTAATTCAGATTGCAACTCAGATCTCAAACTTGCCAAAACCCAATAAATGGCCGTAATTTTGTGTTTTTTCCTTGAAGTCCCTAGTGGGTTACACACCTCAAAATCATCTACATAAAGGATTATTGAGAGCCGTGTTTCCTCTCCAGCATGAAAATAAATTTTCTTGTAAAATTTGCCATCACAAATTGACTTAATATATCCAGTGCTGTTTGAACACCTGGATAAAATTCCCTCTGCAACGTCTTTATTCTTCACAATTTTCTGCAAAGTTTTGAGAATGGGCACATACTGAAAGGACTTATTCTTTTGAAAATCAAGAATATATTCAACAGGGTCAACACACTGGAAATGCTCCTTAAAATACCTTCTTCTCTTAAAAGCTGAGCTAAGAGGACCACCTGCTCCTAGTGCTGTACTAATGGGATGGAAGTTGCACAGTTGTTCTGCCAAGTCAGTTATGATAGTCTGGTCTACAGTGCATTTATTTAATCTCAATGTTGAATCAAGTGTATTTATAACAACGGCTACAGATGCTGAAGATGAAATGAAGTGAAGGTCTTCAACCAAAGCATCAATGCACCTCACAGATGCATTACAGATGCAAGCCAATTCTTTTCAGAACTAGGTATGATGCACATTCGGGATCACAATCTAAACTTGTTCCCTCATCAGTACTGACCTCTGGTATATCAGAGAGGTTGGCTGTCTGATTATAGTGTCTCTCATACACAGTTTGCTTAAAATCACTCAAAGAATAAGGTTGGTGTCTTCTGCTCTTGTGTTTCAGAAATGGATTGTAAATATTTGTCCTAAAATTGCACCCTTCAAATACACAAATACACATGGCCTTTCAGATGATTTCCAATGTGCTGAAAGAAGTATTTCTCCGTAGAACAACTAGCTTGCAGAGTGGTGCACAGATAATAATTTACTGCTCAACGTCAGCAAAACCAAGGAGCTGATTGTTGATTTTAGAAAGAGGGAGGCAAAGACACACACCCCTGTCTACATCAGTGGAGCTGAAATGGGTGAACAGTTTTAGGTTCCTTGGAATTACCATCACTGAGATTGATCATCACACATCACCACCCTGGTTAAAAAAGTACATAAAAGGCTCTACTTCCTACGGAAGCTTAGGAAGGCTTAACTCTGGAGCAAGATTCTGATCAACTTTTAGAGAGAAGCAAAAGAAAGCAATCACAAAACATCTCAAACTGGCATGGCCAGAGAGGCTCTACAGCAGGTGCATAAAACCACCAGAGCATCACTGGTACCATCAACAGAGCATCAGTGACATCAGTTAAGTGAGATGTCTGCACAGAGCCCAAAGATACTAAAAGGCAACACCCACCCAGCCACAGTCTGTTCATACTGCTGCCATCTGACAAAAGATACAGAAGTATCTGCTGTCAGACCACTAGACTACAGAGCGGCTTCAATCCTCAGGCTGAGACTCCTCAATAACTTAATTGACATGCAAAACATGACAGTACAATGAAATTTCACCATTTTCAATGATGGAGTGCTGAGAATGAGTTGAGGAGTCTCACAGCCTGAGGAATGAAGCTGCTCTGTTATCTGGTGGTATGGCAATGGATACTTCTGTATATTTTGCCAGATGGCAACAGGGTGTACAGACTGTTAAACTTATAATTACATCGGCAAAATATAAAAGAAATAAAGGAATTATTATCATGAAAAATGAACGGAGTATCCTCAGGAACATTTTCTTTTAATTTGCTAATTTGTGGGCTGCACAATGAAACTCATAATGACAGAAACTAAATGAACAGTGTTATAAATTACAGTATTACACAAATGTTAAATAAGGCACTGATCATTGGGTTAGGACTTGTAACACATTTGATGTTCATTGAACAATACAGTGTTGTATCTAACATGTGTAAGCAGTGTATTACGTGTGTGTTTTGTAGATCTTTGGTATCGAATCCATCATGGGAAATGCCTCCCTGTGGCCCCTCCTGTTGGGCTTTACTCTGCTGCCAGCTGTGCTGCAGTGTGCCCTGCTGCCACTCTGCCCCGAGAGCCCCCGCTACCTCCTCATCAACTGCAACGAGGAGAGCAAAGCCCGTAGCAGTGAGATACACACATTTGAATACACATATTTTTCACAAAGAGACACATTTGACAAAAAAATTAATTATTAACAAGAGAAGAAGCGTTCAATATCTTCACTGTGCTCAAATACATTCATACACGTTTCTCTACAAATTACTGCAGTGAAATTAACAGGCGCTAATGGCTGCCAGAAAGATTGGTTAGTACCTCATCTTTTTACCACACATGTCATGCCAAGCACACCTGACACCTGCAGTACAGTATGTGGCAGCTTCAGAAATCCCATTCCAGGCTGACATATGTAACTTGAACCACTGTCCTCCAGTCTTGCTGAAGCTGCGGGGCACTGACGATGTGAGTGAGGACATCCAAGAGATGAAGGAGGAGAGCCAGCGGATGATGAGAGAGAAGAAGGTTACCATTCCTGAGCTGTTCCACTCCCCCATCTACCGCCAGCCTATCTTTGTTGCTATCATGCTGCACCTCTCACAGCAGCTATCTGGAATCAATGCTGTAAGTTGAAGGACCAAAGAGGAAAGATTGTGTACTATTCAGTGTCAGCTGGATGACGCCTGTCACACAGTACAATCTTATAAGTGTATGCCATCACAGCTAAATATAACTGTTAGCTAGTAGAGTGGACTCAACAGACCAACAAAATCAGTGTATACAGTTTTCAATGACAAAAATATCTGATACAAGTAGATCATAAAATGTATGTGATTATGTGGAGGACGACTGAGGAGAAATTTCAATTTGCCTGCAGGCCTACTTAAGACCTTGTGTTTTACCACTAAGTTAGAATGTAGATTTCTTGCAGACACTGCAGATGAGACATGAGCAACATTCAGGACTGAGAGCAATCGATCAGAACAACTGAAAAGACTGATAAAAAAAAAATCACTAAAACTTTTCCAAGAATTAGAAGTAGGGGCCTGGAGGTCTATAGAGAATCAGCAAGCCCGTCATCAGGGGGGTTAAAGGGTACAGATAAATTTCAATGTTTTTACATGCTGAATATATTAATTGTCTTTTCAGCCCTCTCCAAAGCAGCTTATCCTGGCGATTCATATTGGCCCTGAACGCAAACCCTAGTAACACAAGCAATTTCCCCTCAGGGATCAATAAAGTATTTCTGATAAACAAATTGAGAGGGACAGTATTCACGGACACGGGTTTCCCCTGATGCTCCAACATCATCAATCCTGATGCAACAGTATAATGAATTCTGACACTGTATCTAGGCCATTAAGGCTAATGATCTTGAGCTGTGTTTCATGTGGATGAGGGGCCTATTTTGGAAAAATGTTGTCCCCCTGTCCATAGTTCCAAGTGGCAGGCCTGAGTACCAGTACCATAGTATTTTTAATGAGTTCAATTCTCAGCTCAGGTCTACTGAGCAGCTGATGCATACACAAACATAAACTCTAGCATAGGTAAACTAATTTTTCCCTGTGTCATGTAATCATCCTAAGGTGTTCTACTACTCAACTGGGATCTTTGAGCGAGCAGGAGTGTCCCAGCCTGTCTATGCAACCATTGGTGCCGGAGTGGTCAACACTGCCTTCACTGTGGTCTCTGTAAGTCACAGAAGAACCATTTGAGAAAAACACTAAAAGCTAAGATGTTGAACTCCAGAATGTTTGCAAAAATAAACCTTCATATTGTACTTTGATATTTTCTGTCCTTCTGTGCAGTTGTTTGTGGTGGAGCATATTGGCAGGAGACCACTTCACCTCATTGGTTTGATGGGAATGGCAGTTTCAGCAGTTTTTCTAACTGTTGCTATAGCATTGTCGGTCAGTGCTTGAGATTACCTTTACTTAATCCATTATGCTCATCAAAGTATGTGACTGAAAGCCTCTGTGTTGTGCTGTGCTCCTCAGGACCAGCTCAGATGGATGTCCTATATGAGCATTGTGGCCATCTTCAGTTTTGTAGCCTTTTTTGAAATTGGCCCTGGCCCCATCCCCTGGTTCATTGTGGCTGAGCTCTTTAGCCAGGGGCCCCGGCCTGCTGCCATTGCAGTTGCTGGTTTCTCCAATTGGTCAGCCAACTTCTTAGTGGGGATGTGCTTCCCTTATATAGAGGTAGGTACTGTGAATCTATGTTTAGTTTATTTTCAGACCAGAAATGCCATTAACCTTACATTCTATTGCTTGTGTCAATCACTGAAAATAAAACATGTTTGCATTTGATGTCCCTGCAGCAACTCTGTGGCCCATACGTCTTCATCATCTTTACAGTCATGTTGCTTGGCTTTTTCGTCTTCACCTACTTCAAGGTGCCAGAGACCAGGGGCCGCACCTTTGATGAGATTGCAGCAGGCTTCCGACAGTCAGCTGGTCAAGGTGTTGACAAGTACTCTGCACCCGAAGAGTTCAACACCCTCAGGGGGGATGATCCCGACCTTTAAAGCTGCCATACATACATATTCATAGTCTGATATCACCATGTCGCAAATGATCCTTCGTTATCATAAGTAATGTTGCTCCAGGGCCATGATTGCAACTGACTAATGACATTTTTCTGTTGTCAAAGCTTTGTGACTCAGGAAAGAAACCAGTTAGCCTTTCTAACACATGATTAATGTTGAAAAAGGATCTTTTCCTAAACCTATCCAAATAATTTTGTGTGTTGTAGGAACAACACCAACACAACAATTTCAGACAAACCACAAGACACTAACTTGCAGCATAGTTACCTGTTACACTTTGGGTACATTAGTGACACGTTTTAATTATCCCATAAGCTGATGATAGGGTAGCCTTATTATGGACCCTACTGGTTTTCTTACTTAATCTCTGATTAGCATGCATCTATTGTTTTTATATGACATTATGATGACTGGTACTCAGTGCTAAATACATTCAACAACTATTTTGGTGGGAGAGGGTTAGGGTGAGTAAGTCGGTGAACTTTAACTGAAAGGTGCCTTCTTCTTGCGGTTTGTTTGTAAAACAAACAGCCAATGGTGTAGCTGATACAGTGGAGTGTGAGCTGTTCCTGGTAAACACACCTACCTCTTTTGCTGCTGCAGCTACAGTGTGTCTGGGCAAGTTAGTAAACCAGCAGTGGGGGGATATGGTGGCAGCCTGCCCAGTGGACACCTGGACTGTCTGCTCAGCCTTTTACACCCCTACCAGCAAAGAGCTGATCTGGATGATGAGTTACCCCAAGTAGGAGGCCAAATATGTTGGTGTGTTTACCAGGGAAACTGCAGCTCAAAAACCGACATATAATAACTACAAAATAACCCTCACAACAAGTCAACAGAGTCTAGTAGGGAACACAACCAATGATGGCAACTAATCAGAGGCAGAATAGGACAGGTTGTGCAAGAAAACCAGTGGGATCCATAATAATGCACTGCAGAGGAGGTTTAGTCTTCACACAGACTGTACCTTCAGTTACTCAATCTGTCGCCCAGGAAGTCTGTTTTCAGCACTGACCAGCCATAGGCTTTTAAAATACACCAAGTGAGTAAATTGCATCCCAGTCAGTGTATGACTGGCTGGGATGTGCTGCAGAAGAAAAAGAAGGCTGGGTTTAGACTGTAAATATCCAGAGTAATATTATGTAGTAATATTCTGATTGTAAATAGAAAAGTAAACCTTCAGTTCAAAATGTTAAACCCTGTTGTTCTATTTCCATTTTATCTTGGTTGGAGTGTTAGATGTACTGCTTTAAATGGTATTGACTTTCTCTGCTGCTCATAAGGATGCTGTGAAAAAAGTATCCACAGTATTGTAATAATACAGAACACCAGTCAATATTAATGAAGTTAAACAATAATGGTGTTTGACAGTTGATGGAAAAACTCTGTTATAAGGGTTTGCTCCCTTTTAAGGTGATTCGATACGTAGATACATGGGTTACGACACGATTCGGGGACGATCATTTTTATTATGGAACAAGTTGATACAATATGATTCAATTCTGATTTAATATGATTCGAGTCCAATTAGATCCGGTTTGGGTACGATGCTATACAATCTGATACTTTGTAAGTATTCTAAGTCTTTGTTTCATATAAACATTCATTTTCTATTATTAATTAGAATAAGCCAAGTGCATTGGACCTCTCTGAACTGGATGTCCCTGACTGCCTGTATCCTCTGCTTCCTAATCAGTGTATAAATTCACACCTATGATTAATAATCAGACAAATGTTTAATATTGATAAACTCAAAAGTTATTAAATTAACTCAACAGTGTACACTGTGCAGCAGTAGCAGATAGTAAACAGTGTGCAGTAAGGTTCAATTCAGCACATAATTTCAGTAGACAATGTGCATTTACATTTAGCAGACAACTTTTGTCCAAAGCAACTTACAATAATTTATGCATTAATACACTGATATCAATGGCTGCCATGCAAGGTGCTGACCAGCAAATCAGGAGCAGTTTGGGGTTCAGTATTTTGCCCAAGGACACTTTGACATGCAGACCAGGTGAATCGAACCAGTGACCTTCTGATAAAAAGGTTCTACCCCTGCGCCACAGCCGCCTGCAGTCCTACCGGCAGTCATAGAGTGCAGCCAGTGATAGCAACACTTTCAAAAGCAGACAGGTTGTAAGTCCTTATCAATAAAACAGGCTATAGACGCTGTAATTACCTTAGACCTTAACAAGTTGTGGCTAAGTTGTGGCTGGAAAAAGTGTTTCATCTCTGTCTTTGTCTTGCGTGTTCTTGCTAGTGCTAGCTTTAATAGCATCCTTGTTGTCTGCACAGGTTTCACCAGGCCGTCTCACCCGGCGAACACTAATTTGTTGTGCTACCACTTTACTTAAGCGTTGGTCCACAGAGCTTACAACCGGCCTGCTTTTTGTCCAACTTTCCGTCCTTTTTATAAAATCTAAATCTCTTCGAGACTTTTGATTTTCGATTCGATGGTGTATTGTAAATCTTGTCGGCATGTTGCTTTTGTTTCCTTTGCAACAATAACGTTTCTGTGGTGCATCTCACGAGAATCTCGCTCTCAACTTTGAACTCCTTTGAGAGTTTGAAGATGCTGTAAGGAACTAGCAGCATGGCAGCTTGACTCAACCAATTCATAACTTCAAAATCGGGCTATCGACTGGTTGACAGTACATTTAGATCGATCCAGAGAGTCCGCATACCAGACATATACGTAAATGTATATTCATGTTTGAGACTTCTTCATAATTATTAAGCCAACTATAAGTGTGTTTCCATCCACTTGTTGGTATCACATTTTTGCCTATTCAAAATAAATAAATAAATAAATACAGAATGGAAACACTTGTTGAATAACTGGTGATGCACATGAAATGCCATTTGTCACTTCCAATGAAGAGCTGTAACATCAGATATACAGTATGTGGAGCGATGAGGAGACTGTAACCTTCCTCACATTAATACATGAAACTAACAGAAATTTTAAAATTACACTAGATTTGATTGGAAACTTGACTACTACTTTGTTCCTCACAATTCTCAACATTTTGAGTAAGTAAAATTTGTGACATACTTATTGTGAGATATAGGTATGTTCAGGCTGAATATGAAAGGAACTGCTTTATTGTCATGCTTATATTATCAAGAATTCAACTGTTTTGGGGTGTGGAAGCAAATAAGAGCCATTAACATTTTGAGCCTGTGAAATGATGCTCACAGAGCCTGCAGTTCTATGTTCCCTTTATGAGTACTTTTGAAGAAAAAAAATGCATGCACATATCTGAATGTGTGAATTTGTTAAAGAAAATCCCACAAATTAAAGTTTGTGAAAATAAAATAAAGGTTCTTTAGCTGTAAGAATACTTTGTGTATGTGTATTTGCAACAGTGAGATTTCACAAAGTCGGAGGAACGGACACACAAATCTTCTATCTGTGTATGCCACATAGCACAGCACAATTTTTGACTGTGTTTTTATGCTTGAGCTGACTAGCTAATCATCACATTGCCACAGTGCCCACTCACCATTTAATAAGAGACTAGTCATATTATGCTATGTAATATGTCCGTGTATTATGTGTAGCTTTGGTTGTGTCTGTGTTTTTTTGTTGTGCTTGGTGCTGACACAGCGGATTGTGAGCTGTTGTTTTCCTCGGTAGAGACACAGACTTCTACGGCTGTGGCAGTCCCTCCTTCCTGACCTGCTGTTGCTCCTCCGAAGTTACTGCTCTTTGCTGCAGGAGTGTCTTTGGGATAGGCAGAGGGGTAAGGCTGGGTGTCTGCAAGGCAGGATACTGCCAGACTGCCACTTCAATACACATACACCAGACTGGTATGGAGGGTCAGCTTGTCCACTCTGCCTAGCAAAGAGACACCCCGGCAGAGCAGGTCACAGTTAATTCTGTTCCGGTGGCATGGATTTGGCCCAAACTTGGGCCAGTTCTGGTTTATTTGGTGCGCTCTTGGCTGACATCTGGCCATGCTTTGGCCATCATTCCACGCAGTAGAATAATAATCTAAGTATCACAATATTAAAGTAATCCAAATGGATTACTTTGTTACTTTTGAATTACATCAGTACCACCATGCAAATAAAGACGAGAAAAATCAATAGGCTACCGATAGGATGACTTTAATTTAATCTCAATAAGGAGTATATGTACACATATGTATGTGTATTTGGTTTCACTTATGACCAGAGTGATGCGTGAGACTTCAAGACTCCAAGCCTGCAGAATGCATTGTGTGGTTAGATTGGTTCATAAAAATAAAACATTTTTTTGGCATCAAAATGACGACATGGTTTATTATCCTACACAGTCATGGTTAGGTACTCTTGTTGGGAATCGATATTGGATATTACTTGATTATTGTTATTAATTAAATTGTTATTGTAAATTAATGAAATGTAGGTTACTATGATTCATTAATAAACATGGGGCACTATCCTGAAGTCACGGATCAATAATCAAATGATATGCTTCTAGTCTCAAAGCCTGAAATTGATCAGAAATTGTTAATATTATGAAAATATCAATAATAAGATAAGATAGAAGGCGTAAATCCGAGCACTGACTGTCTCAACCAGCTGTTATTATGGGATTGTGCAAAATAATCACAGACACTGCTCAGTTATAATCAACAGTGTTTATTAATCTTTCTCCAAACCACAAACCATCTACTTCAACAGTTGCTTTCTACAACTAGCACCACAAAGACATAAGCAAGCCAAACATATAAATGGGTGGAAATATGTGTGTGTGTGTGTGTGTGTGTGTGTGTGTGTGTGTGTGTGTGTGTGTGTGTGTGTGTGTGGGTTTGGCAGGGAGTCCTTTGTAAAGACTACAAAGATTGCTGAACGTGGCTTGGGAAGTCACGTTTGCCAGACTACAAAATTGATGGGTGTGACTTGGGAAATCTCGTTTAAGAGACTACAGGAAATGCAAAACGTGACTTGTCGAAGTCACGTGAGAACACGAATTCAGAAGTGATGATCCTAAGGCTGTGGCTGTGTCTCATTGCATCCTTCAAAGACGGCATACCCTGAAGTCACTATTTATGCATCACTGTTTATGCTGCCCAGGTCCGCGAAAGTGACAAGAACAGTAAAGTTTGACTGTTAAATACGTTTGAGCTACAGAAATTCCTGATTTCCTTTTTAATCCTCCTCCTTGTGGAAGAAGAGGAGAAGCGGCTCTGGTTTATCTCCGATTGAGAGAGGACCGTGGAGAGGTGAACCTGTTATTGAAGCCACAGTACTGTTATCATTATTATCATTATTAACAGTTAGGGGTTTTGAACATACCGATGATGTCCCACTGACACCAGGGTCTTTATTGTGGCATCCCATCCAGCCCAGCAGCACTGCCAGGGACTCCTGCTCAGCCTGTTCCTGTACATCATTTGTAAATGTTTTAATATTGTTTTTAATAATAATTGTTTTTGTTAATAGTTAATAATAATGTGTAAATAATTGTAAATGTTAAGACCTTAATAATAAAAGAAAAAATTAAATCCCTTGTTGTCCCTGAAAAGTAACACTTGATGCTGTTTGCTGTTATAAATTGTACTTCAGTTGTAAATACTGGATGGAACAATATTTTATTTCAAGAATTACATAAAATGAATAATTATGAACAAATAATTTAAAAAGAACTCATAAATTAACTAAATAACAACAGATATAATGTAACGATTGTCCTCTGGAGCAGAGAGAAGAGCCTCTCCATCCTCCCTCTTAAAACAAATATAATTTAGTTTCCACATCATCATTCAAACCTGCACCTACTTTGTACTTGTTCTCTAAATGGTCCCACTTGTTTCTGGCCTGCTGGGCTGGACCTTCCCCTGCAGGCCCATTGTTTCCAGAACTGTTCTGAACACAGAGAGAAGCAAGAGAAAAGGTCAACACAAGATCACATTAACACAGGGATGCAAAGATTTACAAAACGTGACATCAGGACTGGCCAATTTATTATTTATTATATATTATTTATTATTGCCTTACTTCCATCCAGCCGTGGCGGAATGTTTTGCCCCTGTGAACAAATGTTCGTTCTGACCTCAGACAGTGGTGAAGCTCTCCGTTTGCTCCCTAAAACAAAATTAAATGTAAAAGATGTTGTAGGGTCCTTTACCTATAGGGTGCCCTACTGCGAGGGGCAACGAGCATAAAAACAAAGTCTGACGCGTGTACTTGTGTTGTTCGTTAATTCAATGTCCAGAGAGTTGCTCTTTCATTTGGATATGGCAATCCTTTTATTGTAGCAAAAAACATCAAACAAAGAATCTTGACCTGCACATCATTGCAGGGTAACACTTTACCAGAAAACACAGACACGGTCCCAAACTGTTTGCCTCTGTCGCTTGTTGTTCCCCCACCTGCCTGCAATCACGGCATGAGTAAAAAGGTTACCCTAGTAACCAGGTCTGATTGACAGCAGCACCCATAACAACCAGCAGTGATTGACAGAACTATCATGGCAACCATTTCAATATATAGAGGCAGTGTCAGGCCAATCATTTCAATATAATAAGAATAAAATAAACAAGAAAAGTATTTTGGCTCCAACACTCCGGCCCGTAATTGGGCATGGCAGGAGGCCAGGCACAATTCAACAAATTCACATAATGGAGCCAAATATTTAGAAGAAATAATTAAAAATAAATAAATAAATAAATAAATAAACAAATAATCCTCTGTCTTAGAGGTCCGAAGCTCCAGCTTCTTGGAGCAAGCACAGCTTCGTTACTGGTCTATCCAGTGTGCTTGTTTTAGTCTTTACTCGAGCAGAACGCAGTCCTCTTCTGTCTGGATACGTCTCCAGGACTCTTCCAAGCAACCAGGAACCACATGGAGCTGTAGGGTCCGCAATCAATACAGTGTCTCCAGGGACAAGACTCCGTCTTTCTTTAGCCCACCTCTGCCGCTCCTGTAGCAGAGGTAAGTACTCTCTCAGCCATCGCTTCCAGAACAGGTCTGAGAGGTATTGGACCTGCCTCCATCTCCTCCTGAGGTAGAGATCAGACGTCTCAAACAATCCAGGTGGCAAGACTGGCACTCCTTTCATGGTGAGGATGTGATTGGGAGTAAGAGCTTCGAGATCATTGTGATCTCCAGATATCTTTGTTATGGGACGGTCATTGAGAATCGCTTCGACTTCACACAGCACTGTATGAAAACCCTCGTCGTTCAACGTTTGCTGGTGAAGAACTGATGTTAATATCTGCCGAATCATTCGTATTATCTGCTCCCATGCACCTCCATGGTGAGAGGCTGTTGGTGGGTTGAAGGGGGGGGGCTACGAACGGTGGGCACATTAGGCAAAAAAAACAAAAATTAAAAAAAATGCCCAAATACAATAAATAAAATTAATGTGCACAACAATAAAAGGGAACCATAAAAGTTCGTTATTTGGCAATAAACTGAAACGACATAAAGTGCATCACAATAACAAGGAAGGCTCACTCAGAACAAATACAAAAATAAATAAAATGCCCAAATACACAAGTATTTTTCTATTAAATGTGAAAACCTATTAAAATGTTATTAATGTCCAAAACGAAATAATGTAAAAACAATGAAATAAACAAATGGCTACTCACTCACAGAGAGTACAATCAGTGTCCACTGTCCACAAACTATCCACACTTTTTTGTGTTGTGTGCAAGAAACACAAGCATATCCACGTTCTTTGGAAGGAGACAGCTTCTTGATTTGTTGACAATAAATCCTGCCTTGGAGAAAATAAGTTCAGAAGGCGTGGACATTGCAGGGATACAGAGCAGTCGCTTTGCTACTCGGGCCAGGCTCGGGTATCTGTCTTGGTTTTTTTTCCACCACCCCAGTGGTCCAGAGTCAACTTTGGTTTTGTCCTGAAGATAGTTTTTCATTTCTTCTATACTTCCCCCACCTGATTCTGTAGAAACCAGTTCTTCCTCATCTCCGCACAACAGCATCGCAATCTCCTTCTCTTTGTTGGTTTTCTGTTTTTTTGACACATGTTGCTCCTCACCTCCGGGTTCACCTGTGGCTGCGCTGCATGCACTCAGTCGGTCTGCCAGCTGTGCAACTTCTGTATAGCCCTCGTCTCGTTTCGCATCATCCAGAAAAGACAGCTGCTTAAAATGAGGGTCTACTACTGCAGCTGTGATGTATACAGTCATCATTCGGGTTTTAAACTCCCACCTGCTGTCAATTTCTTCGACCAGCTTGCTTTTCATTTTTTTGTTAATGGGGCTGTCATTATCCGTGATGGTCAGGTGACGTTTCTTTAAGTTTGCAAGCATGGGTACTGTTGCAGACAGGGACGCGTTGTCCTCTTCAGACAGCAGCTCCGTCAGGGTTGTCATGGGTTTCAGCACATTTTTAATGTCCTCTACCGCATTCCAGTGTGTTGTAGTGAGGTCCAGTGTACTGCTGTCGCTCTTCTTGGTGAAGTTTGGGTCAGACAGCACTGCGGTAATGGGCCAGCGTTGCTCCAGCAGTCGCTCCAACATTGAAAATGTTGAGTTCCAACGTGTGGACACATCCTGAGTTCATGCTGAGGGACATTTTGCTGCTCCTGCTTCTGTTTTAGCCCAGTTTTTGCTTTGTGCCCCTTTTTAAAATGTGCCACAAGATGACGGGCTGCAGCCACGGCGCGACAAATTGGCTCTTGTTTGAGGGCAGCATTAATACAGAGCTGCAAAGTGTGCCCGGCGCACCTGACGCCCTGCATCTCCAGCCATTCAGGTGACTCCTTTAGTGTTTCCACACAGAGTGCCATATTAGCCGCGCTGTCACATACAGCAGACACTCTTTTTTCTTCGGTAATTTTAAAGGCATCAGCAACTTCAGATAGTCGCGCAGCGATGTTTCTGCCTGTGTGCGCCTCTTCCATTTGCTTTGTCTCAAGTACAAGACTCTGTGCTTTCCAGTCTCCATCAACGAAATGGGCAGTCACTGTCATATAGGACTCCATTCGAAGAGACGTCCACATATCTGTGGTCAAGCTCAGTGCCTCGCTGTGTTGTATTAACTCCAAAACTGTCTCTTTGAGTCCCTCGTATTTTGCAGTTAGTGCATGCATGATTGTCTGGCGCGCTGGCACTGAATATCCAGGTTCCAAAACTTTTAACAGGTTTTTAAAACGTTGGCCTTCCACGAAACCAATGGGCCTCATATCCTGAGCAATAAAATTGATGATTCCTTCTGTGATGTCATTTTTGCGTTTGGATGATAGAGGAGGCTTAACATCCAGCGTGGTCTGGGTGTATCTGAGGGATGCTGCCGTTGTTGCGGACGGGTGCGCCTGCAGTTATAAAACGAATAAACGATTATTTGACTAAAATAATGAAACATGTTTAATATGATATCAATAGCCTATAATATTGAAATATTACCGTTTTTAGATGATACGCCATGTTTGTAGTCGAGCTGTGATATGCAAACTGTTGTTTGCAAATTTTGCATTGAACTTTTTTCCCGTCATCTACTTTGACGAAGTTCTGCCATACTGCCGATGTTTTCGACATGTGTGGTTGAGGAGGACTCACTGTTATGAAACGCAAATCACCGGACGTTGAACAAAATGGACTTTCTTCTATCTTCCTGTCTCAAGTGGGTTGGGCTAATCCAAAATAGTGAAAACAGGGGGGGTGTTCTCTGAAGACAGGCAGTTACCTGTGAAACAGGGGTGCTCTGAAAACACCCCCATTAGCACTTGGTACTTTCCTCCTGATGAAATTAACCACAGACTGTATGAAATTAACACGGCAAAAAATCAACCAATCAGAATTTTGGTCGACCCAGAACGCATCGACCAATAAGTCGACCAGTCGACTAGGACTTTACAGCCCTAGACTCTAAGCAGGCCATCCTCAACAATGGGGTCGAGTTTATAGATGGAACTCTCTCTCTTTATTTCACCCTTCCCAGAGTTTAATACGGCAAGCTCCTCAGGATACCTTTGATGTTGGGCGAAGTGGGTAATGGCAGTTTCAGCTCTCGTGAGATCGTCTGGTGTTAGGCTTTGGTTACCATGTGCAGCTTTCCAGCGTTTCATTTCCTGTTCGACCTTGTCTGCAGCTTCATGACTCAACTGATTTCTCTTCCGACTCATCTCCAATAGAGTCGTCTTTACTTTCAAGATCCAAGCAACTGACCGTTTCAACTTTTTCCAGTCTGAAAAGTATGTGATCAGTTGGTGTGTGGCACTTGGTGCATTGACAACTACTGCATTGGTGACCAGCTCCTTTTTGACCTCAGGGTCATCAGCAACAATGTCCAAGTCCTCCAAGGGACTGTCTGGCCACTCTTCATCTGGTCTCCACAGAAACTCAGGGCCTTTGATCCAACCTTTGTTGGTCAGCAGGTCATCCACCTTTACTCCTCTTGAGGCTTTGTCAGCAGGATTCTGTGTGGTATGAACATACCTCCACTGTGTGACGTCAGATGTTCTTCGGATGGCAGCAATCCTGTTTGCCACAAAAGTGTGAAATCTTTTGTCTTCATTTCTGATGTATCTTAAAACTGATGTGCTGTCAGTCCAGAAACAAGATTTCTCAAGGTGGAGCTGGATTTCTCCTCTGAGCATGTTGTCCACACGAACAGCGAGAACAGCTGCCGTGAGCTCTAAGCGTGGAATGGTCACCTGCTTTAGTGGGGCCACTCTGGCTTTGCCTAGCATGAAAGAGACGTGACACTTGTTGCTGTTGCAGATACGTCACAGTACCATATCCACTTTCGCTGGCATCAGAGAAGTGATGTAATTGACCGCAGATGGTTTCTCCAAAATCCACTGGCTTGAGGCATCTTTCCACCTCGAATGCCTTCACTCCTTCCAAGTCTCTCAGCCACTTTGCCCACTGCTGTTTGAGAGCTGGATGAATTTCATCATCCCATCCATAGTTCCTCCGACACATATCTTGCAGCATGAGCTTGGCTGGAAGAGTGAGTGGGGCAAGAAATCCCAATGGATCATAGATTGAGCTGACCATTGATAAGATCCCACGACGAGTGTGAGGCTGTTCTTTGAGCGCCAACTTGAACTTAAAGGTGTCGGTCTCAACACACCAATGAAGTCCAAGTGCTCTTTTGACTGGCAGTTGGTCTCTGTCCAAGTCCAATTCATGCAGATTCTTAGATCTGTCTTCCTCAGGAATGGATAGTAGCACCCCACGATTGTTGCTAATCCATTTTGTCAAATGGAAGCCTCCTTTTTGACAAATGTCGGTCAAATCTTTGACCATTTTAACAGCTGCTTCTTCTGATGGCAAGCTCTTCAGACAGTCGTCCATATAGAAGTTCCTATTGACTGTGTCAATTACACCAGCAGGGAAACTGTCACGGTGGTCTTCTGCTGTTTTTTGCAGGGCATGACAAGCACAGCTAGGAGAAGACACTGCCCCGAACAGATGCACAGTCATCCTATATTCAACCAGTCCTTGGGATACGTTGCCGTCTGGCCACCACAAGAACCGAAGAAAGTCTCTGTCCTTCTGTGTCACGTTGACTTGATGGAACATCGCTTTAACATCAGTCATTAGGGCTACAGGCTCTTGCCGAAATCGTGTGAGGACTCCTAACAGAGTGCTGGTGAGGTAGGGGCCTTGTAGAAGCTCCTTGTTGAGAGACTTTCCTCTATACTCTACTCCACAATCAAACACGACACGCAGAGTTCCTTTTTTGGGGTGGTACACCCCATGGTGTGGAATGTACCAGACTTTTCCATCTGAACGTTCAACTTCATGTTCAGGTATAAGTTCAGCATAACCTTTGCTGATCACATCATCGAGAAAGTTGGTGTATTCTCTATGGAACTTTTCATCTCTCACAAACCTCCTTTTCAGTCCAAGTATTCGTTGCTTTGCGACACACTGGTTTTTTGGTAGGGAGACATCTTTCCTTTTAAAGGGAAGGGCCAAGGTTTAGTGGCCATCTTGAAGTTTGCATGACCCAGTCATAATTTCCATGAACTTTAGATCGTCCCTTGACAGTTCCTCTTTGTCCTCTGATGACCGTTCATTAGAATCATGGTTGTACTGATTGTACAGCAGCTCTTCAAGTTTGGAAATGGAGATCATATTGACATTAACAGCAGGGTGGCTCCTCTCACTCTGCTCCTCATCGTGACCGGAAAGGGGACCATTAACGACCCACCCCAATAGGGTCTTAATGGCGTGTGGTCCATTGCCATGGCTGTTCACCACCTCCCAAGGTTCAAGCATTTTCGAGGCATTGGTCCCAATCAATAACTCCACATCGGCTTGAATACGAGGCAGGACAACCCCCTCCATATATGGCCACTTAGCCAGCTCCTCTTCCTTAATGATGTTGTTAGGGCTCACAGGCATCCTCTTCTGGGTAAAGACTTTCGGCAATTCATAAAATTGTTCCCCCGTAAGGCTTGCAATCTCCAGGTCTGTCAACATGTAGCTGGAGACTGAGGTTTTTGGACCCATGGTCAGTAGGCTGATTTTGGCTTTTCTTCCGTTTAGTTTCAGCCTTTTCATCAGGCTTTCAGAACAAAATGTATCGGTACTGCCTGGATCCAAAAATGCATAAGTTTTAATGATTTTGTCCCCCTTGCTGGACTTCACTTGCACAGGCAGTATTGGCAAAATCCCAGCGTTGCTACCGGCCCCTGTTTGTCCACATGTTTGCAGCGAAATCTGTGCATTACTCACCACTGGTTTCTTAGGCTTGTCTGGGTTGCTTGCCCTCTCCCTATGAGGGACACTGGGATGTTTTTGGCTGCACACTTTACAAATTAAATGTTTGTCACAGTTCCTGCTCAGATGTCAAACACAAAGACAGCCAAAACAGACTCCCCTTTGTCTTATTAAGGTAACCTTGTCTCTGTGTGTCTGTCGCAAACTGAGGACACCGATCCAGGGTGTGATCTTTTGAGCAGCATACGCAAGTGGTGGTATTGTGAGCAGATGCATTAGTTGGCTTTGGGGCTCGTTTAGAACTTGTTTGGTTTTCCACTGCAGGGGTTTCAACGGTAGTGATAGTGGCAAAGCTGTCTCCTTTGAATTTGGGTTTGCTTTGTGCTTTTGCTCTGTTTATGGGTCTACTTCCTGTGTTTGGTGGAGCGTACTGAATATCTCCAAAAACGGGGTCAGAAACTTGACGTTCGACAAATGCAACAATGTCTGTAAAATTTGGTCTGCGATGTTGTCTTTCCATTATAGCACATGCTGAGGCTCTCCAATGCTCTCTTAGCTTGAATGGAAGTTTTGAAATAATCGTTTTCATGTTGGCACATTGAGTTCATCCAGGTATTGCACATTTTCCATGGCGTTGCAACATTCTCTGAGGAAAAGTGAATAAGCTTGAAGAGATTTAATGTCTTCAGTCTTCACTAGAGACCAGCTGAGCACCTTCTCCACGTATGCGGCCGAGATCTTATATTCGTCTCAAGCAAATACTTTGCCCTTTCATAGCCTCTGTCTGCTGCCATATGTTGACAACTGCGGAGAAGGTCTTTGGGCTGACCTTTGGTGTACTTTTCCAGGAAGTACAGACAATCCCCTTTGTTTCTTGTGTTTCTCTCCACACAGTGTACGAAGGCTCTGACAAAGGATCGAAACTGTAGAGGATCCCCCTCAAAACAGGGAACCTCTCTCGGTGGCAGGAGGTGAGAGGTTTGCTGCTCTATAAGCAACGCTGTTATTTCATTTTGTCTGTGCAATAAATCACATATGGCTGGTGTTTCAATGTTACTTTGAGCAGAACTGTCTGGTCGATTCATAAACTGCACAGGAGGGTTCATGTGTCTTGAGTTATCCTGTGCCTCATTCCAAAATATACGTTGTCGTATGGCTGATGGTTGTTGGCTGGGAGACTGTTGCATTGTTTGTTGTTGTGGCAACATTGGTTGCTGCTGCTGAAATGACGGTGGTTGCTGCTGCTGCTGTAATAGCAGTGGTTGCTGCTGCTGCTGTGATAGCAGTGGCTGCTGCTGCTGTGATAGCGTTGGTTGCTGCTGCTGCTGCTGTGAAAGCAGTGGTTGCTGCTGCTGCTCTGGTTGCTGCTGCTGTAATACTGGTCATTGCTGCTGTGGGAGCAGTAATTGCTGCTGTTGAAATGACAGTGGTTGCTGCTGCTGCTCTGGCAGTGATGGATTCAATGTGATTGAAGTTTGCTGAACACTTGTTCCTCTCTCAAAGTACTGTTCCATTCCGTCAGATGGTCCAAGTGAAACTGAGTGACTGGGGGATTTTAAAACTGCAATTTTTGCGTCAGCAGCTGCCAGTTGTGCATTCAGCTCTATCATTTCCTTTTTCTTTCGCAGCTTTTTCTCTTCCTCTTCCACTGCATGTTTCTCTTTTAATGCTGCCGCTTGTACTGCAAATGCAGCTCGCTCTGCCTCTGCCCGTCTCCGAGCAGAGGAGGTGGAGGATCTGCTGGACCTGCTGGATCCAGACCTTGAGTGACTTCTATGCACCTCCTCAGTGACCCCTTCCACAGGTTCAGACATCTTTGGACTTGTCCATGCATTGACCTCCTCAATAAAATCATTTACATTAAGCATCTTTGCTTTGAACCATGTCATATGCCTTTCCTTTTCCTCTGAAGGTAATATGGGCAAAAGAGCGTCATGTGCCCCTGTGGCTTCTCTGATCACATGGATGTATTTCATGAATTCACATTGCACTTTATGTTTGCTTTCACCAGCATTCATGAGCTCCAGAATATGTTTTGCAGGTTCGCCTTTCCAACACAGAAGCCACGCTGCCCCGTGCACACAATCAGCCGTGGCGTCTTGAGC
Organism: Lagodon rhomboides; assembly: GCA_039737535.1. Lineage (NCBI taxonomy): Eukaryota > Metazoa > Chordata > Actinopteri > Spariformes > Sparidae > Lagodon > Lagodon rhomboides. The sequence goes on along the minus strand of CM077792.1, from coordinate 1,821,532 downwards.
GCGATCCACTTCTTCCGATGCTCATCAAAAGTTTTCACAATAGTCCCTTTTCAAATGAGGACTTGAGTTTGGGACTTTACCTATAGGGTGCCCTACTGCGAGGGGCAACGAGCATAAAAACAAAGTCTGACGCGTGTACTTGTGTTGTTCGTTAATTCAATGTCCAGAGAGTTGCTTTTTCATTTGGATATGGCAATCCTTTTATTGCAGCAAAAAACATCAAACAAAGAATCTTGACCTGCACATCATTGCAGGGTAACACTTTACCAGAAAACACAGACACGGTCCCAAAATGTTTGCCTCTGTCGCTCGTTGTTCCCCCACCTGCCTGCAATCACGGCATGAGTAAAAAGGTTACCCTAGTAACCAGGTCTGATTGACAGCAGCACCCATAGCAACCAGCAGTGATTGACAGAACTATCATGGCAACCATTTCAATATATAGAGGCAGTGTCAGGCCAATCATTTCAATATAATAAGAATAAAATAAACAAGAAACGTATTTTGGCTCCAACAGATGTTTTGTGTTATGTCAACAGACAAAAGGGTTCTAATATAACAAAAATATCATTCATCATAAGGATAGTCCTAAACTTGGCTCTTTATTCAGTTCAAACGTTTAACTAGACTTTACAGTTTTACAGTGTGGAAATAAAGCAGGGATCACAGCCTGATCTAAATCTGTTCATCTTGGTCCAATTATGTACATGAAGTAAAAATAATCTATAACATCTCAACAGTCACAATAAGATATAAGATATAAGTCAACTTCTGAACGTCTAACATCTGAAGTGAAGGCTTTTAAGGATCTACTTCCAAAGGCATCAAGCTGAGCATTACCAGCATATTTTAACAGAAATTTTGACGTTTTAAGGTTTAGAGCTTGTATAGACCCAATACTTATATTTAAATGCCAGATCTCCACCACCTGCTGTCGTCATGTTTTTTTCTTTTCTTTCTTCTTTTTCGGCCACGGAGGATCGTGCCGGTCAGGGCCGTACGCAGGGCCCCAAAAATACTGAGGTCATGAGTCAGAACTTCTAGGCGTGTTCGGGGGCATGTTTCCCCGGAAATTTTTTAAATTCCATTATTTAAATCTGGCCATTTTCGGAGTCTTAAGGAGCAAAAACAACAACATCAAGATTTTTGAATAGGTTTATTTGTTTTGTTTCTTATCAGAGAACATCACCCTCATCCTAAATGATTTGCAAATAGTCCATTTTAATTTATTTTAAATTATAATCTTACACAATACTTTCATTATCATGCTTTAAACATCAGACTTTGAAAAACGTATACAGTTCTGGCATGGTCTCTTCCTTTTATAGTACCTGCTCTCCCTCTCTCTCTACACTGCTCCTCTTCCTGCTGCTTGGCCCAAAGATGAGCTTGGTTTGGCTCCGGCTTTTTCTCCCTATCCTGTTTTCCCTTTAGTGAAGAATATAAACACAGTCAAATACTAAACTGATAGAAATGAAAACAATATGCCATTTCAACATCATGTATTCAGATGTGTCAGAAATCTTAAAATATTAGCTAGAACACCTTGAGGGTGGCGCGGAGCTTTTGAAAATTTGAGCTAAAATGGGGCATTCTGAGTCTTTTTGAAGGACAATTATGGTGACTCATGAAATAAAGGCAAGTAACTCAAAATGGGTTAGTTATCACAGAAAATTATTTATTATTATTATTTTGAAAATTAACCAGATGTTTTATTTTGTTACTGTGAACAACTTCCTGTCCCGCACGATCTGCTCTGTGCCGAATTGCTGCGTTGTGCAAAAATTGGGGGGTTGCGTATCTGCTGCGGAGGCTCCGGAGCGCCACAGCATTTCTGAAAAATTACGCTGTTTATTACGGTAACGGTTATGCTGTTTCCTGGCATCAATGTTATGTAAGTACGGAAGAATCGAGCACTGAGGGAAGGCTGTATGCTGGGGAGAATGCTAAAGTCGGCATTTTGACAAGGGGGCGCGGCGCCCCTCTTTCCCGGTTTAAAATAAAACCCTGTAAATGGTGCCTGTGTCATGACACACTGATCAAGTTCAACATTCATTCGATATCACATTTTCAACATAACAGGTTCAACATCCAACACTGAGAAATCAACACTGAATAAACATTTCATTTTCAATCTAAGAAATTGCAAAACGAATGTTGATTCAACTGGTGAAAATTGATTGACGACCGGTACTGACTGAGTTAACCAAACCTAAACTTTGATTGATGTTTCCTTGCTATCTGAGTAGTAAGCTGGGCGGCAATAAAAATATTTCCACATGAAAATGCATTTTTTTCTCACAGTCATCTACCACTTAAACGTGTTATGTGGTGAAAACTGCTCTCCATCTACATTATTAGCTTGATGTGCTCATCTTCCAGTGACTGGTGCGACTACTGACTCACTAACGGTAGCGGGAACGACATCAACGTCCGATTTGTGTGCGATAGTTACTATAGCGACAGTGCGTGATGTTGATGACGCACAGCACGTATCAACAACATGCTGCGGGTCTGTTTTATTAAACAGTCGCGCTACTCTTGGCTCTTCAAGTTAAGTATACAGTCAGATTCAAGTGTAATTTATTTTGAGTATACCACAACTTAGTTTAGTTTAGTTTTAGTTTATCAGTTTATTGTACGTGGACAGTCCCAATTAATCAACTGCATCAAATAACAGTAAAAAGGGCAGCTTTAGCCAACATGGCTAATATTCTGCTGTAGTCCATGGCCAGATGACAATGGGCACCCTAAAAAACAACAACAGTATATTACAGCACATTTATTAAAAAATAATCACGAAGGATAAGATAGAACGGGTAGGCATCAGTACAGTCATGCAGAGACAGCACATAGAAACATACAAGAGCAGCACATACAATATACCAGCAATCACACACAATACATCAGCACATACCACACATTCTGGGATGCAGACAGACAGGGGTGCATGCAGACATCACGTATTGACAGGCAGCATGATCATGACGCAAATAGCACAGTATCTTAGTGGGTGCAGGAGTAATTATTATCGAGCCATGTTTTTAGCTTGGATGTAAAAGTACAGTATGTATGTGTCAGAGGACACAACCTCGGTGTTCTCAATGGCAGTTACGGCCTTGGTGCCGGTGCGTCCACCAGGAAGAGGGACAAGGAGGCCGCGTTTGTGGGCTGCATTTGGAGGAGCCTTTGAATTGGGACAGCCTTCGCGCGGCGTAATTGGCCTTCGAATGATGCAGACCCTGAAATAGGACACAGCCTAATTCTGCTGAATCATATACCTGGAATTCAAAAATGGCAACAGTGAGTGTGTCGACCAAAGGTGATCACTACACGAACGCTCAAAATTTGAACAAAGACGACGGTTAAATGTGCACTTTGATTGCATGTGAGGTGAATTTGGAGGGATAATACCCATGGTCCCAAAAAAGGTAGCTGAGCTACCGAGAGGCGTCCGCCTCTGACTTCAATAAGAGGGAATATCGCGGGGTCATTACTATAACTCTCCAACAGATCGCTAATAAGATTACGTGTATGTATTACCCGGGATGTATATGTATGGAAGTGTGTGTGCGGGTGTGTGAGTTAATAAAAAGAAAGAAGCTAAGCGAGCGCTTAGCACACAACAAACAATAACACAACAACCGTGAGGTGCACAGCAGTCGTATCTCCCTCAAACAGTGGCTGGTAAGCGAATCGAGGTTCGTTTATCGCCCGCTGATTGAGCCGGAATACGACATATTGTAATCACACACGGTGGCAAAACTGAACAAGCTATCCACTGAGTGGATCAGCATAAATGAGCTCCTAGAGAGCCTAATAACACAATTAGCATACAGTACAGTAAACCATAAGTAGGACTAGGCGGTCCCTTCACTACAAATATAAGCAAAACATAAACATGCTATATACTATCTGTCTCTGCCCAAACAAAAGCCTCTTACTTGGGTGGCTCGTTGCGACTAGCGTGTGTCCCGTCCGACACGAAACTCCATTTCATTTTGGATGCAAGCGCAGGTCAGCTGCAGCGTCCCAGCGAATGAAGGCAGGCTGCACTCTCGTTGATGAGAGCAAAACAGCCGAATCGGTCAAATTGAAAAACCAGACCTCGATGGTTCCGTCTCCTTCTGAAGATAATTTCTTCCTTCTGCAGGCGGTGAGGAACGACTGGGTTGTACAGTGTTTCTCTATGGATCCAAAATGTAATAAAGAATATTCTAACAAAAACGAAAGTAAAACAAAAACAGTCTCTGTCTCATCCAGTGAGTAAGGAACTGTAGCCCAGCTCAAGCAAAATTGAAAAACGTTTATCAAATCACACCCTTATGGTAACTGCTGAAACCGGAGTTTCTTCACAGCATCACGTTACCCTGGAAATGCGACGTGCAGAGGGGTCTCCTGGCCTTTAAACTCTGAGTGACGTCATGGTCATCCTGTCGGAGTTTTATGGCCCACGGCCACTTTAATCCAACAGGGAACGGGTGAAAGTTTTGGGGATGGACAGTAACTCGAATTACAGTTTGCCAGACCTTTTGGGCTCAGTTCCTTTGTTCTTAAATTCTTAAAAGGACTCTCCTTTGTTTGAGCCATGTGGGTGAGGCCCAACACTCTATTTGTGGAAGGAATCTATGGCCTGGTCTTTGTACTAGAAGTTCTGTACGCTAGTTGTGGTGCTTCACTCTAAATACCTAATGAAGTCACAATAGCTTCAGCAACACTCCACATTCATTAGTTACAGATGGTGCTTGCTCCACTAACACACTCACCAGATTACCTATTACAGTAAAAGACTGTCAAATTAATTTTATTGTCTTGACAGCAGGCTAAACAAATACATACTATATGACATACAGTGACTCATTAATGCAGGCTCAGGTTCCTGAACAAAGGGAAAAAAAGTGAAATAAATTAGGTTTATATAATAAAACAAATGTATGTCAATCTAAACAGGTTCACATTTTACAAAAATATGTGAAGTGTGAGGTTACTGGTAATCCTCAATTTGTGGAAATCCCTTCCAGCATGGAAGAAAATGTATGGCCTGGCCTTTGTACTGGAGTTCTGTAGTTGTGGTGCTTCACCCTGAATACTTAATAAAGTCATAATAAGCAGTGCACCACAATCATTAGTAATAGATAATGTGCTAGATGCCCCTCTACATGACTTGGTAACACACACTCACCAGGTTACGTGTTATGGAAAAAAATATTTAATGAGCTTTATAAAGCAGACATCACCTAAATATGATGTACATTTGTACATCTGAACATGTAAGGCAGCAGGTAGTTAGTGTAACTTTTGTCTGTGGTACAAAGCACTCATTAGCAGCTCACACATCTGACTGCCTGTCAAAGCATAATTGACATTGACTGATAAAAAACATCAACACACAAGATCGTTCTCTTAATAATAGCACACATAATAAAAATAGTTCAAAAATCTAATTCAGATACAGTATGAGAATTAATTTCTTCTATGAAAATAAAATCCATTTGATCAATTCCAAAAGTAATCGGCATGTTCACAATTCATTTTGTCAGGTTTCTTTTTCTCTTCTTTGTTGTTTTCAGATGTTTTGTACAAACTTCTGGATTTTGTTTACGTGAAACCACTGTATTTACCATTCACACAAGTGTTAAAAAACATTTATAAAAAGCCTTTGAAAATTCTGTCAAGTTAATACTCAAGCTCTGTATTGTAAATAGCAGCTTTTTTGTAGACAATGCATGAAATATCAGAGTTCTTCAGTTTTCTTTCTCACCCGAAAAACAATTCATTTTATTCAGAGACTGCACCAATGTCGAGTGGTTCTGTAGGTGCATCAAGGAGCTCAAACATATCATCAATGACCTGCCACAAGCAGTTCTCTAGAGGAAAGTCATTGTCCACCAGATTGACCAGGAAGTAGTTGTCGTGGATATAATTTATGATCATCCGTGAAGGAGACTCGTCTTCATAGAGTTTGGCCCACTGCTCAATCCACAAGGCAAAGGCCTCGTCCTGAGGAAAAAATGGGGGCAGGTTTGGTGAGGGGAGGAAGAAAATAAACAATGAAAATAAAAAACTTTATATACATTTTAATAAATAAGTTATTCAAAACAATATGGAAAACTTAGACGCAGCGTCGCAAAAGTGGAAATTTCATATCAGTAACTGCAAATGATAAACAATAAACGGTTGATCCTTCTGGACTGACCCTGCCAACTGGATATGGACATGGATATGCACCGTCAGAACACCTACTGATATGTTGTATCTGGATCAATCCAGCCACTCGCGTTATGTTAAAGTTGGTACCTGTCCAGCTCCATCATTAAAAGAAAATGCAGAAACACTCGTGGTGTGTTAGATGACACGTCTGAATAGACTGTAATACTTGCTAATGCAGTAGAGGAGCTGCTTAACCTGAAGACCAACACATTGTAGTCAAGGTCCAAGGAATGGCGTTGTCATTTGAGGTGTCTGTCAGTGTCAACACACAGCCACAAGTGTATCACTCCATCTGCCAAGCCTTCAATGCAACTCAAATCCATTTAGCTGAGCAGTCTTGTCCAGCAAACACACTCATAAGAAATTACACTGACCTGAAAGTGCAGCCCAGGTTACTGATTGGATCTTACCATCCACACGTAATAACCCCTATCCAGCCAGAACACTTTGGACCAACAGGGTCAGACAGCTCCTGCCTTCATGACTTCACACATTTACGACACCTCACTCTGAATCGCACCAGCATGCTGAGAGACTGAGGCAGATGATGTATTGCCCTATCGCAATGACAAGGAGGTGACACGATCTAAACAAGATCTAGACCCTAACCCCATATAAAGTGGCATGCTCCCTGCTGTGTCATCTACACTGTCCAACGGCATGTCAGGGATGATCAAGGCAACCATGAGGCTATTCTGGAGACGGGTCACACTTAATTCTGTGTGGACAATTGCTTAAATTTATCCTGCTCACCACAGCTCTCCCAGACAAAGCACAATCAACATCATGTGAGCTATGGCTAACCACCAAAAGGGTTGACCCTCAAGAGGCACTGACATATTGAGATAAACAGTTCCTACAAAAAGCATTCACCCCCTTGGATGTTTTCCCCTTTTATTGCTTTTATGAATAGAATCATGGTCAATGTAAAAAACATTTACAAAAAAAACTCCTTTATGTCAAAGTGTAAACAGATTTCTACAAAGTAATGTCAATTTATAAAAAATATATAATGTAAAATAAGTGATTCGCTTTTGAATTAGGTCAGTCACTTTAAAGGGGGTGAATATTTATGCAATTTGTGCTAGTAGTCTCACAATTAGTAAAATGGAGATTACCCGAGTGCAGTAAATGTGTCTCAAGTATACAGACACCTGTGTCTGAAGGTCCAGTCAGTGGTTAGTCAGTAATCCTGAGAATACTCCAAGCAGCTCCGTGAAGAGGTAATTGAAATTCAGGGGACGGATACAAAAACATTTCCAAGTCACTGAACATCCCCTGGAGTTCAGTTAAATCCTTCATTAAGAAGTAGAAGGAATATGGCACATGTGTAAATCTGCCTAGAGCAGGCCATCCTCACAAACTGAGTGATCGTGCAAGAAGGAAACTAGTAAGGGAGGCCACCAAGACACCTATGGCTACTCTGAAGGAGATAAAACCTTCAGTAGCTGAGATGGGAGAGACTCTGCGTACAGCAACTCTTGCCCGGGTTCTTTACCAGTCAAAGCTTTATGGAAGTATGGCAAAGTTCAACCAAAGGCATGTGGGAGACTCCAAGGTCAACTGGAAGAAGGTTCTTGGGTCTGATGAGACAAACAGGGAGCTTTTTGGACATCAGACTACACACTATGTTTGGCAGCATTGCACATTGTAGTAGTTAAAAATATCATTGCCATTTAACCATGCATATTGATACCTTGCATTCCCTTGCACTGTTTTATTTCACATATTAACCTATATGTATTCATGTATATGACCTGGCCTAAGTGTGAACTGTCTGACTTACTTTTGCACAGTGACCTTGCTCATTTATGGGAAAGTGTCTGTGCACAATAGCGCTCCCCGGACGCGTGTCGGGTGTTGTGGGTACATCCAATGCCATCTGGCCATCTGGATATTGTTTTGAGAAATCTCCCTTCCCCAAGGTATCTCTGAGTGTGCTATAAACTGTGACTTTGTCTATGCCTCTTTGTCAGTATCTACCAGGGTTTTGCTTGGTGGATGAGGCTGGCCTTTCAGCTAAAATTGGTTAACTCTGTATACTTTTTGCTTTTACCACTTAATTAAATTACACAAAGACAATCTTGTGTGAATCATCTATCATTTGTTCATTTCTTAATAAGAATTTCATCCATACACATCACCACTAACACAACCATACCCATCGTGAAGCATGATGGTGGCAGCATAATGCTGCAGGGATGTTTCCCGTCAGCAGGCGCTGGAAGGCTTGTAAAGGTAGAGGGTAAAATATGTGCAGCAAAATAAATGGAAATCACAGAGGACAACCTTATACAGTCTGCAAGAGAACTATGACTTGGGAGAAGATTATTTTCCAGGAAGAAAATGAACCGAAGCATACAGCAAACTGACAGAGCTTGAGCAGTTTGGCAACAAATAATGGAGTAAAATTGCAGGGTCCAGATTTGCAAGCCTGATTTAGAACTATCAACACAGACTCAGTTAGAGGTGTTCTGATTCCGATACCAATATCGGAAATGCCGATACAGCAGAAAATGCAGGTATTGGTATCAGCAAGTCTATGCACCGCTCCGGTACCACGTTATTTAAAAATGGGACCCTGCTACTTCCCAGTTAGCTCCGTTACTGCAGCTTAACGTTACACACTAAAATTATTCTTCGCTGCTCTCAAAGTCAAAATAGATAATAAAAGAATGTTGTATGGCAATCATTCTCTGCAAGGTTTTACCTGAGCCAGGCAATACAACAATGACAGCCATCATATCACATCCAAAACAGGTTTAGTAATATTTACAGCTATTAAAAGAAAAAAAAAAGTCTTCTTGTTAGGCAGGCATTCACTTAATTTACATTATACGTTTGTAATTAATTGACATTACTTCATAGAAATCTGTTTTCATTTTGACATTATAGAGTTGTTTTTTTTTTGTAAATGCTTTGTTTTGTATAGGTTTTGTACACTGCCCGGCCCAAAAAAAAGTCACACTCTAATATTTAGTTGGACTGCCTTAAGCCTTGATTACAGCACACATTCGCCGTGACATCGTTTTCAAAGCTTCTGCAATGTCATAACACTTATGTCTGTCTATTTCTGAGTAGCATTCATTTTTTCACCAAGATCTTGTACTGATGATAGGGGAGTCGGGCCACTGCGTAAAGTCTTCTGCTGCACATCCAAAAGATTCTCTATGGGATTAAGGTCTAGATTCTGTGGTGGCCAATCATATGTGTGAAGATCATGGGTCCCTGAACCACTCTTTCACAATTTGAGCCCGATGAATCGTGGCATTGTCATCTTGGAATATACCCGTGCCATCAGGGAAGAAAACAATCCATTGATGGAAAGACCTGGTCATTCAGTATTCAGGTAATCAGGTGACCTCATTTTTTGGGCACATACTGTTGCTGAACCTAGACCTGACCAACTGAGGCAACCCCATAACACTGAGCCCACAGGCTTGTATGATAGCCACTAGGGATGATGGGTGCATCACTTCATCCGCCTCTCTTCTTATCCTGATGCGCCTATCACTCTGGAACAGGGGAGGGGGAGGGTAGTTTGCAGGCTGAAACTCAGAGCTCACACGTGGCCTTAACAACTCTGTAAGGACACACCCACACAGAGTGTAAAGGCTGGCAAACTCCCCACCAGTTAGTTAGAACTGAAGATGCCTCTTGGATGAGAGGTGAAGCATCTTCAAGAAACTTAAAACAAGTCCAGTTACCAATGATACAGCAATTGGACTCACTAACCCCTTTCACACTGGCGTTTGGGTGCGGCTTCTGTGCGCCAATTCTCCACATCCGTCCCAGTGTGAATCTCTCCGATGCGGCGAGGGGTGAAATTTCGCTCCGGCGCTGATACGCCTCTGGAGGTAGTGTCAGGGCCGAATTATTGGTGAGCCGAACCAGTGTGAACGGATAAGCCGGCTTCGCGTATCGAGGGCGTGTCGATCGGACGGTCGGTTAACTACACAGGTCCTTTACTCAACTTAATACAGAGAAATGTTCCACAAAGCAACGTTACAGGACCAAACAACAGTAACGTAGTAACTGTAACTGTCTTTGGCAACTTATGAGGAAAATAATACCGCAGATATACGCGGAGAAGCGTCTGTCCTCCTGTCTGTCTGACCGACACATTTATGTCAGAAAAACAGCTTCTGTTACCGGCAAAAAACTTAAACTCACCAAGTGTTTGTGATGAAAATAAATCACCGCGACGGCCAGCCCTCCCGACCGAGACTTCGGTGAACTTTCCCCCGGAAGACAGCCTCCCTCCCCGCGAGTCAGACAGCGTCCAGTTTATTGATGGTGATTATGTAATTATGTAATTTAGCGCGACATCACTTTCCAGGATGTTTGGTGGGTCAGGATCTCAATCACGACACAGCATAACAACATCCATATGATTATAAACTGTCCGCGGGTTTAGATTGACAGGGGGACACCAGGGAAACACCTTGAAAACACACTGTCGTCATCATCATGACGTGTACCGTCACGCCTCTTTAGGAGCAGCAGCGCCGGATTTCTGTGTGAATTCACGTCGGTTCGTCTTTAATGCGGAGCTGCTTCGCTCTGTGTGAATCGCTATCGACGGAGAATTGCCGAACCGCCACTGCGGAGATAATGCGTCTTCTCCTGTGTGAAAGGGGTTACTGTTAGTGTTTTTCTTAAGGCAACACAACTGTTTAGTCCCAATCCCTTGAGTTATCTTTGCACAGTGTGTGGGGAAATGCTTTTAATTTCACTATAAAATATAGCCGTGACTTCTACTGTTGATTTTTTACAATTTTGACTTTGCGATCATTCAAGATTTTTTCCAACCACATTTCTTCCTTGAAGATGATGGTTCACCACTATCCTTCCAGGTTTTAATAATGCTTGGACAGTTCTTAACCAAATTTTAGCAGTTTCAGCAATCTCCTTAATTGTTTTCTTTGCTTGATGCAATAATTTGACCGAGTAGCATCTTTTCCACGACTACAGGAAATATCTTCAGACATGTTCTTTTAAGAAATCAGAAGCTACTGACTGCATCAGTTAGGGTTAACTTGAAACACTGCAGTAATTATTCAATGGAATATTCATACGTGTCATTTATTATGACATGGTCACGTGTTGCTCCCAAGCATCAGTTGTCAATGTCCTGCCTGGTGTGCAGCACTCCCTGGAGCCCAGCTTGCAAACGTACCACAAACCGGGCTAACTGAGCTGGTTACAGTCTGAGTCCAACCGGTACAAAGTATTTGTTGGCACCAGAGTGCTGCTGATGACATTGCTTGTGGAAAGCCTCTTCTTGGGCTATACAGCCAACCCACTGAAGACAGGAGCCCCTATTTTTGTATCAGTCCTCAACTCACTGGCCAGTAAACCCTGCTGTGCGTACAGAAGAACATGAACCCCAGAAACCAAATCTTTGGTGGCAACATCATTACCATCAGTGGTGATGAGCCCGACCAAACTACCAAACATGGACTGAACTAAATCAAGCTACTTCCAGTCCTTGCACAGGGTAGCTGCAACAGCTAGGTCAACTTTGGCTGGCATCGAGAAGACCGCTCCTTCAGAGGAAGATACAGGCTGGTAACTTTCCAGAGAAGCTAAAGGCACAACATCATGGTAACTCAGTTTGTCAATGCAGTCTCTTAAGTGCACTCACTCTTGAATATGACCAGTCATTGGGCCTCATTCGGGTTGTCAGGTGACTATGCAAAGCAGAGAGTCTACCGGAAGACAGCCTGTATCCTGTTGTCCTCAGTCCTGAGCACCCAATTACCAAGCTCTGATGAAAGACAACGATGATCGCTTACTCGATGCTACTCAAGTTTTCACAGAGATTCTTTATTTATCTTCATTATTGGATCATCTGGTGGTCAACAGTTAATTATGCCCTCTGTATCAACTAACCTCCATTTTGAGTCACTGGGGTAGACTGCTTCAGGCCCTACACAGTTGAAATAGGGCGAAGGCATTAGAAATGGTGGGGAATCATATTCAAATGCCTTACCACCAGATGTGTCCATCTTGACTTGCTGCCGCTAGCTGGCTTTACGTCTGTTTAAAGCAAAAACGATGCTTTTTCAGTGGTTTGGATACCTACTTTTAACTATTTTTTTGCATTGGGTCACTCCTGATGACTGGAAGTCATGCCTGTAATACAGCCGGCATTGTTTACGACCAGCTGATCGCCCTGAGCCCCTTAACCCACTTAGCCGGGGAGAGACTCACAATACCGGAGGAGCTAAGGAGGAGACAGCGAGGCTGCAGAGCGGTTGTTGAATGGAGAAGAAAGAGTAGGAAGTTTAAACCCTGCACCCCTGCATTTTTTATGAGAAATGTTAGGTCTTTGGCTAATAAGATTAACAAATTGGAAGTGCTCACCAGGACGCAGAGGGAGTACAGAGAGTCCAGTATTATGTGTTTCACAGAAACATGGCTACACGGGCAGATATTGGACTCCAACACCACCATCCCCGGCTTCCATGTGGTCCGAGCCAACAGAGACACAGGGGCTTGCCGTGCTCGTAAACAACAGGTGGTGTCACCCCAGGCACATCTCTGTGAAAGAGCGTGTCTGCAGCCCGGACATCGAGCTCATCGTCGACAGACTTTGTCCATATTATTTGCCACGGGAGTTAACTAGTGTCATCAGGATCACTGATACATTCTGCCATCTGGGAACGCAGAACCAGTGTGTGGAGTGACTTCATAAGTGAAATACCCAGGAGCCTTCAGCATCATCACAGGTGACTTCAACCACACAGGACATTGATGGTGAGGACACTGATGGCCTTAGTGACTGCATCTCTGAATACAACTCAAACACAGCATCAGGGAGAGCAAGGACAACTACAAGAGAAAACTGGACTACAGACTGGAGAACAACAACAACAACACCAAGGACGTATGGAGTGGGATGAGAGAGATACCTGGCTTCCAGAGGAAAGGTGGAGGAGGAGCCGAGGGAAATAAACAATGAGCAAACAAGTTCAACCACTTTTTAAACAGGTTTGACTCCAGCTCCCCCACCCCCAACAGCGCCCCTGCTGCTCCTCTGAGCAATGACTCCAGGACACAACCCACACAGCCCCCACAGCCCCACACCAACCCCTGCAGCAGACACCTCCTCCCTGGATAGACCCAACACCACTGTCTGCGTCATGTTCTTTCGACTATTCCAGCACCTTCAACACCATCCAGCCCAGGCTGCTGAAAGCCAAACTGGACAACACGCGGGTGGATTCTCCCCTCGTCACATGGATCTTTGACTATCTGACGGGCAGACGCAGTTCGTGAGATTACAGAACTGTGTGTCTGACCATCTGATCAGCAACATTGGCGCCACCCAGGGAACGGTGCTGTCTCCCTTCCTCTTCACCACCTACATGGCAGACTTTAAGTACCGCACTGAGTCGTGTTATCTGCAGAAAATCTCAGATGACACAGCCATTGTGGGGTGTGTAGAAGGCGGGAGGGAGGATGTGTACAGGGTAGGGATGTCAAGATTCACAGATTCATATCGGTGGTCCGATGCAAACGTTTGCGATGCGACTGCACCGGTAGATTCAAGGTGCGTCGGATATAATTTACAGGTGAATTTGCGGTGCATCTCTTCTAGCCTGTCTGCACCGGTAGGTTATCATTGTTAAATCGATTATTTCATGTTCTAGTATCTATTCCCTGTCCAAGCCTATTTTCCGAGGCAACCTGAATGCACCATCGCGTCCTCACGCACTGACGCAAGCAGGTCAGTGAAAAATATGGAGGGAAACGAGAATGACGGTAGCAGCGACGAGATATTTAATGCACCAAAAAAGACACACACGTCAAAAGTGTGGCAACATTTCGGGTTTTTTAAGCGTGGAGGTCAATTTGACAAGACGCAGGCAATCTGCAAACAATGCCGTACGGCTATCAAGTACGTCAGCAGCACAACAATCCTGGCGACGCACATGAAAAGACGGCACGGCGTGGATACCTCTGCGGCTGCTCCCCCCTCCTCTCCTTCGGATGCTACCGAAGCACGAGCCACACCGAGCAGCAGCAAAGCTGGTGACATGAGCAGTAGGTCTATCGCTAGTTTCTTTGGACAAAACACACCTCTGGCAGCTAACTCTGCCCGCTCCCAGGCCATAACTGATGCCATAGCCTACTTTATCTGCAAAGATATTCAAAGTGACATAGTGACTGCTCAGCACAGTCTGCTACTCCCAGAACATGTAGACCAGTTAATGGCCGCGTTTCCCAGATTCGATCGTTCTTAAGGACTTAAGAAGGCTCTTAAGAAGGGTTCGGCTAAGAAGGAGCGCTAAGATAGGGGTGTTTCCCAGACGCGTTCTTAACTGCCTTCTTAAGATCCCACCAAAGAAGCTTCTTAAGAAGCTCTTAGTGGGAGCTGGCCACCGCCGTGGTGCTGAAATATGAATCAGTCGATGCCAGGCAAATCGATCACCCACCACTTTATCAGCGCTTAAGTCACCCACAACACCCTGTGGTCGTCCCCCACCACCTCCAGGAAGCTCCCCACTGCGTAAAAACGCAGCGTGGCCAGGAGCTGCACCTCCGGGCTGAGGGCAAAATTACAGCGGGTTGCCCTCTGGATGTGTGGTGACACGTGCGTGACGAGGCGTTGGATCTCCTCACGGGGAAGCCAGTACTTGGCCTGGACAGCCCGGTCCGACAGCATGTCGAGTGGGGAGAAGTGCTGACGCACATAAGCATTTATATAAACCGTCTGGCTTCGCGCACGGCAACGCTGTTGGTTAGCAGCGAGAATATGCTGTATTGCAGCCATGGTGTCTCACACGCGTGGACTTCAGCAGCGCCTTTATTGAGCCATCATTGAGGCAACAACTGGCAGAACAATGCATCGAATTTAGGTTTATTCCACCTCTTGTACCTCTTGCTGCTGGACCATGTTGTAACTGCAGGAGAAGTTAATTGATTTGCTCATGAAACACGTTCAGCACTGCAGCTGGCAGCTCTAGCTGTGGGACCCTCAACGGATTCCTGCTCCACACCATGCCTGGGGAAAAATCAGTGGAAGCGAGTGGGTGACAGAGGCCAGCGGGTAAGACTGAGTGAAATCCTCTGCCACCTACCATCTCGTCCAGAGCTCAGGCTGGAAAATTGTTTTACAGTACTGAGCCCAGACTCATATCCCAAACACTATCCCTCTCTCTGCTGGAGCAAACCCTCCGCTATCGCTTGCTTCCACCGTGGTGATCGGGGGCTCGATCATCTGGGGGCTCGCGCTCCCATCAGACGAAACCATCGCCCACGTTTTCCCCAGAGCCTGTTTGCTGGACCTCAACACTCAGCTTCCAGTGGTGCTAGAACAACATGCCAACGTGAGTACTGTGGTGGCACATATTGGCAGCAAAGACTTTTAACCGTGAGTCAGAAACTTTAAAGGAACATTTTAAAACTTTTCTCACCAGCCTTAAATCAACTGGAAAAAAAAACATTGCCATCTCAGGACCCCTGCCAACCTACAAAAGGGGCATAGAAAAATTCTGTTGCCTTCTCTCTCTCAATTCATGGCTGAAAATGGCATGTGGAAATGTTAAGTTTACTCTTATTGATAACTATCTGTTCTGGGGTTGCCCTGCATTTATTAAACGTGATGGATTGTACCCCAACCTCAGGGGCTCACAGGTGCTTGCTCACAACATAATGCAATGTATTACAGCATGACCAACTGCTTCCCCACCCACCTCAGTTTATTTTTAACCCATCATCTCAGCTTGACACAATTAAGCTTTAAAAGGACCAAATATAAAAAACCTGGTCACAGCTCACATACACAAGAACTCTTTTTCAGCTGCAAAACGGACAGAAACCAACATGGCTATGTTTAATATAAGAGCATTAACTAAAAATCTTTCTGCATCAACAAAGTCATAAATGATCACTTTTCAGACTTCTTGATTATTTTTCTGACTGAGACTTGGCTGGGCACAGATGCACCTGCCACATTGATTGAGGCCCGTCCACCCAGCTAGTCTTTCTTTCTCAAGTAGAGAGGGTAGGAAATTGACTTATGCAACTTTTAAAAAATCTCAGCCCTTTCTCCTTGCAGTGACAGTATACAGATCTCCTTAACCATTGTGTCCTCTTTTTTTTTACACAGAATTCTCAGAACTTTTGTCATTCATACAAGCTATGATACCTGCATTTTAATTGGTGATTTTAACATACATGTTGACAATCTGGCAGATACCAGAGCCAAAGAGTTTTTAGAATTGTTGGAATGTATGTCTTTTAAACAGCATATTAATGTAGCAACTCACAAACACAGGAACACCCTGGATTTAGTTATATTATATGGTCTTAATATCAACATATCTTGCCACCGATCTGGTTCCGTCTGACTACCACTGTGTGTTTTTTACCAGTTTTAATTATTCTCTTCCAAGTACCACAGAACGCACTGTTACAAATGCTGAAGTGTCATCAGGAGACGTGGCAACACTTTCCATAGCTATGCAGATGACACTCACCTCTATGTGGCTGTGTCTCCTGGTGACACTGGGGCGATTGACTCACTTTTTAACTGTATTTTAGATATTAAGGCCTGGATGTCACAGAACTTTTAACAGCTCAACCAGGACAAAACAGAAGTAATGATCATTGGTTTAAAGGCTCAGAGAGAGAAACTGGCCTCTATACTAAAGGAACTTGTCGTCAACCCAGATTTTAATTTTAAGACACATGTACGCTATGTCTCAAAAACAGCATTTTATAATTTTAAAAACCTTTCCAAAGCGAGGTCCTTTTCTCTCTCTGAGCAACACAGGGAGACTAATGAACGCTTTTATAACTAGCAGGCTAGACTAATGTCACACTCTCCTTTCTGGTCGCCCAAATAACACAATAAATGAGCTACAATTAATTCACAATTCTGCTGCAGGAGTGATGACTAAGGCCAGGAGAACACACATTACACTTATTTTAAAGTCTTAGCAAAGTCTTAAAGTTAGTTTTCATAATGATTTTTAAATGATTTTATTAATTTTTAAGGTACATGGCCTTGCACCAGACTATATCACACAAATGCTTTTGATTTATGAGCCAGGAAGGCCTTCTTCTTCTTCTCTCTTCTTGTAGCTCTTCCACAAAGCAAATAAAAACCGGAGGATCTAAGAGGAGCTGGAAATATTGATACTTTCAAACATAAACTAAAAACCTATCCATTTAGTCTGGCTTTTATGTAGTGTCTTATAATTTTAAAAAAATGTTTAATTGTTTATTCTTATTTTACTTTATTTTGTTTTTTTTTCATATCACCCATATTCTTTTTAGTATAGATTTCATATATCTTTTATTCACATTTTACTGTTGTTCTTATTATTCTTATGTTATATTTTATAAACTTTAAATTAAAATTTTACATTCAATATTTTATATAATTTAAATATCAAGTGCTGTATGGTAGGCAACTTGTAAAAACAAAAGAAAGTGAAACAAGTCCAATTGCCTACCATACAGCACTTAGAATTACCATGACCTGGATGACTGAGAACCTTCATCAACAATATTTTATCCTATTTCATTTTTATTGCTTGTTTATATCTTTTATTCTATTTTATTCTTTTATCTTTTAATTTTATTGCAATTGGTGTGCATTAGTCTCTAAACCTGTTTTCATACCATGTTTTGTTTTTCAATCAGTTGTACAGCACTTTGGATTGCATTTTGATTTGTTTGAAAGTTGAAAATGTATGATTATTACTCCATTACTTCCGCCATTTTCCCTGTCAGCACTCGATAATAAGAACTGAGCATTCCATGGAGTAATAATCAGTCATTTTCATCCTTGGGCTGCGGAAATCTACTGCACTCGGTAATCGACTCGTCGGGGCTTCCACACACAGGCAGGCTGCTGGAGGAGAGCGGTGAGTTGAGCTGTGTTTTTAATACAAATCCAGCAAAGCTAGCAGATGTTTGATGCTTCGTACTGTGTGCTGGGACTGTACATGTACTGTTGCTGAAGTTTGCTGCTGTTCTGACCATTAATTGTGGCTTTTTGATGGCGGTTTCTAATTGGAGGCGTAAGCGGCAGTGTATTGTTTTCGTGCTGTCTTTTCTGAGGTTGCTAAAACTAGCTAAGCTAGCGGTCAGCAAACTTGACCTCTCGAGGGGGAGTCTTACTCGGTGTCAAGGTGTGTTAGACCATGGATTAAATTTACACCGGAATATCCCTTTAACACCATGGCACAGGAAATGGTCAGATGTTGAGCTAAAGCTTGATGAAGGTTAGGCCACAATGCTGTATCCCAGATTTGGTGCTGACTGAGTCAAATTTGAAAAAAGTAGATATCACTTAAGGTCACTCACCTGGACTTGTGTGTCAAGTTTCAAGTCAATTGGTGAAATTTTTGCCAGCAGATTGTTATATATGCAAATTTGGCATTTGTGGCGCCCCATGGGTTGCTCAGTTTTTAAAAAACACAAATTTTTTGCTAAATGTTAATGGGCAACATTGGATCATTTGTCTTCAAAACGAAGCCACTGTCACAAGACTGTACATCCCTAAATAATTGGTGCACATTACCAGGTCTTACCTTCCAATACATAAAGCTGACTGGGTCCGCTACAGTAGGCTGAACAATCTCCCTGCCAGGAAAGATCCCCCACGTCACAGCGTTTGGCTGCATGTCAGGGGCATTGGTCAGGTTACGCCCCTGGACACAGAAATATACATTAGTTAGAGTCATAATGAACATATACACTCACAAACATGGCATTGTGTGTGCTTTCTGTTTAAACTTACATGCACATTAACAATGTGGTAGTTGACACGGGGCTCATACTTTTTCAGTACCTTGAGCAGAGCAGTCACATTTTCACTGGAGGTGAAGAACTCCAGATAGGCCTTGGATTTAAAACAAGAGGAATAAGGTAACATATCAGACAAAACAGTCCACTTGCTAAGTACTCCATCAAAAGATACAATCAAGACCTTCTGAAAGACGTAGCCTCCTGCAGGTCCCCAGCCTACGATAGGGTCTGTGGAAGTTTTGCCATTGATGTTGGGCTGGGAGTTGATGGTGAGGACCCCTCGTCTGTTAACCTTCTCCAGCTCTTCTTTCATCAGGTTGGTTTCTGGGGCCAGAGGCTCATCATTCCATGGCAAACACATCACCTAGCAGAAAAGGATCAAGAGCAATGTTTTGAATGTTATCATTCTTGAACTCATAGAAACTAGGGCTGTACCAAATACCATTTATGGTGCTTATAAGCAACAGTAAGAATTGCACAAGGGATGGGACAAGATATCAAACTTGTGGCCATTATTTTCTGTTTTTGTTTATTCCTCAGTCTTTTGCCCCTCTTTCAGTGTAGTCAATACAATGTATCCTTTAAATACCAGTCAAATATTAATAACACTGATTTAACTGATTACCACTGACATCGGCAGAAGCTTTGAAGCATTTGGGTCAGCCCTAGTAGAAACACTATCACTGTTCCATCTCGTCTACCTTGTGTCCACTGCTGTTTGGTTGACCTGTAATGTAGCACGTGAAGACCTCAAATACACTCTCTTCATTCATCAGCTCCTGACCCCACATCTGCAGCAGTGCATCTTTGGATGACTTGCTCTTCAGGTAGAACAGGTAGTAGTCGTTTAGTTCACCAAAAGCTGGAGACGAGGAGTTCCCCCTGAAGCGGTCAACATTATTTAGTAATTTGATAGTGGGATTCACACCAATTCACATAACTCTCTATAGTAACCCAAACAAAGAAAGTAAAAACATTGATAGTAATTTAACATTTATTCACTTAATAAAATGCAAATTAACATTCAAGTTTCATCATGTCAAATCTGTTCAGTATGACTGAGCTCACCATCTGCCATTAGGAAACTCATCCCAGTCCTGGGTTCTGTAGATGTAGCTCTTGGGCCTGGATGCCCAAAATATGGGTCGAACATCTTCTACCTTTCGCTTGGGATGGGCACTCACTGCCCAGGGAAGAGGCCGTCTGGAAAAAAAATTAGATCTGAAACTCTGCAACATTTCAAATTAGAATGTTTCTTTAGTAGTTCTGTGAAGTTATTAGTATAAACCTTCTCTTTATACAAAACTCAGTCATGTGAGTTTGTGTGTATGGAGTATTATGGTCACTGTACACAAATCAAGAACACAGAATCAAAAACTCCAGAATTGAAATTTAATTATTTAAAACCCGCTGTTAGCGTTATTGTCTATCAAAGTAAGTGTTAAGTAGCTCTATATTTCCACAGTAATCACTGTTGTGTTTGGTCAGTGACCCATGACATACATTTTTTGGTATCCCTGCCCACTTTATCCAATAAAGACAGAACACTCCATAATGAGGCTATAGAGAGCATGATCCTCCTGTTCTGGTACCTGAATTGGCAATGGCAGAACATGGAAAGCTACCAATTCTTGTGCCCCCAGTGACGACTTATACTACCAAACCGGCCTAGCAAAGAAAGGGGCAAAGAGAACGCCCTTGAAAAAAAGAAAGGAGTCCTTCAAGTGTGGTGACGTAGAGCGGAGGGAGGGGATTGCTAATGGCAGAACAAACAGGAAGTTAAAAGGACAAGAACACTTAATAATAAAAATAATAATAATAATAATACATTAATTTATATAGGGTACCCAAGGACACTTAACAATAACTAAGAGACTTAACAAAGAATAAATGGATAAGCACAAAAAAATACAATAAGATAAAGAAATAGGAAAGTTGATTGATGGGGCTGGACCTAGAGCTGGCCTTATTAAAAAGATGGGTTTTAAGGTCTTTTTTGAAAGTCTCCAGAGAAGTCTGTTTGTGGATTTCAGCTAGGAGAGTGTTCCAGAGAGTGGAGGCTGTCACACAGAAGGCTCTGTTGCTGAGGGTTTGAAGTTTGGTGTGAGGGATGGAGAGCTGGTGTGGGCCTGATGAGCATAGCCAATGCTGTACAGTGCGAGCATTTTACTCGCACATGCGCCTAAAAATAGATTCCGCGAGTAGAAAAAATAAAAAGGGAGCACGGGTGCGAGTAGGATTTCAACCCTTTCATTCGCTTTTTGCTCCTAAAATAAATCCACACAAAGTGGATCAAAGTAGAGTACAATTTTCGCGCATCTGTATACAAATCGACATTTTCACACCTGCAAAACACAGAACTCTCATGATGACACGCGATGATGTCGCCCAGCTCGTTGCGGCGACTTTACATTGAATGTCAATACAAGTCGCCTGACTTGTGCCGCGCTGCCCGGCCAGCCCCGAGCAGCTCGGTAGTCCACACCAGACGGCGTGACACAGGCGATTCACCGCCCGCGGAAGTTTACATTTTTCAACTTTTGCGCTGGATTCACGCAATGGCTGGGATGGAGGACAGATTGATTGTCGCTGTTTGCACCCGACCAAATGTGTGTGTGCCTCCGCAGCAGATACGCAACCCCCCAATTTTTGCCGGACGCCGGAGCACTATGCAGCAGAAGTTGTGCGCAGTAACAAAATAAAACATCCGGTTAATTTTCAAAATAATTATAATAAAAACTTTTCTGTGATAACTTGCCCATTTTGAGTTACTTGCCCTTACTTCATGAGTCACCATAATGGTCCTTCAAAAAGCCTCAGAATGCCCCATTTTTACCTCAAATTTTCAAAAGCTCCACACCACCATCTAGGTGTTCTAGCTAATATTTTAAGATTTCTTAAAAGAGCAGGTACTATAAAAGGAAGAGACCATGCCAGAACTGTATACGTTTTAAAAGTCTGATGTTTAAAGCATGATAATTGAAGTATTGTTTAAGATCATGAGAAAATCTGTTCAAAAGCTGGCTTTCCTTAACAAGATTGAACAGCTTAGGTACTATCATCAACATAATCGTGTTCACAACACAGCCTAGGCGCTTAAAGGGTTAAAGGGTGGTGCCCTGAGATAAACTGATGAAACTTCTGATGCTCGAAAAAATTTAAAGTAACAAACTATCATTAAGTGAACCACAGGCAGCACTATCAAGGCTATAGTGGTATTAACAGTAAGCTGAGCATAATAGTGTTACAAGTATTCACTTGGAAAAAGTTTGACATAGGTCTTTAAGAATGAATGATATGCCACACCAATCGCTCTAAGAAAAAGGATTAGCGTAGATAATTTGTTTAGATAATATACAAGATATCATGGGGGCGATGAGATAGATATAAATATTCATACATATCAATTTCTGACAAATTTTCTGAAAAATGTAACCAGTGCAAAACTCAAATTTTTAAGGTAATAAAAACTGCTACATCAAGGATTTTAAGGCATTGCTGCTACATTCCCTTCACTTCATCGTTGTGCCCATACGCCGCGGTGTATACAGCCTGTTCCAGTCGCTCCTGCTTACTTTAACTTTGTTTTCAATTTTTTTCCTTTTTTGTTTATCTTACTTGTTTTGTTTTTACTTAAGTTATTTATTAAGCTATGTTCTCTCTAAACATGCTTGTGTGGATAGTTTTTGTTGTTTTCGTTTGTGGTGGAATCGCTCCTTTTATTCTGCCACTCGACCAACACCGCATGGTTTACCCCAGGGATCAGCTGATAGAGCTGAAGCTGGCCGGCTTGGCTACGGTGATGAAGGATAGGGGAGACCGGGGATGGTTATAACACTTTTTTTCTCAGCTCCTATAACTTGCAGAGTGTTCATGGTTGGGCTCTCAAGTTTTGACACAAAGTACCCGCATTTGTCCTCTACAAATAGAAATGCCTCCAACTCTTCCAACTATATCACAGGAATAATTATTTAATGTCAAATGCAAGGAGTGCCGCTGTTACAACCTACCCCACTACCAGGGTAGGTTGTAACACAACCCGAGGTAAACTGTAACAATAAGATTAAAGAACTAAAAACTGAGACCACACCACAAAATATGCCTCCATATAAATTTATTGTGCATGTGCTAACACTCAAACATCTTCCAGTGATTTACTAAGACCAAAAAGAACGTATCACTGATGGGTAAATGAAAAACATCCTCAGTGGCATTGATCCTAAGACTCAAAGAACATTATTTGAAAAAATATTCAATAATACATATGAATGGACTACTCATGAGAACAGAAAACTGCAGTGGGAGGTCAGAAACAGCTCCAAATTCACAAAAATAATTCAAGGAAGATGTTTGCCACTTCAAGAAACAACAACCGTGCACACAAATGATAAAACGTGGATGTGAGTGTGTTTATCTGTATGTGTTATCTGTCTAATCAGAATCAGATTCACAGTGATGACTATTTGTTTTCTGCACCCAGCGTCTTGGCATTCTTAAAAGAGGGAGTAGGATAGAGAAAATATATGAGATGCCCTTACGGGGATGGTTGTAACATTTTTTTGGAAGGTGTTACAACCCTCCCCACCCCTGTCAGTCATTGTTTAGCTAGCTGTACTAGCATGACAGCTTAAAATTAGTGTTGATGAAATGACTCATATTTTAGCTTAGAACCTACTCTTCAATCCAATATAAGTTTCATAATTCAAACTTCAACAGTGTCGGTACTAACCAAAATATAAACTTGGTACAAAAGATTAGTTTCTGACCTGATTTTTTCTTTTTTGGCTTTAAAGCCCACACACTTCTTTCTACAGGCATGCAAATCCACATACAAGGTCAGGGAGGGAGTGGTAACACATGAAATTGATCACATGACTCTAATGACATCCCTTATTGGTGAAAGTGATGCTGTTACAACCATCCCCTTGTTACAACCATCCCCGGTCTCCGCTATCCCTGCTGAACTTTGGAGGAAAACACACCGGGGATGCAGAGGAAAAGGATCATTACGGCGGAAGAAAGGAGCGAAACATCGGAGACTTATGGAGAGGAAGACATACAAGCTATGTCTCCCATCTCTCATCATGGGAAACATGAGATCACTGGGGAATAAGATGGACGAGCTTACAGCGCTAAACTGGAGTCATCAGGAATACCAGGTGTTGGGCCTGGGCCTTCTCCAGGCAAATGTCTCAAACAAAGAAAGGCCTGTGAGTGAAACCAAAGCCTAAACTACTCGGACCTTATTGTCTCGAGGAGCTGCAACAAAGGAACGAAACCAGGGCCTGCGAGGTGTGAAAACCGTGACTCAGAGTTACACTGTTTGAGGGAGAGACGACCGCTGTGTACAGCATGGTCATTGTGTTTTCTTTGTTGTTTGCTAAGCACTAGCTTAGCTTCCTTTCCTCTTGCTAACTAACACCCACACACACACACACACACCTAGAGACCCATCGTCTTATGAGCGATCTGTTATAGTCTGAAACTAAAGCTAATAACACCGCTATAGACTAAGGTACTGTGTTTAGTGATGCCCCTTTTATTGACTGCAGAGACGGACTCCTCGCAGTAGCACGTCTACCCTATTTTGGAACTGTGGGTAATCTCTCTAAATTAACCTCTCGTGCAACCAAACTGCACGGGAGACCAAAGACGACGCAACAGTGTGTGACCACATTTGTCCAATACATTCACTGCCGCCATTTTTAAATCCCAGGTAATTCAGTAAAATCCGAATCATCAGCTCGGGATTTGTGCTCTCACGTGACTTTGCCAAATCACGTTCGGTGCTTCCTGTAGTCTCTTCAACGAGAGTTCTTAAGTTACGCCCACTGATTTGTAGTCCGACGGACGTGACTTCACAAGCCACGTTTAGCCGGGAAGTAGTTGTACTTACTTTTTCCATGAGGTGACTTCCAAACACACAAGGAGCAGGAGAGGTGTGAGTCCGGGAGCATGCCGGTGGTGTGAGAAAACCGTGTAATGCACCTAACTCGGTAAACTGACATTTGCCTTACCTCGAAAAGGCTTTAATAAGCTACAAAGACTTTACTGAGAAGGACTAAAAGACCTAAAAGTATTCAAAGAGGTTTAAGACTATGAAATAGAGCCGCTGTGCTGATTGGGCTAAACGAACGCACCTGTGTGGGTGAGCCTGAACGCTGCACTTCGGCGACACAAACCTCATTTGGACATTATTTGCTGCTTTGGGGCAAGTATGAGTGAAATTCAGGATATGCACTCTTATGCGAGAAAAGCGATGGATGAACAACTGGAGAAAATGGACAAGGAGCTCAAGCAAGCTTCCACTAGAGACGCTTCAGGCATTGCCAGTCAACCCAACAGACCATCTAAAAAATCCAAAACTTTAGCCAGTGCGGAGGATGATGACCAGCACATTTCCAACGCCCTCATCTTTGCAGCAATTGAAAGAATTGAACGGCTGCAGATGGAAACGCTTAAACACACACATTCTGTGGAAAACACTGTGAAAGAGGTTAAAGACACATTAGATGGCATGGGGAAGCAGCTGGAAGAAGTAACAACAAAAGTTCAAACCTTGGAGACGACAGTCACCACACTGCAAAAAGAGAAAGCGGAGTTACGGGAGAAGTGCGACGAGCTGGAGGCGTACAGGAGGTGCTGGAACCTGCGGGTGGCTGGGATCCCCGAGACAACCGGAGAGGACACCAGGAAGATCATCACCGACCTGTCTGGACAGGTCTCCCCGGGAATCAAGGAGCAGCTGGAGCTGACGGTGGATGTCGCACACCGGCTGGGCCCCCGGTCCGGGGAGCTGAGGTCCAGCTGCAACATCATTGTGCTCTTCGTGTCCAGAGCCCACCGGGACAGCGTCTGAAGGGACGCCAGGACAGCGACGGTGCTCAAGGAGAGCAAGATCAGGGTCTTTGAAGACCTTACGCAACAGGTGAAGGATGCCAGAAACAAGCTGTGGCCCCAGGTGGAGCAGGCCCGCAAGGAGGGCAAGAGAGCCGGCTTCAGGGGCCATTCGCCTACATCGATGGACGAAGAGTGACTGCGTGACGCAAGATCTAAAATGTGCCATAAATGTGCCAAAACTATGAAAAACATGCAAACGTAATGCCTTATACACTTAAGTTTTCTTTTCTTGTCCTTTTACTAAAATACTGAACAGATATTACTAATTATACAGAGGAACAGTTTGATTTAGCCCTATGGACCAACACCGAGAGGGTGCAGCTTTACTGTTTTCTCGACCTAAGAGAGGATTGAGAGTCCGTTTAATTCTTTGTTTGTCTGTCAGTTCTGTTTGCTTGTATGTCTATTTCTGTTTTGTCCATAAATTCGAGGGGGATTAGAAATGATTTAAAAAGGAAAGGGGTGTTTTTGTTCTGTCAGGGGAAACCAGCAGATTTTTACTTCATCCAAGAAACGCATGCCGAAAAGTCAGATAGTTTATTTTGGAAAAATCAATGGGGGAAAGATATCTGGTTTTCATTTGGTACAAACAAGTCAGCAGGGGTCGCTATCCTAAAGGGAAACTTCAAAGGCCAAATTATTAAATACCTCTCAGATGATAAGGGACGATGGATTATGTTGTTATTAAACACAGATCATGCACAATTCATCTTGGTAAACATTTATGCAACCAATAATAAAAGAGAAAATGTTAACCTATTCTTGACCATAGAAGATGCAATTAATGGATGGCTGTCAACATTTCCTTCAGCAAAGATTATCTGGGGTGGGGATTTTAATACAGTTATGAATGATGAAACTGATAGATTCCCTACAAAAAATAAAGGAGCAATGAATGAGCTAGACAATGTATGCAATAGATTAAACTTAATTGATATATGGAGACATAAACATCCAAATGATAAAATATATACATGGAGTAATAAAGACAAATCCTTACAGTCTCGTATTGACTTCTGGCTGGTCTCAGCCAGCACAATCGATAATGTAGAGAGAACAGACATTGAACCCACTATTTTCACAGACCACAAAGCAATTTCAATTAGGATAAACCTGTCAAAAAGACCAAAAATTAACACAGACTACTGGAAATTAAATAAAACACTAATTCAAAATCATGACTTTCAGAACCAAATAAAAAAGCTGATTGAGAAGTACTGGAGACAAGCAGTGACCACCAACCGGTATGGAGAATCCTGGGAGCTATTAAAATATGAAATCAGAAGAGTGGCTATAGCATTGGGGAAAAAAATGTCTAAAACATCAAGAGAAAAAGAACTCCAAATTGTTACAAAAATTATAAACTTAACAGAAAAAGAAAACCTGTCTGAGGATGAGGCCAGTGAACTTGCTTCACTGCAGTCTGCGTTAGATGTAATGTATGAAGAAAAAGCTATAGGCGCTTTCATTAGATCTAGAAGAAAATGGCTAGAGCAAGGAGAGAAATGTATTTGAAATGAAAGTATTTCTTTAACCTTGAAAAAAGAAATGCTGAAATATCCTCTGTCAGTAAACTTAAAATTAATGGTACAACCTGTGAAGATGATTCTATAATCTCTAACTACGTGGCTAACTTTTATCAAAAACTGTACTCAAGACAAACTCTGGATGAAGATCAAATGGATGCGTACTGTCAAAATATAAGTCAAAATATCAAAAAAATTGATAACAAATTTAAGGACTTGTGTGATCAAAAAATCTCTAATTATGAAATACTTAAAGCTATAGATTCACTGAAAGACAATAAATCTCCCGGAAACGACGGCATTACTGGTGAATTGTACAAAAGCTTCAAGGATGCCCTCACGCCGTTTCTTGTATCTATTTTTGAAGAATCAATCACCAAAGGCAAACTCCCTCCCTCTATGCAGCAAGGACTTATAAAATTAATACCCAAACCAAATAAAGACAAAATGAATATAGAAAACTGGAGGCCAATAACCTTACTAAACAATGATGCAAAGATATTTGCCTCCATCTTTGTGCAGAGACTAAAGGTGGGACTGGGAGAAATTATTGACGAGGAACAATCTGGGTTTATGGCAGGTAGAAGCATAATTAAAAATGTAAGATTAATATTGGACTTAATAGATTACAATGAATACATAAACGAGGACAGTCTTGTTTTGTTTGTTGACTTTTACAAAGCTTTTGATACAGTAAACCACCAGTTCATAGTAAAAACACTCAATACTTTTGGATTTGGAGAACGATTTGTCAATACCATTGGAACTTTATACAAGGGATGCAACAGTTCAGTAAAATTACATCATGGGACTTCTCCCAGATTCACTATTGACAGAGGAATAAAACAAGGCTGTCCTCTAAGTCCGTATCTGTTCCTCCTTGTAGCACAGATGTTGGCTACACAAATTAAACAGACAAACTTTCACGGTATCTGTGCTTTTGAGACACACACATTGGCAGACGACACAACCATTTTTATTAAAACGCAAACAGAAGTAAGTAAAGTAGTAAACTGTATTAGAGAATTTTCTGATGTATCTGGCCTAACTATGAATGTAGGAAAATCTGTACTGTTGCCACTTAAAACCTGCGGCTTGCCAGAAGTCTGTGGTATTCCTGTCCAAAACACAGTTACTTATCTTGGGGTAACAATAAACAACCAGTCCAATCAATCTGATCTGAACTTCAGCTCCATCATCAATCAAGTAAAGAAACGATTTAATGTGTGGTTAATGCAAGATCTGTCCATTTATGGTAGAGTGTTATTAGCTAAAGCTGAAGGTATATCAAGGTCTGTATACATGTCTTTATCAATGGATTTACCTGTAAACATATGTAAAGAACTGGATAAAATGCTTTTTAATTTCATTTGGAGAAACAAAGCCCATTATTTAAAAAAAGAGGTTCTCTGTAACCAGAGGGGAAATGGAGGGTTGGAAGTTTTACGTTTTTAAACTATGAATAATATGTTCAAAATTAATTGGTTATGTCGCTTCGTCAGAGAAAAAGTTAATATATGGAATGCAATCCCAAATTATCTATTCAATAAATTAGGAGGAATCCATTTTTTTTCTCAAGTGTAATTTTAAAATTGACAAAATACCAATCAAGTTATCAAACTTCCATAAACAGGTGTTGCTTTCCTGGGGGCTGATCTACAAATGCGGCTTCTCGCCAACCAGCTGCTACATCTGGAACAACCAACACATACAGCACAGAAACAAAACAATATTCTACAAATCTTGGTTTGATCAGGGGATATTATGGGTTAATCAGCTAATTGACGAACATGGACAAATGTTATCTTACAACCAATTTATTAACAAATACCATCTCACAATCTCACAAACAGAATACACTACAGTTTCCAACACAGTACCAGTGGAAATTCGGCAGCTCCTGAAAGGTTCCCAGTTCCATCCTCTTGTACAGAAAAATGATACCAAACTATTCATCCATAACATAGATATAACAACTAAAATCTGCGCAAATAAAGTTATCAGGAATCTCATTCAACCTTCAAATCGACCGGCAGCCAACTCTTACTGGAACTCACTGTATGGGGAAATAAACTGGAGAGGGGCGTGGCTGGTTGGCGAGAAGCTGTTCATTCACAACAAAGTCAAAGAAATATCATACAAAATCTGTCACAATGTATATCCGGCAAAAAAAACCCTGGAAAGATTTAAATTAAATATAGACTACAACTGTGATTTTTGCCAAACTGAACCAGAAACCATCATCCACCTCTTTTATCAGTGCTCCTATAGTAAAAACCTCTGGACTCATATACAAAACTTAATCCATAACAAAACCGGACTCAGGATCAGCCTCCAGGAAAGCCACATCCTTTTTTTCTTTGAAAATCCCTCCATACCTCACGGCCTTTCCCTCCTATTACAGACTATCATCATGCTGGGCAAGTTTCATATTCACAAAACAAAATGGACAAAGAAAAAAATCCAAACGGGAAACACTTTGAAAATGAACTCAAACAATACTTTAATACAACAACAACATTATTAAATAACAAAGCCATCAAAGTTTCAGATTTATTCATCAAGTATCTTAAATTCCCTGATTTAATATAGAATGTTCATGTATTATTTAATTTCGCCCTCTTCTGCTTACTTTGTTTGTAATACGTTAGATGACTCTTTGTGTTTGTTTCTACATTGTAATTAGAATAAGCTGATGTTTGCTTCTTTGTGTAGGAAAAAGAAAGAAGAAAAAACCAAAAAAAAAACCTTACTTTTTCCGTTACTTCTCACACGGGTTACCACAACACCAGATCAGCAGGGATCCAACACAGCCTCCACGTGTGAGACTTTGGAGATGTTTCGTTCCTCCTGTTAGCTCAGAATGCTAAAATAAGGTTAGCTGGCGAAGACGAAGATAAGACGACACAGCCTGACCGGGCTGTTCGTACCGGTGCTGCTGGTTCTGGAGGGAGTCTGTGAACATGTCTAAAGTCCAAACTCTGAGAGCTTTTGTGGAGCAGCGACTGACTGCGGCTGCTGAAGAGATTCTGGAGCTGTTCGAAAGAACCGTGGCAGAGTTCGAGGAGGAACTGTGTCGACAACGGAAAACACTGGAGAATGTTATCAAGCCTGAGGTGGTGTTCCACAGAGCAGACATGACTGACGTGGTGACATTGATCACAACTGTGCTACCAAACTGCCAAGTGCAGTCTTTGCTGGATACACTTGAAAGCATCGGTGTGAGCTCATTAGAAGATCTGGGGTTTGTGGAGCCGGACGACCTCGAAGGTGTCTTGAAGAAAGTGGAATCGAGGAAGCTTCTCGCTCGTGCCAAGGCTCTGCTCAGTCCTGCACGACACCAGTCGCTCCTCAGCTCTCCTGCAGGCTTTCCATCACAGGCCACGCCACAACTTCAGCCTCATGTCAAAGCTGTTGCTTGCTCTCCAGCCCTGTCCGGGAATTCAGGAGCAGGATTTGAGGACGGAACTCTCCTGAAAGCTCACTGTGCAAATACCCACAAAAGAAACACTTGAGGGAAATTGCTCGCAAGATGGTGTTGGCTTATCCCAAATCATTCAAGGATGACATTGACGGTCAAGCAGTTGGCAGTGGCTATGATTCCCTCACAAGATGGCTGCAGTGCAGAGTGGAAAACTGCAGATGAGCAAGGCGTGCGGCGATGAAGCCAAACAGCTGTGGACGGAAAAGAAGGCAGCGGAAGAACATTAACATATGTGTCAACCCTGATCCGCTTCCTGGAAACCTGGAACAACAGAACAAGGAAGAACTGCAGAGAATGTTTGAGGACGACGACAAGGAAGAGAATAAAAGAGAGATGTTGATGACGGAAACATTCGCTTCCCAAAGAAGAGACGTCCTCAGTGGAAATCACACACAGACGTTGAAAGTAGAGTGGCCTTACCTCTTCCACACCACTGGATTAAAGACTAATTTCAGGCAGCTGACTGGTGTCCACATGAATGAAGAATTTAAAGAAACCATGAGCAGGAAGTCCAGACAAATTCTGCAGTACCTGAAGAAACGGGACAGAGGAAGCAGTGCAGCGAAGCTCCTCTGTGATGTCCAGTCTGCAAGTACAAGCGAGGAGTTATATCATGCCGTGTGGATGCTGTCGCTCCACTTCAAGGAAGACGAAAGCAAGATTTTTGTCCAAGTTGAAGATGCCTGCATGTCAGCTGAAGCCCGACGAGACGATCTACCCCCAAACCCATGCATTGTGGTGTGTGGAGACAGCCCACTGACGATGGGAGAGTTCATGGTGGCAGTGGATCAAGTGGTTGTGATGGAAAGAATCTCCACGTTCACCGATGTGATGGCCTCCATGTTCATGATGTACTACGTTATGAACATTGACTACCCCGCTGAGGTGTGCGCCACCCTGGAGTTCCTTCAGAGATGTATTTTCAGGATCAACTCTGACAATGGCTCCACAGTGGGAAACCAGGAGAAGAGAAAACGGTTGGCTGTCAACCCGAAGGTCCTCACTCTCATATCCAACCTCTTGGAGAACGACTGAACAGGGGCACAGCTGAGGTTTGTGGGACGAGGACGTCTTCACTCTCTTTTTTTTTCGTCCTCCAAATCAAATGTTTTATGATCACGATTGATCTCATAGTTCCCTAAAAATGTTTTATATTCAAGGATTTTCTGAAACGTAGATGGATTGAATAAACAGTAAATGAGCTTCAGGAACTGTTGAGCTCTATAAACACCTACGACAGAGAGACGACTATAAAGAATTCTTAAATACGTTAGAGTCGTGTCAGAGACCAGTTTACCGCTCGATGTTTGTGCTGGTCTGATGCTGAATGCCAGCCGTGAGCAGGATGTTCAGCATGATGCCTTCAGGTACGGTTGTGTTCAAATAAAAGGCAGTTTTGATACACACAAAAAAAAAAAAGCCACGTTTGGCCATCTTTGTAGTTTTAGAAGGGACTTCCTGTTACACACACACACACACACACACACACACACACACACACACACACACACACACACACACACACACATACCTCCCTCATTTATATGTTTGGCTTGTTTATGTTTTTGATGTTGCTAGCTGTTGAAAGCAACTATTGTTTGTTAAAGTAGGTGGTTTGATTTTGGAGGAAAGCTTTAATAAATACTGTTGATTTTAACTGAGCAGTGTCTGTGATTATTTTGCACAATCCCATATTATAATATTTGCTGGTTGAGATGTTAGTGCTCGGATTCACACCCTCCCACTTATCTAATTATTGATATTTTCATAATATTGACAATTTGATTAATTTCAGGCTTTGAGACTAGAGGTATATCATTTGATTATTGATCCCTGATTTCAGGGTGCTGCCCCGTGTTCATTAATGACTCATAGTTACCTCGGTTTCATTAACTAACTTTAATCATTTTAATTAATTAATAATAATATATTAATTAATAATCAATAATTAATATCGATTCCCAACACAGGAGTGTAGTTTGATGATTTTCTCGGAGTCATGGCTACACACAAATGTTCCTGACCACAATGCTTCCATCGAGGGTTTCCACACTGTCCGGGCTGACAGGGACTGCACTAAGAGCGGTAAGCGCATCTGCAGCCTGGATATTGAGCTGTTAGCTGTGGGTCTCCGTCCTTACTATTTACCCTGTGAATTCTCACTTGCTATTGTAGTGGCTGTGTATATTCCCCCGTCCGCTAACCCGACGACGGCATGTGACGTCATCCACTCTACAATAGCCGGACTACAGACTGCACACCCAAGTGCTCTCATTATAATCTCGGGTGACTTCAACCATGTCTCCATTAAAAAAACACTCCCAGAATTCACCCAGTATGTGACCTGTAAAACCAGAGAGGAGAAGACCCTGGACCTGCTGTATGCTAATGTAAAGACACCTCCACGTCTCTCCCTCCGCTGGGAAGATCAGATCACAACTTTGTGCTTCTCACCCCCTGCTATGTGCCTCTAGTGAAGAGGCTGCCTGTGACCACAAAGACAGTGAGGACATGGTCAGAGGACTGCTATGAGGCACTGCAGGGCTGTTTTGAGGCGACTGACTGGAATGTTCTCTGTGAGCCACATGGACAGGACACTGATGGGCTTACTGAGTGCATAATGGACTACATCAATTTCTGTGTGGACGGCATTGTCCCAGCAAGGTCTGTGCGTTGTTGCCCAAACAACAAGCCTTGGGTAACAAAAGACATCAAAGCCACACTCAACCAGAAGAAGAGGGATTTCAGAGGTGGCAACAGGGAGGAGCTGAGGGACATTCAGAGGGACCTGAATGCTAAGATCAAAGAGGCTAAGGACAGCTACAGAAGGAAGCTGGAGAGGAAACGCCAGCAGAATAACATGAGGGAGGTCTGGAGTGGTATGAGGACCATCACCGGTTTCAGACCAACTAGCAGTGGAGCTGATGGTAGTGTGGCTAGAGCCAGTGAGTTAAATCTGTTGACACCCCCTCCTCCTCCTGATAGCACCTCATCCAACTTTATGAGATCCTCACACCCATCCCCCACTCCTCACACCTCCTCTGGCTCCCATGCCACCTGCCCTCCTCTCACTATGGACTCCAAATCTCCCCCTCCTTGATCTGCACTGTTTACACCGCTTCATGTTAGGAGACAGCCGAGCAAACTCCCCGCTGGTAAGGCTGCAGGCCCTGATGGTGTCAGCCCACGGGTTCTCAGAGCCTGCGCCAAACAGCTCTGTGGAGTGCTTCATCGTGTCTCCAACATGAGCCTGAGCCTCCAGAGGGTCCCTGTGATATGGAAGACATCCTGCCTCGTTCCAGTGCCAAAGACGCCACAGCCCAATGGTTTCTCGGACTACCGACCAGTGGCACTGACATCACATATCATGAAGACCCTGGAGAGACTCATCCTGGAGCAGCTCAGGCCTATGGTCAGGCCCCACCTGGATCCCTTCCAGTTTGCCTACCAGCCCCGGATTGGAGTTGAGGATGCCATCATCTACCTGCTGAACCGTGTCTACGGCCACCTGGACAAGCCGGGGAGCACTGTGAGGGTCACGTTCTTTGACTTCTCCAGTGCTTTCAATACCATCAGGCCTGGTCTACTGGGTGACAAGCTGACAGCAATGCTGGTGGATCCCCCCCTTTGTGTCCTGGATTGTGGATTACCTCACTGGCCGTACAGTACGTGCGCTTGCGGCACTGTGTGTCAGATGCAGTGGTCAGCAACACCGGGGCTCCACAAGGGACTGTCCTCTCTCCTTTCCTCTTCACCCTTTACACCACAGACTTCAGCAACCAAACAGAGTCTTGCCATCTTCAGAAGTTTTCTGATGACTCTGCTGTCGTTAGATGTATCAGCAAGGGTGAGGAGGCTGAATACAGGGCTGTGGTGGACAACTTTGTCACATGGTGTGAGCTGAACCACCTGCAGCTCAACACAACAAAAGACCAAAGAGCTGGTGGTGGATCTGAGGAGAACCAGGACACCAGTGACCCCAGTTTCCATCCTGGGGCATAACGTGGACATTGTTGAACACTATAAATATCTGGGGGTGTTCATCGACAATAAACTGGACTGGATTAAGAACACTGAAGTCCTTTACAAGAAGGGACAGAGCCGCCTCCATTTTCTGAGGAGGCTCCACTCCTTTAACATCTGCCGGACTATGCTGAGGATGTTTTATGAGTCTGTGGTGGCCAGTGCTATTCTGTTTGCTGTTGTGTAGCAGACAGAGTAGCAGATGCCAACAGACTCAACAAGCTGATCAGGAAGGCCATTGACGTTGTGGGGGTGGAGCTGGACACTTTAACAGCAGTGTCAGACTGGAGGGTGCTGTTGAAGTTGTGGGCGATACTGCAGTATAGCTCTCACCCTTTCCACAATCCTCTGGTCAAACAGAGGAGCACCTTCAGTGAGAGACTACTTGCTCCCAAAAGCATCACTGAGCACCACAGGAAGTCATTCCTGCCTGTGGCCATTAAACTTTACAACTCCTCCCTCTGATGATCGGACTCAAATGGCTATTTATAAAAAACAAAACAAAAAAAACAAAAACTATAATTACTCATTCACATTTCATTTATAATGCTATTCATTAACTATTTCACTGCATTGAATATTTCCCATACCATAAATATATTGCACTGTATATTTGTAAATACTTGGAGTGGTCACTGAACACTTGAGATTGTCTACTTTACTATTTTATTCATATCTTCATCTTTATTTCTTGTTTCCATTCATGCTATATTTCTATTTCTACTTGGCACGGAGCATCTGGAACGAAAAAACAATTTCCCCCCGGGGATTAATAAAGTATTCTGAATCAGTATCTGAATTACTTTGTGCCCCTGCGTTAGATTTATTAATTATCTTTGCAGATTTTGGGATCCATTATGTCATTAATGCTTGCTTAAAAGGTATGGTAAAGTGGAAAAGAGCACTGATTATCAATTTGATCATTTTATTTGTGATTTAGCATAGACTTGCCATACTTTCATACACAAACGTGTGGAATGCGATTAGATATTAAATATACGCTATATTATTAAAAATGAAAATTCACAAGTTTAAAGGTTTGGAGGCGTTTCTATTCTCTGCTAGAACATCTGAAGCAGATTTGAACTGGGCACTGTTGACTGAAAGGGATTTAATGTCAAAGAATATTAAAAAAAACAGAGGGATTACTGACCTGGGGTCTTCTATCCACAGGCCCAGCTGTCGGAGCACCTCCATGGTGGCAACTTCTCGATTTAGCGTGTAGAAATGGAGCCCTGGTACCTTGCCACTGTTCATCAGCACACGGCACATCTCTACTGCCTGATGGATTCCGTAGTTACGGATGGCTGCATCATTGTCTTTGATGGGTTCAATGATTTTGGTGATCTCCTCTGGTACCTCGAGCTTCGACAGCTTGACGAGCTGACGCAGAGACTGGTAACCCTGACAATGAATAGGTTGAAGTTCAGCTTTAGCCCAGTGGTCTGTTTGACATTCTTTAATAATAGTTATGAACATTTTCTTGGAGCCTTTGGGAGGGACTTTGTCCAATTGATTATGGTGAGCACCAGTTAGTTTCCTCTAGGAATGCACAATATGGATTTTTATCAGCTGATACAGATAGAGAGTTACCTGCTGGAATACCGATTAGAAAAATGATAATATCCATTTTTGAATTCTAAAAAGGAAGTCCCTAAACTGTGGTTTACGCAAACCTGAAAGTGAGAAAGGCCAAGATTCAGTGAGCAAAGATGGATCATCTATTTTTTTCCTATATTTTATGAATGCAAGACAAAACACAGACAGAACATAGACACGTAGGACAAGTTAATACACTACAATGATCATAAAATGAATGGTGAATACAGGTCATTGACAAGTTTCTCTTTCAGGGTTATCTTAATACTGTATGCATGCGCGCAGATGGCACTAGGGACGGGGGGATATGACCCCCTCAGATTCATAGTGACCCCGATCCGTCCCCCCCACTGTCCCTACATAAAGCGACAAACATCGCCGGTAAAACAGAGGATTAATGTTTACGACTAATGGCGCGTTCCAGTTGTACACGAATGTCGGAATTTCTGATGTCCAAGTCAGAATTTTAATCAGAACCCCCCGTGAAGTCGGATCTCCAACTCGGAGAGTCGGATTAATCTCACCAGCCCGACATAGAATTCATGCTATCTGCTACTCACGTAAACAGTAGTTACATGTTTTGTTGTACGTTTGTACGGCTGGGAAGCGCTGGGAGCACTCAACTTTGGGGTTACGTTGTTTACGAGCTCCAAGTTCCGACTTTCAGTGTAAATTGAACACACCATAAGGCACGACTCTCACTCCCCAGGGTCCTAAAGAGGAACTGGTAGCTGCGCCTGTGCCTGTTGCGGTGATCAGACCATTGTCTATTATGACAGAGTGGGTGATTTCAGTTCAAATTATTATCATTTCAAATGTGAATTTCATTTACAGTATACATACTTATTTTTATTTATGTAAATATGTTGTTGTTTACACTTCTGAGTTCATACACAAATGTTTAAATAAAACATATTTTGCATTTAAAGGCATGAAGTTTTGGTGGGTGATAACAAATAACAGTTTCATCATGTATGGCTAGTGTTGATCAGGTCGGCCTTTGTTTAACATGTTCATTGTTGTTTATCCATGATTTCAAATAAGAATTCTCCAATGGCTTTTTAGTGCAAACCATTGGCCCTTAGGCTATTACGAGAGTAACTACTTGAGCGCTAGTTAAAGCCCAAATTACACAAAAATAACTTATTGAATTGAAATAATTTGCTGACAGCTTGGTCCCCCCCAGTTCAAAAATTCCATCTGCGCCCCTGACTGTATGTTGTGTTGGTGTGATGGCGGTGTTTATATTTTCTTATTTTTGCTGCTTTATTTTGAGTGGTTGAGAGCACTCTTACCAAGAAAAGAGAAAAACATCCCATTTACACAGTCCACAATTTGTTTGCCCAATGCATGGAAACATTCAAATTATAGGAACATTAAAAAATGCATTATATACTGTAATTTAGATTACAGGAATTTAAATGATTGAACTGTTTAATTCTGGTTAAAAATACTATTGGTTAATTGATCCCAATTAGGACTATAAAAACTGTGGGATGATTGTATGTGCTCAGCACCTGAACCATAGCTTAACTTTATTTACTTTATTTGGATCCCCATTAGCAGCTGCCCAGCAGCCACTAATCTTCCTGGGGTCCACACATAAAATTACATAAAAAGAAGCAGCAATGAGTAGAGATGTGATAACAATTGAGTGCCATAAGACAGAACTTAAGTAATTCTACCTTATTTCACTCAACTGTGCAAAATAAAACAGGAATAGAAAACTTATTCATAACATTATTTATGAGTGTGTATGTGTGTATATGTATATGGCCATATATACTACTTATGTATGTCTTCAGCATGTGCCATTTCTACCTCTGAAATGTCACCTAACAGCCCAAATACCTTTTAAATCCGGATTTAGTTTTTTCTTTAACAATGTGTTCAGGCAGTGCATTCCATGATGTCATTGTTCGATACAACACCGTTCTTTGCATAGCCTCATTTTTTTGGCTTTTGGCAGTTGGTAACCACCTCTTGTGGCATGTCTCGTTTGATACCCATGTATGTCAGGGCTTAATGGTAGTTGATTGTATAAACAGATAGGATATTTACTACTGATACCAGCTGCTTTGGTAAACCAGGTCTCACATGGAGAGCGCATTTTTGGAGATCGCACAGATCAGTTTGATGAGACAGAGGATTTGCTGCTGAGCTGTTGAGATTGCCATGAGTACTGCTTATGGATTTGTGCAATAACCTGGAGCCTCAACTTAGGCGAAACACACGCTGGCAAAATCCCATGCCTCCACACCTCCAAGTACTCAGTGCACATACAGTTTTGGCCGCAGGATCATTTCAGACAGAGATAAGAGACAGGTCAGCCGCTTCACAGTCCTCTTTGAGTTGCGCGCTTCCGAGATTACTGAAAGCAATAATATAATTCATGCCACAGTACATGTGGTTCCTGTACACTGCTTACCAGCAAGTACAGATTGAGAATACTTTTTTGCTGTGGCACCAAGTATCATTGGTGCTGTAGATTGCATGCATATATGGATCAAAGCACCCTCTCCTGATCCATTCCCATTCCTCAACCCAAGGCTGTATCACTCTATTAACATTCAAATAATATCAGATACAAACTGCCACCTTCTGAAAGTCGTGATCCGTTGGCCAGGGGGAGCACACAACTACTTTGTGCTGCAGAATAGTTCCTTGGGGATGCATCTGGCTCAATGAGCTGGTGGAGATGGGTGGCTGATTGGTAAGTGATTTGTAATCCTAAAAAAACCCATCCAGTTTAACTTTTATAAAACTCAAATTCATAAAAATTTAACATAGGTGACCGAGGTTATGCCCTCCCTCCATGGCTGATGACCCCCCTGGCAAATCCCCAGACCTGACAGGAGCGCTACTACAACCACCGGCATGCACACACTTGCTCCATGAGAGAGCACGCAAATGGAGTGGTGAGGGCCAGGTGGATGTGCCTTGATACTGCATGTGGAAAGCTCATACACCCTGGAGAAAGCATGCTTAATGGCAATGACCTGCTGTACATCACATTAAAAAAGGCAGTGAGACATGTCAAACTATTTTCTTTTGATCTTAGCAGCTGTGCATCCCACACGGCAGTCACAGCGTCACAGATGTTTTCACATTTCTGTGTTTTTGACATTGCTGTAACGCCAGTGCTGACGCTGTAGATCACATGTTTACATTGTTTTATTTGATTTAACAATACCTCAGTTTCACTGCTGCTGACACTCTTCTTCTAACTACCCTTTTTGTTGGCATCGCCCCAATCGCTGTGCCAGTGTCGGCTATGTGCACACAGCACAACACCTGCTCTTATATGGTGTTTAGTGGGCATTACACCTTTGCTAATTACAATCAGCCACGTGCCTCCAATGTAGGATAAAGTGGAATTCATCATTCAGCACACCTGGGTTATAGCATATTTGGATGGTAAAAACGTTTGGTGCAATAGAGTTGACTTCTCTTTTCTTTTTTTCTCTTGGCAAAAAAGTAATAGAAAATATAAAGGGACCCACACACTGCCCAGACTCAAACCAACGGCCAGCTGCCTTTATCCGACCACTACGTTGCCCGACTCATCTGACCCTTTCGGCAGAAAAGTTGCATTGAAATGTACCACCTTGACTACTGCCAACTACACAGTAGTGTGTACGTTCTGCACTTGCGCGAGTAGTAATCGAAAACATGAAAACAGGAAATGACGGACAGGAGTGCAGACCGTCGTCACTTCCGCCCCTCCCACACACCGCGCTGATTCGCTAGCACACTACTAATCAGAATGGTCATTGAACAGCTAGCTAACAACCAATCAGAGTAACCGACGGCGTCCAATCCTCAGACGGCCAACTCTCTCAGACTCTGCAAGTTGAATCTGACCAGACACTGTCCAAATGGTTCCAAAAGCTTCCAACACAGCTGAACACACCGAACAGATTTGTTCCCAAACTCGTCTGAGTCTCCCCAACCGTTTCAGATGTCCGACGTATGGGTCAGTGTGTTCCTGCCTTAAGAGAAAATTGAGAATGTTGCTGCACGAGGCCCAGTGTGTGTGTGTGTGTGTGTGTGTGTGAAATTGCAGTTACCAATACTACTACTACTACCACCATTTTTTTTTACACTGTTTCTCTATAAAAGGCCAATGAAGCAAAATTTCTTGTACCTGACAGGTTTCGGCTACCTTGCCTCTGTAGCTTTCATCAGAGGTGTCACGTGATGTTGGTGTGACGTCGTCTGAAATGGGTTATATGGGGTTTTCCGTCCAACCTGATGTGGTGGGATGGCCGTGTCCCCTGGGGTGTTCCAAGG
The DNA here is from genome assembly GCA_039737535.1 of Lagodon rhomboides. NCBI lineage: Eukaryota > Metazoa > Chordata > Actinopteri > Spariformes > Sparidae > Lagodon > Lagodon rhomboides. Next base: position 1,780,726 of record CM077792.1, on the reverse strand, counting down.
AGGGGGCGGGGCGCCCTCTGCCGTCTGGTGGTTTTTCATACAGCCGGGGGTGGCCCTGTAGGATTGTGTCCCAGGTGTGGGATAGTTGGTAGGCCCCCTTATCCCAGTTGACAGCCTTAGGTGCCCGCTTCCTGATTTCAACCGCCTCTTTGATCCACCGATGGAATTTGTTGCTTTCCGTTCTGACGACCTTGGCTACATCCCAGTTCATTAGATGGTTTTCCCTCTTACAGTGGTCTGAAATGGCAGATTTCAGATTTTCCTGCGTTGCTTTCATTCTTATTGCACGGGTGAGTGTTCCAGATGTTTCCTTTTCACATTCTTTCTGGTGTTCCTTTTTTCGTGTGCTGAATTGTCGGCCTGTCTCTCCTATGTATGTTTTATTGCATGTTAGGCAAGGGATCTCATATATCACATCACACTTTTTCTCAGGGGGAATCTGATCCTTAGGATGTACTAGGATTTGGCGGAGCTTGATGTGTGGCTTCACTGGTGTGATGATGTGGTGTTTCCTCATCACTCGCTGCACGCATTCTGTGACACCCCCTGAGGTATGGGAGGGTGACCATGCCTAGGTTCTCAGGCCTAGAACCTTTTTTCTTTTTCTCCTCCTTGTTGTTGTTGTTCCTCTGGACCTCTCTCTTGCCTTTGTTGATGGCCCAGGTTGGGTAGTTGCAGGCTCTGAGTGCCTGTTTTATATGGTTCTCCTCCTCCTCTCTGTCATGGTTGTCAGTGATGACCTTTGTGCGATCATATAGGGTGCGGACAACTGATAGCTTGTGTGCTGTGGGGTGCTCTGATGTCCATAGTAAATACTGGTCTGTGTGTGTGGGTTTTCTGTATACTTTAATCTTGATGCTACCATCCTCAATGTGATCTATTTTCATGTCCAGGAAGGCGATGGATCTGTGTTCTTCCTCCTCATGGGCGAATTTTATGTTCCCAGTTTCGTCTATGGTGTTCAGATGGTCTGTGAGTCTTTGTGTGCGGCCGGTCTTAATCTTCTCCTGGATATCGTCCACATGGCGTCTCCAGAGGGACAACCTGAATTCTTTGGGAGTGGTGGCAATGGCTTTGGCCTCCAGGTCCTCCATGAAGAATCCACTCATGGTGGCTGAGAGGGGGTCCCCCTTGGCAAACCCCTCCTTTTGCCTGTAGATGGTCCCTCTGAACAGGAAGTATGTGGACTTGGCTACAAAAGTTAGCAACTGGCCTGTGTCTTCAACTGTTAGGTTTGTTCGTTGGTGGAGTGTTGAGTCTACTTGTAAACGGTTCTGCATTATGTTTATCGTGACGTCCACTGACGCACCCCAGAGGACACGGCCATCCTACCACATCAGGTGGGATGGAAAACCCCATACAACACATCTCAGATGACGTCATACCAACATCACGTGACACCTCTGATGAAGGCTACAGAGGCAAGGTAGCCGAAACTTGTCAGGTACAAGAAATTTTGCTTTATTGGCCTTTATAGAGAAACAGTGTTAAAAAGTAGGCCTAATGAACCTCTTCAATATACGACCACCATTACCTCCATCACCACCGCCACCAGCAATGATATAAAAATATAATAATATAATAGTGGTAATAATAAAATTAGGGGCAGTGCCTCCCTATCCAGCAAGAACGAGGCACCATTTTTCCAGAGCCGTTAGTTATGCTGGGTCGACCAGGTTGTTACCAGTTTTTAGTCAAAAATAATTTTTTTTAGCCGCAAGTCAAGGGAACGAGTGGGGCGGTTAACCCTCTGGGCTCCAGGGTGTAACTGGCCGTTTTTGACTACCTTTATATTTCACCTTAAAAACGGTTTACCTTGCCTTGTTTGGTGTCATTTCTTTCAGCACAACATCACTTGTGTGACTGTATGGTTATTTTTTTCATTTTGACATACTGTATTAACACACTGGACCTAAAATCACACAAAAAACATAAAATCCGAATAGGAAAAAGTTAGATTTTTTACTGTGAAAACCACAAGCATTAACAAACCATTTTTATAACTTAAAATGCAAACATAAATTGTTGTTTGCTAAATTTGCACATACGTTTTTGGAAATACAAAGTTATAACTATTTACATTTAAATGCAGACAATGCCTCAGGCCTCCCTCAACTCCTCCCAGCTGAAAGAGGAGCTGCACTGCCTGCTCCACATTCAGTAGTCGCCTCATTGCTTTGACACACAAAACAAAAAAACGACAACACTACACACTACACATTACACCGTGTCCTAACTGGATGCGATGGGACGTGAGCGAGCGTTAGCTCCAAAATCAGTTGTTTTCTATTGGGATGTCCTAACTGTCAGTGCGCGACGCAGCGCGATGCGATGCGCCGTTTAGAGCCCAACGGCCGGTTTCATGAACTGTCGCTCGCGTCACGTTGATAGCGCGACGGATGAGGAGCAGCTAATCCATTTGGATGATTTGAGGAGCTACCTGTACAACGCAGTACAAAAATGTCAACAAGGTGGCAGCTGGCTGGAGGGAGATCGCCACGGTTGAACAGTTTAACTACAGTTCAACCGAGTACGTAGGTATGTCTCCAGCCTGATGCGGAGCGCACAGCTGATGTGTTCCCATGACAACAGAAGCACATATTCAACGGATTCATCAATATCAGTGTGGACAGAGAGCGTCAGATGTGACGTGTTTGTCGCTCGCTCGTATCGCATCCAGTTAGGACACGGTGTTACACAAAACACTAACCATACACTACAAACACGCTAAATGTCACATATCTCAACTCTCAAAAGTCACTATCACTATCTCTATCACTATTGCCGTCTCTCTTTTGCTGCGTATGTTTTGATTGGTTGATGTGGTGCATTTTTTCACCAATAGGAAAGGGGGTGTCACATGGTTTTTTTGGCTTGCAAGCACTTCCTGCTTGCGGACACTTTCCTGAGAAAAGCCAGTTTTTACCATTTCTTCCTGCACCAAACGCGCACCAAACGTGACGAAAAAGCGTGGCATAAATTATTTATCGTAAGTTCGGTTTTATTGGCCTATCAACACAATTTAAAAACTGGTATATAGTCTTCTGAAGTCCGTACTTTCACACAAGCTGAAACGGAGACTTAGTGAGGCTGCGTCTTGCTGCTATGTCATCTCAAGGCCGGCACACAACGGCTCAGACGTCGGACGTCTGAAGTGTTAGGAGAGAATCGGACGAGTTTGGGAGCTGCTCTGTCCAGTGTGCTCAGCTGTGTCAGAGCCGCGCAGAAGCGCGAGGACGGCGTCTGATCCGACTGAACATGCGAAGTCGGACATCTGAGGTAGGACGCCATCGGATACTATGATTGGTTGTTAGCTAGCTGTTCAGTGACCATTCTGATTGGCGGTGTGCCAGCGAATCAGCGCGGCGTGTGGGAGGGGTGGCGGAAGTAATGATGATAAATAAACCACATAAACAGAGACGGCACAGAGTTACAAACATCACTTCGCCATTCGTTATTTTGGGGATAAACCAACGTATTTTTGAAAGCCATGGCTATGTGGACCGAGGACTTTGAGGAGCAGCTGGCTGCCCTGGTGGAAGAGAGACCACCGTAATACGACATCACGCAAGTAATGCTGAGCTAACACTGTGTGTGCTTTGTTTTGATAAGCTACGGTCCACACTCCGTTCCGTCATTTCCTGTGTTTATGTTTTGGATGACTGGCACGAGACTAGCACCACCCGATGTTTAGGAGACTTATTGCATTTCACGCAGGCGCAGAACGTATACGCTACTGTGTAGCCGGGGCGGTGTGTTTCAATGCAACTTTTCTGCTGAACGGGTCAGACAGGAGGCGACGAAGTGGTCGGATAAGGAAGTCGGATAAGGAAGTCGGCCTTGGGTGGTGTGTGGGGGCTTTAAATCAGTCACGTGATTTGGATGCGCTGGCGCGTCGGTCGACCCCAGGGGGTTAATGGCATCAATGCTTTCATCATCAAGGAACTGCCTACACACTCTGGCCACATGAGGCCAGGCACTGTCGTGCTCCAGGAAGACCCCAGGGCTACTGCACCAGTGTATGGTCTGACAATTGTTTTGAGGATTTCCTCCCAGTATCTAACAGCAGTCAGGGTACTGTTGGCCATGACTAGAGATGTTCCAAGACCATTTTTTCCTTCCGACTGCCGATTCCAATATGTGGGCTTTGGGTATTGGCCGATATCGAGTGCTGATCTGATAACAGTGCCTCTCCAGGCCACTACTGACCCAGCGCCAAACTGGTCATGCCGGATGAAGTTAGCCAGCATTACATTCACCATGGTGTCTTTAGACCCTTTCATGCTTTTCACATGTGCTCAGTGTGAACCTGCTCTCATTTGTGAAGAGAGCTGGTACTGGGCTATGAGCACAGGTCCCATTAGAGGAGGTCTGGCCCAGTTTTGTCAGAAACATGCACACCAGTAGCCTAGCCAGGAGGTCATTTTGCAGGGCTCTGGCCGTGCTCCCCCTGTTCCTCCTCGCACAAAGGAGCAGATACTGGTCCTGCGGCTGGGTTGATGACAACACTGAAGAATGGATAACCCAAGGATTAGGGGAAGCGCTGTAATCATGAGGTCTTGAAGAAGAGTCTGCATAACCACCGACAATGGCGCCAACATAGTCTAAGCAGTTGCACTCAACGACTGGACAAGACTGCAATGCTTCACCTTGCCATTTGTAGGTCCATCTTTCCTTTTTGTCTAGGTTTAAACATTATCTTTTGGTGTACGTGATGATGTGGTTATACAACCACTTTGAGTTTCCAATAAAATAGTGGGCCTGCAAGTCGGGCTATATTATTTTGTCTTGATGGGGTCCGTGGGGTAGGTTGGTAGAAGAGCCAGGGAGTTATGTCCTTGTTTCTGTAGAGCTATTCCAACCATGTATAGTTAGTCCACTGAGATTACTGCCTTTATCTGTTTCCAGATTGGGTGAAGCTGTGTGTCTTTGCAGAATTTCTTTTTGGAATTCTATTCTTTTTTTTTTTTTTGGAAGTCCAAAGTCCGCAACAATTGGACATGGTGTTTTGTAGTTATCGTTCCTCTTCCCCTGTTCGGGGATGCCAGTGAAAACTAGATTGTCTTAAATACTGCTTGCTTGTAGGTCCCGAATAATTTATTTCATGGTTTATGGTCAGCGGGACCAGGTGAGCTGGGTGGTGAGTGTGTTAACAGAGTGCTGAAGTGATTTATTTTCCTGGGTCAGAGTGTCTTTTGGCTGAGTGCAAAAGCAAAACTTCCAGAGAGTTTAATTTCAATGTCTCTGTGCAGCATGGCGGTTTTGGTGATTTAGATGGTGTTGTTATACCTGAGTTGGAGAGTGAACCCAGTCGGAATCGTTTGTTGCTGGAAGTGGCGTTAGCTTTGCCTGGTTTCATGTCTACTGCATTGTCCTTGTTCATGGTGCAGATTCTGTTGAGGCCCTCGTCGATCGATTGTTCCAAGTGGTCCAGGTTGCTTGGTGTTAAGTTTCCCGTTTTGAAGTGAAAAGCGGGGGAAGAAAGTAAAAATTTTTAGAGCCGACGAAATAAAGTTTGTTTGGTTTGTAGTGTGGCAGCTGGGTGCTGCCATTTTCCACCACCACTTTCTTCTTTCTAAAGTTAAAGAGGTTGCCCTTCAAGCTACACTGAATGTGTAGAGTGTGATGGCTGTCATCCTGTCATCTGTCCTAGCAGATGGATGATCTCACAGATTTGTTGTATTAAAACCTGCCGCTGAACCCTTGCTCAGGACATATTGCAAATTATGATTAGATTATGCTGTCTTCCTCTGAAAATGTTAAAAGTGTCCATACCAGCGACGACATGTTTGGGTCTCTAGCCTAAGCTATGAGACTCTGATTGGGGATAGGTATCGAAACCCGGTATTAAAACAGGCTGGGGGCGAAATATAGAAAGACTGTAGTATCAATAAGCTCTGACTTCATCAGTTCTGCTAACGGTATTTGCGAAAATCAAGGCATTCGTCTATGATGGATTTCCACTATTCCCAATCCTGAATGGAGAATTGTGTGGGAGCCTGTCCTTTGCAGGGGGTGGGGCCGGCTCTCACTACCTGTCACTCTCTGTGAGTAATATTTAGGGCCCAAGATGTTCGTCTCCAAAAAGAAGTGCATGTTTGGCAGCCTAAACATTCCCCCGAAACTCACCAAACTCTGCACACACATCTGGTGAAAAATTTTATGATTCAACATGATTGGGTGTGGGTGTGGCCAGGGGACTCTATAGAGCCCCCTAACACCGGGTCATGTGACCAAAAACCTTTTTGATCTTCATGAAATTTGCAGGACTCATCGATGTAGCCAGGATTTCATTTTGAGGAATTTTTTGCCCCAACAGGAAGTCGGCCATCTTGAATGCCGTGTGCGATTTTCATTTTGCCGACACTGTTTAGAGGACTTTAGGATGTTCACAGATCCACCAAATTTGGCACGTAGGTTCAAACTCATGACTACTTGCCCTCAGGTGCGGCACAACAGCTCAGTAGCGCCCCCTAATGTCTTTTCCTATTTTGTACGTACAGACAAACTCCTACACACGCCAAAGTTTGCACATTCATCACGAGTCACGAACATTGATATCTGCTAGGGTCTGGGCCTTTTCAGTGACAAGATGGCTCCACAGCACCCCCTGGAGGATTTCAAGCTTGAAGCCCCGCCTCCAACATGCACATACATGCACAACATTCGATATGCATATGTATCATGACCAGATGCAAAACAAACCCTGTTGGACCCATACCCTCAGTCCAACAGGAAGTCTGCCATTTTGATTCACAGTTGAGATTTTACCGCCAATTGGCACCATTTCCCTGCCTCGTACTTTAACGAACTCCTCCTACAGATTTAACACCACAGACTTCAAATTCAGTCAGTATCATCCTCAGGCCTTGAAGATGAAAAGTTATCAAAATCTTTCGCCTCCGTTATCCCTGGTGGGCGTGACAGTGTGGTCAATTTCGATGCTTTGCCAAAAAGAAGGAAGTCCTTATAACTCCAACATACACTTTCCCATCTACACCAAATTACACATACCAAGCTCTGATCAGGTGCAACCATTGGATGTCATGAGTGCAGAAGCAGCGTGCTGTACTTTTTCTTCCTCTTCTCTCTGTGTTTATTGGCTAGTCACAAATCAACTGAAAAAACAAAACATACCACTACCTTATGTATACTCCACACCATGTGTCCATTAAAATGATCCAACTGTAACACAAGTAGGTAGTGGATAGGTTATTCCCACTTGGCAGGTGTGTTGCTGTGTTGTATGTTTACACACAGTGTTAAATTTGGTGCGATTTGGAAACATTAACTAAGTTTGAATAAACATCGAAGACCACTCTGTGTTCAGTGAGGGTGTGGCTTCAGCTTCATGGATTTGCAGACTGAAGCTGGGCTCACACATGATCCCTCTCAGGTGATCACATGGGGAAGCAGATGTAAACAAAATGGAGATTAGCATGGTGCAACAACTTGCTGTAGTAATGCCTTGCAGGGACAATAAACCTAAATCAGAAGATTAACCCTCTGGGGTCAACGGACGCGCCGGCGCGTCCAAATCACATGACCGCTTTAAGACGACAGAGCAGTGAGATGCAGCCTCACTGATTCTCCGTTTCAACTTGTGGCGAAAGTGCGGACTTCAAACTATATTACCAGTTTTTGAATTGTGTTGATAGGCCGAGTAAAACCGGACTTGTGATAAATAATATGCGCAACGCTTCTTCGCAAATATCGCTGTCACATTTGGTCCATGTTTGGTGCATGAAGAAAGCCTATTGTGGTTGAGCAATGCATTTGTTACTCTACCTGCAACACCTGATATGCCCCCCTCTCCCTCGAGGAGAACAGTGAGATGGTGCCTGGTTGAGGGCAAAAAGTGACCCATGACCAACTTGGTGACAACACAGCCAGTTAATACATGTGATGTAACCTAATAATAGGTGGACTCTTCAGTGTCTTTTGTTACTCTATGATACATTAAACTAATAAACCGAAGAACTGTTAAATGGGCTTGGAATGTTTGTGTAATTTTCAGTATGGGGCACCACTGCTACTAGTGGAAAAAGTTAGTCTGGAGCCCTGGGCTGATAAATAATTGGCCTGATATACACTGCTCAAAAAAATAAAGGGAACACTAAAATAACACATCCTAGATCTGAATTAATGAAATATTCTTATTAAATACTTTGTTCTTTATATAATTGAATGTGCTGACAACAAAATCACACAAAAATTATCAATGGAAATCAAATTTACTAACCCATGGAGGTCTGGATTTGGAGTCACACTCAAAATTAAAGTGGAAAAACAAACGACAGGCGGATCCAACTTTGATGTCTTTAAAACAAGTCAAAATGAGGTTCAGTAGCGTGTGTGGCCTCCACGTGCCTGTATGACCTCCCTACAACGCCTGGGCATGCTCCTGATGAGGTGGCGGATGGTCTCCTGAGGGATCTCCTCCCAGACCTGGACTAAAGCATCCGCCAACTCCTGGACAGTCTGTGGTGCAACGTGGCGTTGGTGGATAGAGCGAGACATGATGTCCCAGATGTGCTCAATTGGATTCAGGTCTGTTGAACGGGTGGGCCAGTCCATAGCATCAATGCCTTCATCTTGCAGGAACTGCTGACACACTCCAGCCACATGAGGTCTACCATTGTCTTGCATTAGGAGGAACCCAGGGCCAACCGCACCAGCATATGGTCTTACAATGGGTCTGAGGATCTCATCTCTGTACCTAATGGCAGTCAGACTACCTCTGGCGAGCACATGGAGGGCTGTGCGGCCCCCCAAAGAAATGCCACCCCACACCACTACTGACCCACTGCCAAATCGGTCATGCTGGAGGATGTTGCAGGCAGCAGAACGTTCTCCACGGCGTCTCCAGACTCTGTCACGTCTGTCACATGTGCTCAGTGTGAACCTGCTTTCATCTGTGAAGAGCACAGGGCGCCAGTGGCGAATTTGCCAATCTTGGTATTCTCTGGCAAATGCCAAACATCCTGCACGGTGTTGGGCTGTAAGCATAACCCCCACCTATGGACGTCGGGCCCTCATACCACCCTCATGGAGTCTGTTTCTGATTCTGCTCCGTTTGAGCAGACACATGCACATTTGTGGCCTGCTGGAGGTCATTTTACAGGGCTCTGGCAATGCTCCTCCTGTTCCTCCTTGCACAAATGGGAGGTAGTGGTCCTGCTGCAGGGTTGTTGCTCTCCTACGTCCTCCTCCATGTCTCCTGATGTACTGGCCTGTCTCCTGGTAGCGCCTCCATGCTCTGGACACTACACTGACAGACACAGCAAACCTTCTTGCCACAGCTCACATTGATGTGCCATCCTGGATGAGCTGCACTGCCTGAGCCACTTGTGTGGGTTGTAGACTCCGTCTCATGCTACCACTAGAGTGAAAGCACCGCCAGCATTCAAAAGTGACCAAAACATCAACCAGAAAGCATAGGAACTGAGAAGTGGTCTGTGGTCACCACCTGCAGAACCACTCCTTTATTGGGGGTGTCTTGCTAATTGCCTATAGTTTCCACCTGTTGTCTATTCCATATGCACAACAGCATGTGAAATTGTCAATCAGTGTTGCTTCTTAAGTAGGGTTGAGCACCGAAACTCGGTTCCAGTAGGGCACCGGTTCAAACATAAACGGTTGTAACGAGATCGAATAAGAACGCAAATTTCGGTGCCTCATTTATTCATTTTTTCAAACACCCCATGGGGTTGTGGGCGGCGTCAACCTGCGTGACGTCAGTGCCGCTACGCTGCACACTTGTTGATCAGATCATCAGCACTGATAGCAGTGAGAGGATCAATGCCGAAGGCAAAAAGATCGAAGGTTTGGCTACATTTCACGTCAAAGGATTCAGACACGGCAACATGCAACAAATGCAAAAAAGCCATATTGTGCAAAGGAGGTAACTCCTCAAATCTAACTAAACACCTAACGACTCACGGTGTTTATTTAAAAGCAGAAAAATGCACCGTGTTCGATGCAAGCACTTCGGCAGCAGCAGCCAGAGTCCCGGCCCTGCCCCCAGCCCTGCCGGTGTGGTGGTGGACATCACAGAGGATGATGATGACAGTCGCAGCACGCACAGCAGCCTTTCCTCTTCGGGTAAGTCGAGTAATTTAACGCAAATCTATCAAGTAGGCTAGCAAACACCGTGGCCATTTAACAGTGTGTGTGACAACGTGTGTTATGTCCTTAACTTCAACTCAGTGTCCGCCGACTTTCTGCTTAATGTGAAACTCATAACAAGTCGTGCATGTATGCAAATGTTTAAAATAGGTTTCAACACTAGATTTCGAATGCGCAATTTTGCAATTACACGGGGATGCAAACAGATAGGTAAGCTGAAGACTGTAGGCTATGTTACATGACCTGTGTACGAGGTTAAATACACGAAGCAATATTGTGTGTTAAATATCTCTGCTCATTGTCAGATATTTCTCTGCTTAAAGTAAAATCATAATATGTGAAGACAAAATGTTGAACTAAAGTGTTTTACATCAGTATTAAACGGCGCAATTGTCCATTTAATCATAAACGTATTGGTAGATTGATTGGTTGGTATACTAGTGTTCGAGGCTATATCGAGACGAGAGCGGGAGGGGAGGACTCAATTCCAAAGCTACTATGGCCTACCTGTGTTTGAGGCTATGTCGAAGGGGGGCAAGTGGGGGAGAATGAGCTGTTGAGCAGAATAGGCTACTAGTAGTAACCTGAAGAAGTTGTATGTTCTAAACAATTTTGTATTACTAATATTTTTATTTCTGGATTTCAAGCTACCACAGTGACTCCTTTCACCCTGGCTAAGAAGTCTGCACTACCCAAAGATAAGGTGGAGGAAATCCACAGGGCAGTCACCAAATTTGTGGTGAAGGGGCTTCATCCATTTTCCACAGTGGAATCACCATCTTTCAGGTGAAAATGTGGGCTATCAAAATAGAATTTCCTAGGCCACACCTCTGTACCATGAAGTGTTCTGTGTACAAGACTAATATCAGAGATGTATTTTATATTTTTTAATAAAGGGAGATGATCATTGCCCTCAATACTAGATACAAGCCACCATCCAGGGATGACATATCCAACAAATTCATTCCTGCGTGGTGTTCTGTTACAAAACAGAATGTCATCCAGCAGCTGGCGCAGGTCAACAAAATTGCAATAACTTGCGACGGATGGACCAGTGTGGCCCAGGACCACTATCTAACAGTGACTGTTCATTACATTCACAAGGGCAGCATTCAGCAGAAAGTGCTAAGCACTGAAGAAGTGTATGAGTCCCAGACAGGGCCAGTGGTGGCAGAAGAAATCCTCAGTATTCTTGAGTTCAAGTTGACTGGAAAAGTCATCGCTGCCACAGTAGACAATGCAAGAAACATGGATGTTGCCCTGAGAAACTTGAACATTTTAAAAGTTGGGTGCTTTGCCCACACACTCAACCTGGCAGCACAGAAGGTGTATGGCATCCCAGCTGTGACCAACTGGTGTTCAAAGATTCGCTCAGTGGTGGTGTGGCTGAAGCGCTCCACTATGAGCAAAACTGTTCTTGTAGAGAAGCAGCAACTCCTCGCTAAATAGCATAAATATAATTATTAATAAATCTTGAAAAGTAATACTTTTAAATATAAGCAGAATCAGAATCAGAATCATTTATTGCCATTTATGCGAACATAGTAGGAATTTGTCTCAGCGTTCCAATGTGTGTGTTTCAACAGATAAAGTGCAACAGGACAGGACAGTGCTAACAAGACAATAACAACAATCAAGGCAATGGGTGATGAGGTATATACTAAATAAATAGTAAAGTGCAGTGCAGAGTTGTTTTTAGTCCAGGACAGGTATCACAGGGGATGAGGGAGGGGGAGGGGCGGGGGTTGGTAGCCAGAGTCGTTTACCAGCCTGGCCGCTGAGGGGAAAAAAAACTTAGTCTGTGACGGGTCCTCGCAGTTCTAGGCAGCCGCAACCTTCTCCCAGAAGGAAGCGGGGTGAAGAGGCCGTGACCTGGGTGCGAGGGATCGGCCATGATCTTTGTTGCCCTTCTCAGGGCCCTGGTGTCATGCAGGGACTTGAGGGAGGGCAGGGGAACACCAATCACCCTCTCCGCTGCTCGAATCACCCGCTGCAGCTTGGCCTTGTCCTTGGCCACTGCGGCAGGGAACCAGGTGATGGTGGAGTGGGTGAGGATGGACTCGATGATGGCGGTGTAGAACTGAGTGTCACGTGTTAGATCCCGAGTTTTGCCCCTGTCCAGGAGGTACTGGGCCAGCTCTCCGTTATAAAGGGTTAAATCCCTAAACCTATTATAGATAGCTTTTAAAATTGGGAGTTTTAAATAGGGAAATTATAAGCTGGTAGTGAGGAGATTCGCCTAGCTTCTCACTGCCTGAATTCGGACGTCTACCCTGCTTCTTCTGGTGTGGCACCTGACATGAATAGCCCTTGAGTCAGATACATTCACCAGCCACGCCCGTTTTGGCAGCTCTCCTTTAAATGATCTGTGCACTTGGTATGGTGCTAGGTTGGATTTTAAGGGCTTTTGGTAAACCCTAAGGAATTGTTTTAAATTAGCAGACTAGAGTAACCATTAAGAACTGTTATGATATTATGCACATTTAACACCTAACTTTTTACTTCCATGAAAGAGACATAAAATCAATGTCCACAATTTTAACTTTAACTATATCTTGTTTGCTTTATTTCATAGACTTTAGCAAGGGCAAAGCATACAGCTCCATCATTCAATCATTATCAATCATTACCGAAAATGATTTCTATGATCAAAATATGGTAAATAATAAATCAATTAAAAAGAGCTGAGGCCTTTTAAATTACTTGAGTGGTAGTGAGACGAAGAGGGATCGGTCTATCCATGGCTTGCCTTTCCCTTCCTGCTGAAAGTTCAAGTCCTTGAGGCAAATCATAACCCCTCCCGAGGTCTCTCAATTTCCCCAAAGTCCAAACTTCATGCCAGCAGAGTGAACGAAAGTACTCCAATATCCAAACTGTAATCCACAGCATGTTGGCAAAAATGGTTAATCCGTTGTGCTCTTACTTCCTTTGTCTGTTTCTGCTGAAGATTTCTTGAAGTCCTTTCTGCGATGTTTAGGCTGCTCACATTCTCCATCTCAGGTGTTTCTTCCAGGCTTGAGCAAGTGGAAGAACCCACTTTAGCCCGAGTCTCTGGTTTATATCTCCTCAGATTTCGGACAGAGGCTTGACTCATGACCGTATTAGGATATTTCCTAGCCATCTCTTCACTCAATGGCTAATAATCCCTTGATGACGATCGATTACGATTTCCTGACGCTCGATCCCGCCTCAGTCACGGTCTGCCCCCTTGCACAAGGTGTGGCCTTTCCTCTTGTCCTCATGTCCCCTTGATCAGTTCGTTAACACTTTTTGACCTCTGCTCAATACCTTGTTTACTGATTTTCATTAGATTTCTAAAATTCAATATTTTGATTTCAATCACATTTTTACTCATTTACATTTTAGATCAACAGTTTACACATTACATATTTTTTTAATATCACATAATCACACTTTAATTCATATTGAGGTCATGTTCAGTCCAAAACCACACACACTCACCAAAACTCACATCTCCTTTCCAACCAAACCACACTGCCAACACAATCTCAATATACTGATTTCTCATTCATTATTGCATATATTTCTTTCCATCAACACAACCTCAATATACTGATTTCTCATTCATTATTGCATATATTTCTTTTCATCATGGTTATGCATTACACATTTTTCAAATCAAATACTTAATTTCCAACACAATCTTAATATAATGAGTTAACCTTTAGCCCATATGCACTCCTTCAGTCAGTTCCTCCTCTCTACCCTCACTTCCCCTTCTCTACCATACAGTGGTGAATTCCTGCTCTTTGGCCTTATTCACTCTCTTCCTTATTCTTCCTACATTATATTAGTTGTAAAGTTTAATCTTGGATAACTCATATTTTTACTATAATCATGGCAAACATAATGTAGCAGCAGAGCTTGGATACAATTGTTATAAAAAATCATTGCAGGACTAGGTATGACGTCCCTTTCTTTGTAGTTGTATTTGTATTTGGCAGGGGGGTTTGAGACACTTCTGCAATTGTCTCTGTGTGTGGCTGTACATGCTGGTATTTTCTCTCTGGCAGGAGTAAATGGATCTCAACTATTCTGACATGAGTCATTGTCGTCCTCGGCAGCCTAAATTTTTTAAGCTGTCGGAGGAAGAACATCCTCATGTGGGCCTTTTTAGAAAGAGTCACGATCTTCGGCTCCCACTTCAAGTCCCGGGAGATGGTCAGGCCTAGAAAGAGGCAGGACTCCACAGAGGCAATCGGGGTTTCACCCAGCATGATGGGAGTGGGTGGAGCTGCGTTCCTCCTGAAGTCCACCACCATCTCCACTGTCTTCTGTGCGTTGAGCTCCAGGTTGTTGCAGCTGCACCAGCTCTGTAGCCGCTCGATCGCCCTCCTGTATGCAGACTCATCCCCCCTGGAGATGAGGCCCACCAGGGTGGTGTCGTCCACAAACTTCAGGAGTTTGACCGACGGTTGGAGGGAGGTGCAGCTGTTGGTGTACAGGGAAAACAGGGCGGGAGACAGGACGCAGCCCTGCGGGGAGCCAGTGCTGGTGTTCCTGGAGCTGGAAATGCTCTTACCCAGCTTCACCCGCTGAGACCTGTTGGTCAGGAAGTCAGTAATCCACTTACAGGTGGAGACCGGCACCTGCAGCAGGGATAGCTGGCGCTCCAGGGTGTGGGGAATGATGGTACTGAAGGCCGAGCTGAAGTCCACGAATAGAATCCTGGCGTAGTTCCCTGCAGTGTCCAGATGTTCCAGAACATAGTGCAGAGCCATGTTCACCGTGTCGTCCGTGGATCTGTTGGCTCTGTACGCGAACTGCAGGGGGTCCAATACAGTATCTGTAATGGCCTTCAGGTGGGCCAGGACAAGGCGCTCCAGCACCTTCATGACAACAGAGGTCAGAGCGACTGGTCTGTAGTCATTTAGGCCTGTGACCTTGGCCTTCTTGGGTATGGGGATGATGGTTGAGGCCTTGAAGCATGCTGGGATATGACACAGCTCCAGTGAGGCGTTAAAGATGTTGGTAAACACCGGGGCTAGCTGGTCGGCGCAGTGCTTCAGGGCTGAGGGAGAGACAGAATCTGGACCGGCCGCCTTCCGGGGATTCTGACTCTTAAACAGTTTTTTAACCTGTCTCTCTGTGACAGAGAGGGGGGGTGAGAAGGAGGGAGAGAGGGGAGGGGGAGGAGTAGCAGGGGGGGGTCGATGTCCCTGCTGGTGTGCAGGGGTGGTTGTGGCCCGGGAGTATGGAGGGAGGGGGCCGGGGGGGGGGAACTCCTTCTCGAACCTGCAGTAGAACTCATTGAGCTCTTTGGCAAGGGGGAGGCTGTCAGGTGCCTGCGGGGGCTTTGGTTTGTAGTTGGTGATCTTCCTGAGACCTTTCCAGACGGAGGAGGGATTTCCTTCAGAAAGCTGTTGCTGCAGTCTCTCCGCGTAGCGATGTTTTTCCTCCTTCACCGCTTTGGCAAACCTGTACTTGGCCTGCTTAAACAGATCACCGTCCCCACCGCGCCTGGCCGCCTCCTTCTCCCGCCTCAGCCGCTTGAGTTTGGCTGAGAACCAGGGCTTGTCGTTTTTATAGGACTTTCTGGAACGGAGGGGACACACACCTCCTCACAGAAGCCGATGAACGATGACACAGTATCTGTATATTCATCCAGGTTGTTTCCAGCCTCTGGCCCCGCCCACTCAAAGTCCTGGTCACAGACCGCCCGCTCCAACCAGGCGCGTAGTTGCTCACATGCCTCGCTGGACCACACTCTGAACCGACTCACTGTAGGTTTAGAGAGTTTCAATCTCTGCCTATAGCGGGGGATCAGGTGAATGAGATCGTGGTCACTGTTGCCCAGCGCAGCACGTCGGACCGAATGGTAGGCCTGTCGGATTGTGCAGTAGCAGTGATCAAGGGTGTTCTAACCACGGGTGGTGCATGTGACTTGCTGCCTGTATTTGGGAAGAGCCCGGCTAAGATTAGCCTTGTTCAAGTCTCCCAAAACTACAGCAAAACTGTCCGGGTGCTGCTGTTCCACACTCATTATCTGCTCGGCCAGTGTGTCTACTGCTGCGGTGACGTCAGCAGCAGGCGGAATGTAAACACACACGAGAATGAATGAGCTGAACTCACGTGGGAAATATAGTGGCCGACAGAGGATGAAGAGGGTTTCTATTTCAATGGAACAGTGTTGGAGAATCACTGTTACATCCGAACTCCAGCGAACATTTACAAAGAACAGTAATCCACCTCCACGCGACTTGTTCACTGCCTCGAAGTCCCTGTCAGCCCGGAACGTGGAGAAGCCTTCCAGCTCTACAGCCCCGTCAGGTATAGCTGGCGACAGATGGGTCTCCACGAACGCAAACACAGCAGAGGAATGAAAGTCCTTGCTCCTCGCTACTAGACACTGTAGTTCGTCCATTTTATTGCAAATAGAGTTTACGTTTGCGAGGAAAATACCTGGGAGAGGTGGACGCGTTCCCCTCCGACGCAGGCGAGCCAGAGAGCCAGCTCTCCTTCCCCGCTGTCTTCTGGTCCACTTCACCGCACGGGCGAAAAACGCAGTACTCCTCACAAGTATATCCAAAATATACGTGGAACGGGTGAGTAGTTCGGGATAAATGTCCGGTGGATTTAGATCCTTAAAGTGCAGTAGTTCTTCTTTTGTGTAAGAAGTAAAACAGGACACTGAAACAGTACAAAACAAACACAACACAACACAGAGTAGTGCTATCGCAGCCATGGACAGCGCCATCTTGAAATCACGTGGTTTACAATTACAATTGTTTATTGTAATTCAAATGTCTGTGCTTCAGATGTACGAGAGCATAATGTTATACTGGACGTGAGGACTCGCTGGAATTCTTTATACCTCATGGTGGAGCGCTTTGTAGAGCAGTTCCCTGCAATCCAGGCAGCCTGCCTCGATCAGAGGCTAAGGAGGCCAATGGAGAGAGACAGGTGAGTTGATGGACAAGAGGGTAAGTTGTAATAATGTTAATTTACCTTTTGTTCTTGACATTATTGTTTATGTTTGACAGACTACAAAGGCTCAACGAGAGTGACTTTGAGAAGGCAGAGGAATTTATGAAGGCCATGAAGGTGTTGTACACTTCAACTCTCTGCGTGTCAAGCGACAAGTCCCCCACATGCAGCCAAATCATCCCGATCCTCACAAAGCTGGAGGCACACTATTCCACCAACGATGATGACAATCTTTTTATGGCTGCCATAAAAGAGAAGGTCTGGGAAGATCTTGGAAAAAGATACCAGGTACAATCCATTTGCAGCCAATATCTACGTTCACAAAGAAAGAACTACACCATTTACACTATTAGACACAAAACCATGTTTGCATTACAGGATCAGGACATTCAGAACTTCCTTAGGGAGGCCACCTTGATGGACCCTCGCTTTAAAGGCAGGCTGGAAGTTGTTGACAGTGTACTAATTGCTCATCTTTTTTCATATGCACTATGTCCATGCCCATGTTACAGTTTCTGTAATTAAGTATTGCTGTTGTGTGGACAATCTGTTTGTGTCTACAGCTTCCAATAGAGGACTCTCTTCAGAGTGAGGCAGAAGTAGAAGGTGAGGGTGAAGATGATGAGGTGGAAGAGGACCAAGCAGGCAGAAATGTAAGTTCAACCACATACCATCTCTCTAGTCTACAATGAATAGTTGTTTTTTGTGCTATACTAAACTTGTTTGTATTTTCCAGCCAAGAGGAGCTCACAAGATGTCAGCCTTGGAGCATTTGTTTGAGGATGAAGACCAAGAACTTCTCCATGCAACTCGGACCACAAGCAGTGCCCTCTCCATCACAGAGCAGGTCCAGAAAGAGATAGAGGTCTACAAAGGCCTGCCAGCCATCCCATCTGGACAAGACCCTGTGGCCTGGTGGGGGGGGGTAAGAGGGATACCCTCCCTAATTTGTCTCTCCTGTCAGATAATTATTTGTGTGTGCAGGCCTCATCAACCCCCTCTGAGAGGGTTTTCTCGTGTGCTGGGCATGCAATAAGTCAGGAAAGATGTCGTATATTGCCAGAGAAGGCCAATATGGTGATATTCTTGCAGAAGAACTGTGAAAAACGAATGTAAAGTGTCCTCACCAGTCACAAAAAGCTTCTTTAAATGTGCACTACTGTTCTGCAATATTTGTGTGTTATATGTATCTATTTTAATATTTAAGTTGTTTAAAATGTGAATTCTTCTTTTATATTTTAAATTATATTGCTTTATTTTATATTGTGTTCTGGAAATAAAAGGGTATTGTTATTTGACAAAGTGTGTGCGGTTTCATTTTTTTAAGCACCGGTTCGAGAACCGTTTTAGCACCGGAACCTTTTAAAAAGTACCGAGTAGGCACCGGTATCGGATAAAACCCAAACGATACCCAACCCTATTCTTAAGTGGACAGTTTGATTTTACAGAAGTGTGATTGACTTGGAGTTACATTGTGTTGTTTAAGTGTTCCCTTTATTTTTTTGAGCAGTGTACATAAGGTGCATCCCTAGTTCTCCTCCATTCAAGGCTGGTTCTGGTTTTGGGGTAATACTAGAGATGCACCGATCAGGAATTCTGGGGCCAATCACCGATCACCAAAAGCAGTATCTGCCGATCCCGATATTGCCGATCACCGATCACAGCATCAAATCCATAAATTCTTCAATATTGTTGTCTCATGTAACTTTCATATATTTAATTTACGATTCTTCTTACACAACATTGAAATTGTATTATTAAGTATACAAATTAGGAGATGAGAAAGTATCATGAATTGACCACTGTTTTATTGCAGGCTGAGGCAATGTGCAATATTTCACACTCTAGAAACTCTCTTAGAGACAACTTTGACTCAGCTTACATAACTGTAGCTTACTAGCTTAAGCTTTCTTGTGGCAATAATTATGTGTACAACACAACACACAACATGTGAAACAGCAAGAGGAAAGACATTGCTGCATTTACACGTTTATATATTTATTTGGCAAAAAGATGAACAATTGTTTGGCTTCTTCTGCAATGAAAATGCACTAAATCACTAAAATACAACAGAAATCACTGAACTGACAGAAATAGGATCCATTTATCTCGGACAAACATTGTATCCTAGAAAGTAAAAAGAGAAAAATGGCTCTTAAAGCTCTGACTCTTGAATTAGTGCAAACAAAATACTTTAACTTTCCTATTTGTATGGCCACATTACAGGCACAGGGCATCAACATCAACACGTAACTCATGACGTAGTGTTGATGTGAAGTTGTGATAGGC
Source organism: Lagodon rhomboides (assembly GCA_039737535.1). NCBI lineage: Eukaryota > Metazoa > Chordata > Actinopteri > Spariformes > Sparidae > Lagodon > Lagodon rhomboides. Next base: position 1,761,361 of record CM077792.1, on the reverse strand, counting down.
TACATGAACTGCGTATTGCGTTTTATTTTGAAAGGGGTCGGAAGTGTATTACATTGATTCTGTGTCGGATTTCCTGTCTGGTGCAATCTGCTCTGTTGAGCTTCAAGCGGTTTGGCAACGGCTCCGTCAAAAAATAGAAGTGCTACGGATTGATAGCGCTGCAAAGCGGAGAGCCGCTGCTGAGACGTTACGAGGCGCGCCTGGTGGGGATGGTCTCATTGGTTAGAGTGGCAGCGATCAGCTCCGGTGACCACGGCTCAGCCGTTACGCCCCCGGTGGAAATTACGCACATTGCGCGTCATAAACCGAGGGTACTCACGCGCCCCGAACCGTGACATGCGTACCGAACGGGACGGATTTTTTGGATGAACCGTTCTACTCCTAGTGTATGAAACGTCACTGCTTTGATCTATTTTTAGAACTCCGATCAAAACCGTACTATCGGCTGATTGCGATCGGTTGCCAATCGCAATCGGTTGCCGATCGATCGGTGCATCTCTAGGTAATACTGTCTGTTTTTTTGTGCACATCGGTAATCCTGTTGTGCGCAGCAGAGACTGCTGTTTTTTTAATCAGCCAACAGATAAACATACTGATAAAGCTGCAATCAGTCAAACCCTGGAAAGTCCAAAGAAAACATAGCAGGGCAAAGTAGCATTGCAGGACAACTGAAACAAAGTCCTACAAAGCGAACTCCTTAAGTTAAGCTACTGGAAAAAACTTTTCAACAATGTTCACTGCATTCTCAAAAATAAAGAACCCTGTTCAGCCCCTCCTCAATCACTGCAGAATGAAAAGGTGCTCTGCGTTTTTTTACCCAACTATTACGCAAGTAGCATTATCACTTACATTGGTATGCCAATGTTTGTCAATCACTCCAATTTATTTTACTTAATAAGCGAAGCAAAGCTGCTTGTTTTCAGTTAACATGTGATCCTCATAGCACTGTAGTGTGTCTGTGAAATGGCCAAAACAACAAAAAGAAGACTGGTTCTTACTGTTACTTGACATTATTGGGCTGGTTTTACAGCAGGGGGCCATCAGAAATCAACCTGTGACATGTCCATAACAAAGAGAACAGTATTCCTTCCTGCTCCTGAAGGCAGCAGTGAGTTACCTGAATGGGGAAGATTCCAGGTAGGATGGGACATGTGATACCAATCACCCTGCAGTCATCCAGGAACTTGAGGAAAGTGTCTGCCCTGAAGAACAGTTGAGTGATGACAAAGTCTGCTCCAGCATCCACCTTCTCCTTTAGGTGTCTGAGATCCTCCTCATAGCTGTCTGCCTCAGGATGGCCTGTGGGGTATCCTGAACACACAAACATATTTAAATCCTTGACTGATACTTCAAAAGGACTTCCACTTCAACTGTCAACTACCGGTGTGGAGGCACAAAACATACCAGCAACACAGATGTCAAAGTAATCCTCAAACTCTGATCGGATATGTTTGACAAGATCGATGGCGAAGTTAAATCCTCCCTCCTCCTCCTCCCAGTCTGCTCCCACTGGGTCTATGGAAATATGAGAACATCACAACTTACAACAATACGCAAATGTATGTTATGAAGCTTTCCAAGGCTATACACTAATGTTACACCTGCTCTAATGTGGAATCATATGCAATTTTTCACCATATCTTATACTAAAGATGTTGAATCAGCAGGATTGGGATCAGGCCCAATCACGGCATCTATAACGGATTAGAATCAGCTATATAAAGCCAGGCTGCTTTCATACAAATAGTGCATAAACACTGATGCACTTATTTTTATTTATTCTTTTTTTTTTTTTAGAAGGTTTGTGTATTTTATTTTAACATTTCACAGATACTGCACATGACGGATCAGGTACAGTTCAGGCATTTGTGCCATTCCGATTCAATTCTCTAAATGACTAACCAACCTGCCCTCAAACAGAATGTTAGATTCTCTGCAAACTGGATAGGCAACTGAAAAACTGTGGCGCAAGCATTTACTTCTTTATTCATAATTTTTGCACCCCCTCAAAATCAAAAAAGGAGAGCACTACATGGTATCACCACTTCTGTAATTTGTCAGTGTAAACAAAAGGCACCCCTCTTACCTCCCCTCAGTGCCATGATGTTCTTGAGGCCTAGGTGCTTTGCTTTGCCCAGATAACCAGTAATCTTGTCTTTGGTCTGGTTGCAGCAAGTTAAGTGGAGGATGCTCTCCAGGCCACAATAATTGACAGCTGTGCTGGCAATCATCATGGATGAAGTTTCTTTGTCCGATCCCGGGTCCCCTGCTGGATGCCAGGTGATGTCGATAAAGAGGGGCCCTCCAGAGCCCATACGGTCAAATCTGGAGAAAAATGATATAATAAAAGAAAAAATAAATAAAAACGTCCAGCTGCTGTCTGGTAGCCATTTTTGAAGTCACTTGTGATAATGCTACCCTCCTTTTTAGAACTCCAGCTAAATCAAAATCAGTGTTATAAGCAAACTAACAGGCTGGACACATTGGTCGTCTGTGTGCTGCGTGGCGGCTGCGTTGCTGAGCTGCTGCTTACTCTCGTGTTTGTTCTCACATACGCTGCGTGGCAGCTGCACTGAGCAGTGCCGCTACTGTCTGCCCTATCTGTTTACATGTAGTTTGCCTTTGAGAATTATCTATAAATATGATAATGCGATTTTCCTTTTCCCCCCAAGGAACTTTCCTGTAGTGTCCAGTTTGGTTTCACATGCCTGGAGATGAGGTTGACAGCTCCACTGGCTGTGCGGGGAGGAAAGAATTCCAGTGAAAACCAGCAGTCCCCGGACTCCATCCTTCTCCGCATCTTGTCCCGTAGCCTGTCCGACCGGTCGGTGTCCAGCACCGGCGTTGAACACCGGGAGCTCTCCTTGGAGCTCTCCCCACCACTGTTGCTGGCCCCGCTGGAGTCGCTCTTACATGACTGCCAGCTACCGTCCCCTCGCTGTACCTGGTTCACCATGATGGCAAATTATACTGAGAGAAAGAAGACAGAAAACATATGGTTCCAACTCTGTTCAATGATTTCAGATACATTTTACGTTACTTTGACAGCACAAGAGGACCAATGGCGATTTTAGGGGGGGCCATTATTTTTATTTGGTGCAAAATCCGAATCATAGGCACAGCACCTCAGTAGTTTAGATGCATCCCCATTTTTGCAAACTTTAACCATTTCCTGCCAGGATTTCAGGAAAGTATCCAGCATGGGATCATCTGAAACTATCAGTTCACCTCGCAAGTTATCTACTAATAGGGATGTTATTAGTATTCCTTTTAGTTTCATGCTTTCTATTTGCAGTGTATGTTGGTGAATATAGGCAAACTAGTCTCAGCTGAGCTGCGTAATAATAATCCTATGGGCAGGGAAGGCCCATTCCGCGCTTTTCTCTTCTTAATTGTAGAGTTTTATATTTAATCCTGGCCTTTTTTCTTTGCCATATGTATCTTAATAATAACCTGTCCCAGTCTAAAAATTATTTAAGTGGTATTTTAATTGGCAGACACTGAAAAATGTAAAGCATTCGTGAAAGAACATCGATCCTAATTGAGTCAATCCAGGATCTTCAACTCAAAAAGGGGATAACGTTCCAACTTTTTTATGTCTGATTTTATCCTTAAATTTAAAAAAGGTCCATAGTTTAAACCTAACATTTTTTAATAGTCCATTGGCAATGTGACTCCCAGATATTTTATATAATCTGCATCCCAATTCCATCTATAGAGTTTCCTAATCTCAGTTGGTGGGTCATAATTAAGTGCCATTACTTATTTATGTTAATTCTGTATCCAGATAGATATCCAGATTCCTCTAACATTTTCATCAATTTTGATGTCTGCGTAAGTTGTGATAAAGTTATCAATAAATCATCCGCAAGCAAGGCCATTTTTTGTTCCTCAGATGGCATTGTTACCCCTGTTATATCAGACCTCTGCCTGATCCACTGGCGATGCGCAGCACCCTTGTCTCGTTCCTCTTTCCAGAATAAATTTAATAATACTTTACATAAAAATGTCCATCTCACTTAGTTTCTTGGCGTCTAAACTTATAATAAGCGTCTCCAGTTTTTGTTGTGTAACTTGTCTCATAATGTGTATTGTTCCCCTGATGTTGTCTTGGGACTGTCTATGTTTAATGAAATCCGTCTGATCCATATGTATTAGTTCTGGTAGGATCAATTCTAATCCTTTAGATAATATGGACATTTATACAGTTTATAATCAATATTTTAAACACTTACAGGACAATAGTTCCTGCATTCTAATTTGTCCTTCCCCTCCTTAAGCGTAAGTTATGCTTCCGCGTTGACACAATGCAAGGGGGTTTACGGACGCATTATGTCCTTGCGGACGCCCCTTGCGTCCACCGCAAGGGCCTGACGTGCACCTCCCAAAAACAGTTTGGCTGTAAATAAAGGCGACAGCTCCTCAAGATACAGCAAAGCTCCCTGGTCTTATTTCCCGACCAGCTCAACACGTGAAAGGGGGTTCACCCCAAAGGGAAACAGAAACTTGGGCCCTGGAGGAAATCATCTCCCCTGTGCTTCCCGACCACGGTCCGGGAGCCGAACAGGAAAGGTGTAACACCATGCTATCGTTTGACTGGCTGTAGCTAATAGCTACTGGCTTAGCCGGTAGCTAGGTTAGAGGAGGTTGACTCGCAGCACTTCAACACGTGTTTTTTTTTCCGTTTGGCAAGCCGACCGGACGTGACATGGGGGCGAGGCAGCATCAACAAGTCCTTTTTTAAATTCGGAGTTCGATTTAAAATCGAAATCATGGCACCCTTACCCAGAAGTTAGAAGAAGTTCCTGCAATGTACATGAAAAAACAGATGATGAGATGACTAGACTGTGTGACCCTACAAACTCTTAAACAGAGGTTTGTATCCATTAGCAAGGCAGCACTGCCATGTGGTGAACAAAGCCTGAATGTATAATCAAAAGTGAACGCAAGTCAAGCTGTTCCTTTATCATTTAGCAATAAAAGTGCCACCTATTGGCAGATTTGCACCAAATATTGCACAAACCCTCATCGGGCCATGGAACACAATTAGCAAAGGTTTTGTGGTAATCAGACTGTACTTGGTCAATATATGTAAGTTAGATAACCTGAGTTTCATGTCATTTGGACACACCAATGTGGAGATGTGCAACACCTGTTTTTGCAATTATAGTCAGAAAATCATTATTTCATATCTTTGGTATCTTTTTGAATACGGACTTTCTTTGCACAACATACTGTCAAGGACAGTCTACAGATGCTATATGCAAATTTTTGTGCGCATCTGTTGAACGGCCTATGAGGAGCTTGGAAAAGTTGATTTTCCAAATTTCGCGATTTTGCCGAAAGAAATTATAGGCGGAAATGGGTGTGGCCTATATCAGCCGACTCAGCTCAATTCAGGGAACACATGGATGTGAGGTTTTCGAATGTGCAACAAACTATGAAACTAAGGGCCAAAAAACATGTCAATTTTTTGGTGGCCGTGCGACAGAAGTTAAATTGGCCCATAGAATACAAATTTTTCACCACTTCTGACAGGTTCACCAAATTGTACGCGTTTCCTGCAATGTTCAGACCTCCAAAAATGCAATCGTTTCGGAAGAAGAAGAAGACTTACAATTTCAATAGGGACCTTGCAGGTCGTGACCGGCTCGGGCCCTAATGATCCTGTTAGACATTGCAGTCATAGTGCTTGAATGATTGATTGATTGAAGGATTGATTGAATTACATTTCTCCCAGGAATAATAAGACAATAGCTATGAAAAGAAGCAGGGACATACAAAGCTTCTTCACAAAAAAGTCAGAGTCAGACAAAGCTACTACCAGCAGCAGGGAAAGTTCCCGGTCAGATTATCAGCCTAGGTACAGCAGTAATGATGAGGAGCTGTCAGGCCTCCTCCAACAGCATAATGAACAGACTTGAATTTGCAAGACCACTTCCCTGTCCCTGCAAGCAACAGACATCAGATCAAATCATCAGTGTGTGAGTTACCATAGCGACAGTGCATGATGTTGATGACGCGCAGCACGTATCAACAACAGACTGCGGGTCTGTTTTATTAATCACTTGCACTTCTCTTGGCTCTTCGAGTTAAGTATACAATTAGATTCATGTGTAATTTATTTTGAATTTATATACCACAATTTAAGCTAAAAAAAAAATACAGAGGACACGACCTCGGTGTCCTCAATGGTAGTTACGGCCTTGGTGACAAGGATACCTTTCGGAGGATCATCTTCTACCCCATTGTGGACACCATACTTGTAGAGTAAGATAGGTGTTTCTCCAAAGACAACTGTGACATAATGAGAGAAATACAAGCTCTGGACCCAAAAAGCACAAGATTCCTTCAAGAAGTAGTCTTTCGCTTAGGACAAATTTATGACAGTGATGCAGAAGATCTCAGTAATGAACTCCACCAAACAAAGAGGCTTTTGAAACAGCAAAGTGGAATGCAGATGTTGTCAAGTATTGTTAAACTTGCAGTGTTCCTGGCGCCTCATGAAGATGTTTTTCATGAGCTTTTTCATCTGTGTAAAATAGCCATAGCCCTTCCAGTAAGTAGTGCAGCATGTGAGCAGCTTCTCAGCTCCCAAACTCATCAAGGCCCATTTGCGCACAACTATGACAGACTTGACCTGGGTGTCCTTAGCATTGAGGCTAGGAGAGCCAAGTCAATTGACATGGACAAGCTCATCAAACTTTTTGCAAGACATCACCAAAATAGAAGGATTAATCTGATTTAAGATGGATGAATGCAGAACTTGTGTGAAAGCACTTTGTAGCAGAATTAAACTGCAGTGCGAGACGAAAGCAGGAGTTGAATATCTGTCACACAATGAGACTATTAAAGGTCTTTTATAAAATGTCAAAACAAGACAATAAATGCAAAGATGACTTTCGTAATTCAATTAATATGTGCATTAGTAGAAGCAAAGTTATACATTTGCATTACACATTTTGATCTCCTGCCATACTCTGCCATGGCCACCCCACACTAGCTCTGAGTCCCATCCATGATATCCATTAAAAACTCCTGGCTACACCACTGACACACCAAACCCAATTCAACATTTTGCCATATTTCCTCACAGATAGTCCAAATTAAAGTTACACATTAAAGTCCTGCTTGCCGGACACTGGCTTCTGTACATAATCCAACAGGGAACCACAAAAGGGCCCCCACACCATATCCTATCTGGTCCCTCTGAAGAGAGGAATAACCGGTTGATTCGTAGGCTAGCTGACGTCGGCGGTAACGTCCCTAAAGTTGAGTGACGCGAACAGCTCGAGACTCTCGTTTCATACCCATGTATTTCACTAAGGCGCACATGGAAAATAGGTTGGTGGCAGACACATTAGAGTTAGAGCATGCTAACGTTAGCCGCGTGGGCTGCCGGAGCAGAGCAAGTTGACGCTACGTACCTCGCGAGCGGTGTTAGCCCATTGGTTATTACATTGAGAGAAATACAGGAGCACCATATGAAGGTGGTGTGCGTTAGTAAACCAAAGCGAGCTTTGCTCCTCCTACCCTCTGCAGCCGCTCGTCTCTGTGTTGCCAGACTTTACTCTCCTCCCAAGACAGTCTGGCTGCAGACCTGCACTGTCAGGACCCTTCGTTGCAGACCTCCACTGTGAGGACCGGAAGTTGATTCGATGCCTTTCGAAATAAAAACGTGTTAACCGGAAGCACGCATTTTTCGTTCCCCGTGTTTATTTCTTGGGTCTTTATTTTATGTATACAATGTAAATATGTTTATGTGTGTTCATGTGTTCAATTAAAAAGATTTAGAAATTTTATAACTTTCCAGTTCAACTGGATAAGGTGAAAAAACGCAAGAAAATATCAAGATAAAAGCCAAACTAAATATTATAAATTAAAAAAAGAAAAAGAAAATACAAAACGTTATGACCACTTCTAGGGTTATTCTACAGATAATCAATGCAAACTAGATGTACAACTATTGTTATTATCCCATTTTTAGCCAAACATTATTAGCCTACTCAAAACATGCATTATTTTACTCCAGTATTTTGATTTAATTTAATTCACAAAAGGACAGCTGTTAGTTTAGTTTGCACTACAAATTCATTGAAAATGTAGACCCCTGCACTGTTGGACCCATTTACATATTGATTTACTCAGTTCTTTTATATCGGCATATCTTATGTGTGTTTGCAATTCTTACACCTCATAATTCATTTAATAATTGCTTAATATTGTTTGTGCTATGTTCATACCTTGTGCTGTCGGACCACATGGATTTGCCAATGGAGGATGTGAGGGTTGATAATTTTCAATTAACTTAGCTTTGTGTATTCAAAGTGAATTACTGAATACCTAGTTACATGACCAAGATAGCCAATAACCTCTGTTACAGGAGAAAACAGTAGAAACAAAACAAACTTTCAAATGTCTTTTTATTTATTTATTTTTGTAAGTGTTTTTATTGCAGAATGAGCAGATTCTACATCGAGACTACATGCGGAGACTCTGCTCCTAATATAATCACAACAGTGCTGCTACAGCTCGCACAAAGAAAACAACAACAACAACTTTCTCCACAATTTACACTTGACCAATAAAATGGTCGATTTTTTTCTAATAATCCCTGCTCTTTGTGTTTATATTATTATATTATTATCATATGATATAACTCAGTTTTCTTGGTCTTTGAGTAGGAAAATAGTGTTGTAGAAGATGTATACAAAGATGCGTGTTGAAGCCAAAAGGTTGCAAAATTGGGTTCCATTTATTCCTGGGTTGACAAACACTTATATACCTCAGGATCTGTTCATCTGTTTACACTGTTGTGTGGTGATGACCTGGGCCGTTACCAAGATGTCACGGTCAATGTGACCTTGTTTCTCAATGTTCTTGATCTTTCCTGGATAATTGTGAAACTTCCAGCAACTCTCTCTAGGTTTGTGTGCGTATGTGCATGTTCTTGCTCATGCATGTGAGTGTGTGGTTGGACCTGGTTGACTTCGCCATACGTGTTGGTTCGGAGTGTGGACTTCTTGTTTTGCACAGTTTGGAAGGTCTTGGCACTTCTATGCGGTTATGTGTGTGTGCTTTTCAGGTGTGATGTGTGATCGATGTTTCTCAATGTTCTTGTTTATTTCAGACCCCAAAACAGAATAACACATTCATAGTCAAAGGTCAGTACTGGTCACCTAGTTTTTATCAATGCTAGTCGGGCCAGATATCTCTATAATGGCACAGTTAAGTGAGCACTCTCGATACTATAACAAAGCTAAAAACCCAAAAGTCCAAAACACGATTCTTTCAAATGAATATAACTCTACAGGGCAATATATAGTAGGCTGCAGACCTGCACTGTGAGGTCTCCAGCACTGTGAGGTCTCCAGCACTGTGAGGTCTCCTGCACTGTGAGGTCTCCAGCACTGTGAGGGCCGGAAATTGATTCGACGCCTTTCAAAATAAAAGCGAGTATACCGGAAGCACGCATTTTTCGTTCCCCGTGTGTGGAGACGACGAAGTGAGTAAAAGTCAAGTCACAACAACTTTTCGTCTTACGAAGAGACAGAAACAGTCTATATTCACTAGAACGTTACGTTGCACACAATGGCCCTCATTTATCAATCTAACGTAGAAACCAGCGCAGACCCGAGCGCAGAAATCATCTTACGACAGGGTTCACGTGTGATTCATGAGACGTTCATATCTCCACGATCACAGCGTAAGAATGATCGGGCGTTGATAAATGCGGCGGCTGAAAACAGTCATCATTTAAATACCACACCCTTAAATATTCTCAGTTTAGAGGCCTCGCCCCTAGAGTTTACGACATGGAGATGCGTAATACGTCCAAGAAGAGGAACTTCTCCGACCTGAATGCTTGAAGCATTTTGGCTGTTTAGCCTATATTTAAATAAATAAGGGTTATTTTACAGTTGCAGTCAGAGTTTATTTCTTTATTTAAATGATGTTTCAGATCATTTGGAGCCTGGCACGAGTGGCGTTGTTCAGGCTGCGGCTGAAGAAACCGGTCTGGAGGCAGTCCCACAGAGCCAGTCAAATGTGAGCTGTGCGTGCGGACGCGTGTCCTCCGCCGCCCGTGCAGGCTCACCACCACGACCCTGGATTCTGAGAGCAGAGGTCTTGGAAAATCCAACCGAAATGTGTCGGTCAATGGCGGAGAGAAATCGCTCACTTAGAGCAATAAACGACACTTTAAAAGAGATAAACGAAAACCTGAAATATGCATCACATGAATAAAATGTTTGACTAAACGTTGTGCGTTCTCTGTTTCCCTGTACTGAATAGCTGCCAAACATATTTAACACTTTACATTTTAGAAGCGATGAATGAGCTCCTGTCTCCCTCGTGTAGCCTCCAGTTGAGGCTCTGCTGGCCAGGCTCTCTGGGCAGAGGTTCATCTGGCTGCACCGGGACATCACACACTGATAAAAATACAGGGCTTGATCTACTTAAAAAAGTAAGGCAACTTTTTGCATCATTTTATCCCGTAGATCAAACAAGCGTAGTCTTTGTTTGTACTACATTAATTTTGCAAGTAAATTCAACTTAACACAACCGAGTTTACTTTGTTTGCAAAAGTAAGTTGCCTTAACTTGTAAATGTAAGTTGACTTTAGCAAAAGTAAGTTAACATGACTTGCAAGATTAATGTTGTACATACAAAGTCAACTCTTGTTTCATCTACATGATAAAATGATGCAAAAAGTTGCCTTACTTTTTCTCAGTAGACAATAGAGTTGTGACGTTCACGAACGAACCGAATCTTTTGAACGGCTCATTAACATGAACGATGGGAATCGAGTCGCGTTTGGTTGGGAGCCGTTCTTTTTTTCTCTCTCACGCTCCCTTCACGTGAGTGCCTCAGTTAAAAAAAAAAAAAAAAAGCAAGTGCGTCGGAATCGGTAGACTGAGAGAGCATGGGGAGGAGCGCTGATTTCATATGCAAATGAGTTGTGCACGGCACGCTCCCTTCACGTGAGTGTCTCAGTGAAAAAAAAAAAGCAAGCGCCTCAGAGTCGGGAGAGCAGCCTGAAGGAGGGGGAGAATTTTAAAATATTGTTTTGAGTTTTTCTGTATTGTTAAAAATGTTCTTGTGTGGGAAATTTTGCACTAAAACCTTTTGCATGGAACTTCATTGTAGACTGCTTTGTTTTTTATTGTGTATTCATAAGTGTTTAGGTGTTGCATGACTAACATAAGTCAAAGTAGTTTTACACACATACACACACTTTATACAAAGGGTAAATAGTGATCTCACTGTCAACTCAGAGGGATATGGCAGTGGAATGTTTACAATGAATCCATATCAGACTTTAAAATCTTGTCCACACATGTCAAATGAAGCCATAATCAATATTTCAGAATAATTCATACTCAAATATTGGTGGGAAATCTGAGTTTGAAATTATTCTGATCCAAATCTCAGCCCATCATTCCTCCCTGTGATTATTTCCAGGATAAAATGAATTAACCCCAGGCTGGCTTCTTAAAAGTGAATAAATATAAAAATGAGCCAAATGAGCCAGTCTTTTGAATGGCTCTTTGAAATGAACGGATCCCAAAGATCCAGCTCCCTCCAAAGAGCCATAAATCCCATCTCTAGTAGACAAAACACATTGGCCCTTATTTATCAAACGAGCGTACGACAGAAAACTGGGCGTACGCTCATTTCCACGCAAAGCTCAGCATTTATCAATTTGGACGTGAGCGGAGGCTACGATCAAATCTCACGTCAGGTCTCAGCTCGTGTACGCAAGTTTTCAAGTCGTGTTGATTTGCGGTGCAGCATAGTAAATCTGGCGGAGTCCGAGAATTGTTATTAGACCATATATCCCTGACATTAAAGGTAGACTACTAGTTTCAAATAGTTTGCAATTAACGGGGTTAACCGTTTGTTGCTGTAACATTAATTTCTCTTTCATTTTGAGAAAGATTTTGAGGCAGGTGACATAATTACAAGCAATACATGCAATGATTCATGTGCTCGATGACAAAGGTTATCCCCTCAAGGAATACCTGGTAACTCCTCTGGCAAACCCTGCAACAGAGCAGGAGCGCAGATTCAACCATGCGCATTTACGCACACGGGCCACGTTGGAGCGCTGCATTGGGTTGCTTAAGGGCAGATGGCTCTGTCTAGGATCCGCGGGGGAACCCTATTGTACACGCCAGAGAAAGTCTGCAACATCATTTTAGCCTGTGGGGTTCTGCACAATACTGCGCAAAACAGGGAGCCATTTGATGTCCCGGTGCAGCCAGATGAACCTCTGCCCAGAGAGCCTGGCCAGCAGAGCCTCAACTGGAGGCTGCATGAGGGAGACAGGACCTCATTCATCACTTCTAAAATGTGAAGTGTTAAATACTTATGTTTGGCAACTATTCAATACAGGGAAACAGACAATGCACAATTTTTAGTCAAACATTTTATTCATGTGATGCGCGTTTCGGGTTTTCGTTTCTCTTTTAAAGTGTCGTTTATTGCTATAAGTGAGCGATTTATCTCCGCCATTGACCGACACATTTCGGTTTGTTTTTCCAAGACCTCTGCTGTCAGGATCCAGGGTTGTGGTGGTGTACCTACACGGGCAGCGGAGGACATGCGCCCGCACGCACAGCTCACATTTGACTGGTTCTGTGGGACTGACTCCAGCCTGAACAACGCCACTCGTGCCAGGCTCCGAATGATCTGGAACATCATTTAAATAAAGAAATAAACGAGGGCACGACAGAAACTTGACTGCAACTGTAAAATAACCCTTATTTATTTAAATATAGGCTAAACAGCCAAAATGCTTCAAGCATTCAGGTCGGAGAAGTTCCTCTTCTTGGACGTATTACGCATCTCCATGTCGTAAACTCTAGGGGCGAGGCCTCTAAACTGAGAATATTTAAGGGCGTGGTATTTAAATGACGACTGTTTTCAGCCGCCGCATTTATCAACGCCCGATCATTCTTACGCTGTGATCGGCGAGATACGAACGTTTCATGAATCACACGTGAACCCTGTCGTAAGATGATTTCTGCGCTCGGATCTGCGCTGGTTTCTACGTTAGATTGATAAATGAGGGCCATTATATCTTTGTCACAGTGAGCCACTTAAATTAAGTATGTAATCTTCGTGTTGATCTGTCCAATATGAAAATTACATGACATTTTTGCCTCATGGTGCTAGAAAAAAATGACAACAACAAAATTAAGAGGGTGAATTCCCTGGAAACCATAAGTACACTCAGCAAATTGTATGAGAGCTGCACTAGAGGAAAGGTTATAATAAGGCATAATACCCAGAAGTACCCAGAATGCACCACACGGGGCGGGGCGTAGTTGAAGCAGAGTAAATACAACAAGCAAATAGTGTGTTGTGTGGATCTGCATAAGAAAATGTGTTGAGCCACTTACATACAGCTTGTTAGGGAAAAAAATCAAAATGACTTGTGTTTTGAACAAATGTAGACTACTTCACAACTTATATATATATATTATATATATTCATGTCAAGAGACAAACTTTGTTTTTTATTGTTATTATCACAGGCTTAATTATGTTACAAATACATATTCTTATATTCACGTTTTTCAGTGAATGGCTCCCTGTTTTGCGCAGTATTGTGCAGAGCCCCTCAGGCTAAAATGATGCTGCAGACTTTCTCTGACGTGTACAATAGGGTTCCCCCCGCGGATCCTAGACAGAGCCATCTGCCCTTAAGCAACCTGATGCAGCGCTCCAACGTGGCCCGTGTGCGTAAATGCGCATGGTTGAATCTGCGCTCCTGCTCTGTTGCAGGGTTTGCCAGTGGAGTTACCTGTTATTCCTTGAGGGGATAACCTTTGTTACCTAGCACATAAATCATTGCATGTATAGCTTGTAATTATGTCACCTGCCTCAAAATCTTTCTCAAAATGAAAGAGAAATTAATATTACAGCTATAAACTGTTAACCCCGTTAATTGCAAACTATTTGACACTAGTAGTCTACCTTTAATGTCAGGGATATATGTTCTAATAACAACTCTCGGACTCCGCCAGATTTACTGTGCTGCACCGCAAATCAACACGACTTGAAAACTGCGTACACGAGTTGAGACCTGACGTGAACTTTGATCGTAGCCTCCGCTCACGTCCAAATTGATAAATGCGGAACTTTGCGTGGAAATGACCGTACGCCCAGTTTTCTGTCGTACGCTCGTTTGATAAATGAGGGCCAAAGAGCGGGAATTCTAAGAAAAAAAGCAAAGAAAATCGACCATTTTCTTGGTCAAGTGTAAATTGTGGAGAAAGTTGTTGTTGTTGTTTTCTTTGTGCGAGCTGTAGCAGCACCGTTGTCAATAGGAGCAGAGTCTCCGCATGTAGTCTCGATGTAGAATCTGCTCATTCTGCAATACAAACACTTACAAAAATAAATAAATAAATAAATAAAAAGACATTTGAAAGTTTGTTTTGTCTCTACTGTTTTCTCCTGTAACAGAGGTTATTGCCTATCTGGGTCATGTAACTAGGTATTCAGTAATTCACTTTGAATACACAAAGCTAAGTTAATTTAAAATCATCAACCTTCACACCCTCCATTGGCAAATCCATGTGTTCCGACAGCACAAGGTAAGAACATAGCACAAACAATAAGCAATTATTAAATGAATTATGAGGCGTAAGAATTGCACTTTATTCCATCTAGCCGGCAAGGGAAAACACACACACACACACACACACACACACACACACACACACACACACCTACCTGACCATGCAGTGGAGACGTGAGGCAGTTATTTCTTCTTCTTCTTCTTCTTCTTCTTCTTCTTCTTCTTCTACAACTACTTCTTCTTCTTCTTCTTCTTCTTCTTCTTCTTCTTCTTCTTCTTCTTCTTCTTCATGTTTTATGGCGGTTGACAAACAACGTTTTGGTGCATTACCGCCACCTACTGGTATGGAGTGTGGATTGGGCCTTTGTACATTCCTGAATTCTAAAAAGAAAAGAAAAGAAAAGAAAAGAAAAGAAAAGAAAAGAAAAGAAAAGAAAAGAAAAGAAAAGAAAAGAAAAGAAAAGAAAAGAAATCCTCTCTATCAAGTTGCAGTTATTTCTTCCGGGAAGACATGGCGTTTGTATACAGCCAGTGAAAGCAACGGGTGCTTCAGTTGCGTCGGTTCGTGAAGTCGTCGTAAAGACGATTGTTCATTTTATAAGAACCGAACCTGACTCTAAAATTTAAATAAACTTTTTAGACTTAACGTGAAGTCGAAATTCGAGTCAATGTATCATATGCTTGTTAATTTGGCCAATTTTAGTTTAAGTTAATACATATTCCTGTCAATCCAGGAGATAATAACACGTAATAATAAACTAATGTTTATAATCTAAAAGCTGAAAGTTAACAGTTGTGTCAGTTGAACGCTGGATTCGCAATTTTTCCCACGGGCTTCAAATGCAGCACGGGACATCCCTGTATTTCGGGCGATTGCACTATTATTTTTGCACAATTATCAAAAATCAGATTCTTACCCAATCAAATGGCTTTCCTTGCAATATCACATAATTCCGTTGGGTAATATTCGCCGTTATGAAAGATTCATAGAGTTTTAGATGCGCTTTGTGCGTAAATTACACGCAGCTTTGACACTTTGGACATTTTACCTTCCGCGTCACATGACACTGTGGAAGAGACGTTTATGCTGAGTTCAAATGTCATGGTAAATGTGACAACTTTTGAAAGATTGTGACAATGCGATGACCATAAATATTAAAATCCAAATTAGGGACACAGCTACAGCATGGGTCTCTTATTTTCTGTGCAACATGCTGTCAGGTGCACTACTTACTAAATATGTTTTTTAGGTTCCCCCAGCAATTTCTTTTTCTTTGTCTTTTTTTGAAACTTGGAACATATGTTGACGGTTTTACCATTGGCCACAAACACAGCATGACACAACAACAAAGATGGCGTGCTGTGGAAATTGTTTTTGTTGCCAGTGTTGCTGCAGAGAAGGAGAGACGCGGACACCCGAGGAACTGGTAAAGATACATATGATACATCGACCTAGTGGAGATCTCTTGGTTATATTAAAAGCTGACGTCTTACATCATATTTGTGCTGAACTCTCCTCAGTGCCATATTCTGGCTTGCTTGCTACACCCTGCAGCTCAGGGTCTGTCTTCTGTTGTCAAGTAACTACCACTATGACCTAAAATCTATTCACAGTACACAACTGGAGATGAAGAAGATAAGGCAACACTTCTCCTCCTCCTCCTCAGGGACATTTAGTTTGCTGTGTTTCCTTGTGTTTATGGAAAGAAAGCCCTTTAACCAAACCTCGTATGCAAATCTAGTCATTAAGGGACCCCCCCCCTTTTCTTTCTTTTTTTTTTTTTTTAAATCGAGTCATACTTAACCTTCCTAGACATCATCAGCAGTAGGCTAACTTATCCCTTCTTAAATACGGCATGTTACTTGCCAGTAAAACAACAACAATGCAAATAAATTAACTTAAAATTGACCGAATTCTGAATGGAGTCAGGTTTGTTCTTCCAATCATGCAATAATGACGATGCTCTGTCATGTTTTTCTTATTATTGAGTAAAGTATGTGCAGTCAAATTGGTAGCAAAACTCTCAACGTTCTCCTTGTAGTGAATTGACATGCATTCTTGTAGTTTGTAGCTGTTCTTAAACTGTCCCTGCTTTGCTGGATGTGTCTGTATTCTGCTTCTACTGTATTCAGAGTATTTCTCTTCTCTTCCCCAAGACAATCCTTGGCGAAATCCGAGATGAAGAGGATGAGATTCTACCAAGGAAAGACTATGAGGTGAGAAACCTATTCAAAAAAAACAAAAAAGAAAAACATTATTAGGTGTAGGGTTGCAACTGTATGAGATGTCAACAGTACAGTAACCGCAGAGACAGAGAAGGGCTCCCAGCACAAGTTCACCTTCTTTCGCGGTTCATGGACAAGGGAAAAAGTGTAATTTTGATAAGATCAATGCCTTTTGACTTGTGGTTTTCATCAGGGCCATATATATATATGTGTTTATATATATGTATATATATATATATATATATATATATATATATATATATATATATATATATATATGTATATATGTATGTATATATATATATATATATATGTATATATATATGTATATATATGTATATATATATGTATATATATATATATATATATATGTATGTATATATATATATATATATATATATATATATATATAATGTTACATACACACATATCACCAATGGAGAACTGACAAAGGTGGGTTGGCTGAGGTCGTACGTACTGTGAGGTGTTCACTGTCATCATGTCAATTCTACTAAGGCATTAGACTGCAAGGCTAATATACAGTAAGCCACTGGTAGACATGCTTAAAGACTACAGTGAAAACAGCCTATACTGCTACATATTTCTTCATCATGATGTGGCTGAATGTTATTCTGGCCAACATGATTCAAGTAACTTTTAATAAAGTAATAATTTACACATTCATAATAAATTACCTAACATCATGTCCATATTGCAGTGAACTGTGGGTAATGAAATCAGTAAAGTCCATTCAAGTCTGCACCCCAAGGGAGCTCTCTGGAAGTCAGCAGAAAGTCCCTGAGGCCCCTTGTGGACCTGGATGAAATCTGGATTATGACACCCCTCAAAACTCACAGCAACCTTGCTCGTCTTCAGGTTATGGACCAAATATGGTGTCACCCATGTCATTTATTGGAGACCTCAGTTACCTCTCTGTCAGTCTGGGATATTGATTAGCCTAGAGCCACATGACCACATTGTCAACCTTTGTAGGTGCTCCATTGGCTCTTCATACCCATGTTATTTAAATGTTGGTTGCTTCATGATGACCCTGATGAAGACCACAAGCCAAAACGTGTTGGCCTAATGATAAAGTTGTTCCAACCACATTGCCAGTCAACCTTTGTAGGTGCCCATTGGCTCGTCATACCCATCTTATTTAAATGTTGTTTGCTTCATGATGACCCTGATGAAGACCACAAACCAAAACGTGTTGGCCTAATAACAAAGTTGTTCCAGATCCTAAAAGTGATGTATTCATGTGTCATGGTATACAATATATAACACAATTAAACACAGTTTTTATGTATTTCAGAGGCCAATCTTGGGACGGGCATTACAACTAAGCTTTGCTATAAATGTTTTGGCAGCTTAGTGGTGGAACAAACTCCCGATCAATGTCAAGACAGCAGAATCACTCACCATTTTCCGCAAAAGACTCAAGACTCATTTGTTCAGACTTCACCTTGACCCCACAAACCAAGACCTCTGAGGGTGTCCTGTGGTGTCTGGCACCAGGGCATTTTATAGTGGATCCTCTGGGTCCTGTATGTTGGGGGGTGGGGCCTCCATGGATCAGACCTGCTCATCACGTCTTACAGATGCTCCATCAGATTGGGATCTGGGGAATTTGGAGGCCCGGTCAATGCCTTGGGCCCTTTATTGTGTTCCTCGAGCTGTTCCTGAGCAGTGTTTGCGGTGTGTCAGGGCACATTGTCCTGCTGGGGGGCCACTGCCATCGGGTAGTGTTGTTGTGATGAGGGGGTGTACTTGGTCCACAACAGTGTTTGGATGGGTGGTGCACCCAAGGTTTCCCAGCAGAACATCACATTGTGATGAGATGATCAATGTTATTCACGCCCCCTGTCAGTGGTTTTAATGTTTTGGCTGATCAATGTGCATTATCATTTATTTTTTTTCATAGGACCAACCTAGTTTAAATACTGTCAATGAGCAAATGTACACGGTATGATAACCAAGGATTTTTTGTAATAATAATAATGCATTAGACTTATATAGCTTTTGTAGATATTAAGAGACACTTTACAAAGGAAAATCAAAATCAAAAAACAATAAGCCATGAGTAAAGGGAATGTATCAGAAGGGGAGGAAGAGAACAAAGTTATTCAGAGAATGTAAGCGGTTTTGAAGAGGTGTGTTGTGAGGGACTCAAAAAACTTCCTCACTCATCCTGAAGTGCACAGTGAGGAAGAGTCTCTGATGTCTTGAATACAGTTTATATTGCTGCAGCCCTAAGAGAAAGATCATAAGCCAGTGTTAATGGGCTCATGCTGCTCTTGGTACAGTCTACAGTCAATGGATGTCTGACCCAAGAAGTAGTTACATAGTTTTTGTTTTGGCCTTTACAGAGTTTGGATTATGACCGCTGCATCAATGAGCCCCATGTGGAGTTTCTTGAGGGGATAGACAACAAGGTAAGACACATGTCTTTTCCTCACATGTGGATAACATCTCTGTGCAGATGGGATTTGATAAGTGTCTCTTACAGTTATTGAGATATAAGTGATTTACTGAATTTAGTTTTTGAATGGCTGACTACAGGAGAGCACATATTCATTAATATTTCAATGCTATTACTATAACTTTCATGGGTAAATCCCTGTATCATGAATTACAAACAATTGAATTGCCTTTCTTCATGATTTTATTTCAAAGTTTATGCATCTTATTCATCTAAAAATGTATGTTTAATGTTTTATATCTCATTAATAACAACATTTTCACTTACGTTTGGCTGGAGACCTAATTTGCCTGTCTGGCCACAGACTAAAGAAAATGACAGCTTGAGTTTACAAAAATAGCATTTAGTCTGAGATGTTGCTGTTGTGTAGATCTCAAAGATGCTAACAAACAACACAATACATAAAACAATCACAGCAAAAACATCAGATCGGTCAGACCACTTTGTTAAACTATCTTCAAATGTTACAGTTGCAGCTGAAAATGAAAACAGAAATAAACATGTTTGCAGATTTCACTTTTCTCCACAATTGTAAGTGCTGTATTGTGAGCAACTGGACGTGTTTCAGTTTCTTGAAGATGCTGTTGTAAGCAAGTTGAAACAGCACCACCGCTGCGGCGATAATGCGGCGTCGCTGTGTATAAATGGCTATTGACTGGCCCTCTTGCTCCCCTGACCTAAATCCAATTGAGCACCTATGGGAGGTTATGTATCGTTGCATCCCACACTGCCAAGTACCAGCACAAGACTGTCCAGGAGCTCACTGATGCCCTGATCCAGGTCTGGTAGGAGATCCCCCAAGACACCATCCGCCAACTCATCAAGAGCATGTCCAGACGTTGTCTAGAGTGCATACAGGCACACGGGGGCTATACACACTACTGAGTCACATTAGGAGTTGCTGTGATAAAATTCACACAAGTTGGATCGGCCTGTGGTGATGTGTGAATTAAGTGTTCCCTTAATTTTGTTGAGCAGTGCGTTAAAGCAATATTGCCACCATGTTGGTGGTAATTAAGGATTTAACATTTCGGCTGATAACCCATGAACCATGAGGCACAGAATAACATTTTTTATAGAGTGGGCACCAGGGATGTAGCTGATTTGACTGATACAGACCCATTTGTGCCAATTTTGTGTGAGCGCATTATTTGATAACCATTCATTTTGGACAGTATCTTCACCAGCACTTCTTGCTGTGATAAGCAAAAGCAGCAATCACACACATTTTATTCAGGAAATGCAAATATTTTGTGTCTTTCTAATAAACATTGTTTTATTCTCCATTAGAAAGCCAAAAAGTATGAAGCAATACGGTGGATGATGATGTTTTCTATCGGAGTCACAGTAGGTCTGGTGGGTGCATATCAGATTTGTTGATTTTCTTTGCTAGATAGATATGTTTCTAATGACCAGAGAGTCACTTTTCGCCTTCATGTCTCTTTTCAGGTGGGCCTGTTTGTCGATTTCTTCGTACACCTCTTCACCAAAATCAAATATACTGTGGTTGGTGATTGTATCCTTAAATATGCCAGTCAGTGATGAGCTGTCTGCAGAGAGTGTCAGGGCTGCTGTAATGTCAGAATATTTATTGAAGACATTGCAATGTTGTAATAATTTTGAGAAAATAAGTCATGGTAATATAAACATAAAAGTACATTAATTCTATGAGGAAATGTTCATATTATTACATGAATTAGTCATAATTCAACACAAATTCCAATAATTTGGGAATACGCATAATTTTACAACATGAAAGTTGTTAGTTGTTCAGGAAATAAAATGTCACAACCTTTTCTCATAAAATAATGATCTTTTTTTAATTTTATATTCATATTAAGACTTAACTTTAGAGTAAGATAAAGATTATATGCGCAGTTCTCCACAATTAGTGCCTATAAATACTTTTTAAAGGACCACATAAGTTGTTTTGCATGTAAACAAAAAAACAGTTCAAATAATTCTGACTGTTCCAAAGCCAGGCAGCCGCCTTTCTCTATTCATTACAGTATGTTCTGACGATAAACTGTACAAAGTGTTGGTGGTTCATCTTCTTAGTGGGGCACCTCCAGCTGTGGAGAAGTGCAGTGATAAAGGCTGTCTCCCTCTGTCTCTGCTGGAGCTCTTGGCATTCAACATGACATTCATCTTTATTGCCAGTGTGCTCGTCCTCGTTGAGGTAAGTCGGCTCAGATACACTTGAGTTTTCCAATATTCTAATTTTCTGCTTATATTTAAGTGGTCCCTCCAGGAAAAAACATTCTATTGAAAATGTAGCCAGGAGTGTGAGTGACGGAGGTCTAAGCAGACTGCAAGCATCTGGTTGCTTGTTTCCTATTCAATTTAGAAACAGGATTTTGACAACTTTGGAAAACATAGTGACAGACTTCTGAATTGACCAGAGTTTGCACTGAAGCAAACTTTTTTCGCACATCCGTCAGTGTGCTGAAAAAAAATACAGCTCTCTATGAGAAGGGTGCCCAAAGCTTTTTTCCTTTGGACAGCCAAAACTGAAACTGCCTAATGTCGAGCCATGGGCCAAATATTACTGTACATTTACGCTTCTAAGCCACTAATCTTTTCACCAATCATGGCCAAACTTTATACAATGAATTGAACGCATCGGACATTTTTCACACAAATATGTTGTTTTTTATATTTTGTTTTTGGTTTGTTTGTGAGATGAAGACAGTTTTTGAATTGTGAGTAAGGTTTGAGGTGACTAACTAAAGATCTATCTAAAGAAAGATTGAAGAGTCATATATACATATAAACCATCTCAGACAGGTGTTTATGATGCTTTGGCAGATCCCAGCACAAGCTGCAGTGAGATGGTAAACCTAGTTTCAAGTTAAAGTCACCTTACAGGATTTCTGAGTTTGAAAGCTTTGACATGTTTTAACCCCTTTTCCAGTTGGTATCAATAGATTGTGATGTGTTTCATTTTATTTATTTATTTTTTGACATTTTTCCCTTTATTTGGTTTCACATCTTCACAACAATGCCATATTCATCTTTAGATATGTCCTTTCATCGAGTGTACCATTTTTTCAGTTTTTTTTTTTAACACAAAACAAAACAGACAGAACATGGGGTATCTTGAGTTTGAGAAAATAAATGAAATATAGTTATAGTTTCCTTATAGTTATAAAGAGATAAATAAACATTTCTTTCTTTCTTAAAACAAATGAAGGGCATTTCGGGGAAACATACATTTTCCACTTTTTCCAAATGTCCTCGAACTTATGCTCCTGGAGCCTCATTGAAAAGGTCATTCTTTACCTCACAAAGATTTCATGAATAACATCGTACCAGTTCTCTATGGATGGGGCGTCTGGCTGGAGCCATTTCCTTGTAATTGCTTTAGGCCAAAGAGGAGTTCTTCCCACTTAAATTAAATTTTTGTCCCAAATATTGTAACTAATTCTGAATAAATCTTAAGCCAAAATGCATACACTTTTGTGCAGGCCCAAAACAAGTGATGGCGGTTGGCTTCCTGGGAGCCACAATTCCTCCAGCAACTGGAACTGCCTAAATGATGACATTTCTGCGCAGATGTCAAAAAAAAAAATCTACAAACTCTCTTCCAACCAAACACCTTCCATTGAAATTTACAATATTCCTTCCACACTTCTTCTGAGATACAACTGTTAGTTTCTCTCTCCCATTTTAGTTTTACATAGGTGTAGCTTGTTAACGTAATCTCTTGAAGAGCCCTGTATAGTCTTGAAATTACTTTAAGCCCTGAATCTGTTTCATAGGCACTAATAAGAACCTTCAGTAAGCTTTTTCAAATGCCCTTTGACTCTGTAACATAAGACTGATATATGGTGACATACCTGAAAAAAATTCCAAAAAAGTCACTATTATTTAATCCATTTAGTCTTTTCAGTGCCTGAAAGTCACTTGGTGCCCCTGATAAAAAAGGTACAATATGAGGAGCCTCGATGAGCCCATCCCTTGTAACTCGCATCCAGTTTGTTTGGGATAAAATCAAGGCCATGGGAGCACCAATACAGAATCTTAATCTCTTCAAACAGACCATTTTTGTGAATAACATTTAGTCAAATTTTCAGGGATAAATTAATCAATTTATTGCCTGTTTCCATTAAAGTATTTTATCCCCTAAGCAAGCCTGAACAGCTCAAGACATTGTCTCTTCTTTTTTTTTCCATCTTGCCTGGTAGTAGTCTGTCTTTAACAAGTGTCAGTGGTACAAAAATAAAATAAAAATAAGAATCTCTCTGAAATAATGATAGAAATAATGTGTATCCTGTATTAACCAATCAATAACACATTTATCCCAACTCAAGATTTTTTCTGCAGCCTAGTCCATCTATACATTAGGGTCGTTTTCACTGGTTTGAACAAAACTGTATCAAATATAACCTAGCTTAGGTACCTTTCTTTCACCCTTTTCTCTCCCTCCACGTCGGACTGTTGTCTCTACTCTCTTCGTCTTTCGCGCCGCAGACAGACAGGCAGGTGGTGACTCCGGCGTTGGTTTTCCAAAATAAGGGTATTTGCAGCGTAGCGTCACATTTCATGAAAAGCACCATGTTTTGTGCCAAAATTACATTTCATACAATAATTTACATTAATATAAACATAAAACAATATAAAAACAAGGTAAAAAAAACAACAACATTATTCTGAAGGTGTGGCGGCTTTTATTTTGCCGTGGCGGTGCGCCACAATCAATTACATGTAGAGGAAACCCTGCTTTTTTTCAGAACCTAATATGAAATCCATAACAATTGGGCTGTGATCCAACAAGTCCATTGACCCTATCTCGCAATTTATTACTCTATGTAAATCTCTTTGAAACGTAAGGAAATAGTCGAGCCTCTGTGCGGGTGAGAAAAAAAGTATAGTCCCTTTTAGGAGGGTTCAAATTTCTCCAAATGTCCGAGATTCCCAGCTCTTCTATCATTAATTTTATATTTTTGGTAGTTTTCTTCTCTCCTGAATAATAAGGTTTCGATGTATCGAGAGTCTGGTGAAGTCTAACATTAAAGTCTCCCCCACAGATTACGATACCTTGAGCCCCAGAGCTCACCAACTCAAAAATGTGTTTGTCAAATGTCCATTGAGATGCTGGGGGAGCATAAACATTTAATAAGGTAACCAGAACGTCTTGCAGATATCCCCGGACTAATACAAATGCCCCTTCTCCGTCTTTCTTTCTTGCACTTAAAATTAAATTTGTTGGAAATTAAAATTTGTTACCCGAAGTTTTTCGTGTTCCGATTCAACTAAATTGGTCTCTTGTTAAAGAGCTACATCCACCCCTTCCCTCTTCAATTTTGTCATAACCTTGCTCTTGATTGGATTTCCCAGCCCATTGACAATGTACATGATTATTTTAGTTGACCTAATACTTTACATTTTGTGTCTTTGCTTTAAGCCCCTGTACACCTATACCTAAGTCACATCTTACACCCCTGGTGCTGTAAAGAACAATAGCAGGAGATACAAAAAAAAAAAAATCGTTAACCTGTAACAAAATAGTGAACTTGATCATGAATAACTACCTTGACATCCAATATTAAGGCCTCTTAAATGGCCTCCTGACTCTGATGGAATGTGAGTACAGAGGGAAAGTCTCTTCTTCCTGGCAGTGAAAGAGCCTTGAAGCTGTTAAGTAGGTCCATGGTGTCCAGTAGAGTGGGTCCCAACCTCAAAACCTGTCCTCCATATGCCCTTACTCTGATCTTGCTGATGAAAATAATGTATTGTAGGGGAATATGTTTGATAATAGGATCTGTCCAATAACATTGTTCACCGCACTGTTAAAGATAACTAGAGGATGTTATAACAATATGTTTGCCATTTCTATTACAGCAAAAGTATATTGACGATACTTATCAAGTGTCTCGGTAATGGAAAGCCTGGAGCTGTTCCTTGAAGCCTCTCCTGGAGCTTGTGTTTTCACGGCTTCATCGTTGTCCATCTGACCGTCAAGTCAGTTGGGCTATCTGGTCCAGAAGGGAAGATATTTTTTTCAGAATTGTCCCCTCTATGCCATGTCCACCGTTGCTTCTTCTGTCCAGTTGTAAATCATTGTAACTGCATTGTAAAACACTCCCAGACTGGCCGAAACAGGAGTGTGAAACCTTATATTTTTTTCCTTCAGCAAACTTTCGCCTCTGCATACCCCCTCCATTTTTCGCAACAGCTCCAGTGCGTAGTCATGGTCCAAATGTATCCTTTTGCCCTGGAAATCAAATCCCTTCTTCTGCCAGGTTATTTTAATGACCTTCTCCTTCACTCTGTAGCTTGAGAACTTGACCACGATTGATCTTGGTGGGGATTCAGTCAGCGGTTTCGGGGCGAGTGCCCGTTGTGCTCTCTCTATGTTTAGCACTGTAGAAGAAGGGAGCTCCAAGCCTTTCAACAGCAGATCTTCCACGAAAGTAATCACCGATGCCATGCTTTCTTCAGCTCCACCCTGTCATGATGCGAATGTCCTTCCAAATCAGTCAATTTTCTCCGTTTGTATCTGAAGCTTCACCAGCTCCGACAAAACATCCTCCAATGACTGGATTTGGGGTCTCAGCTGCGTTGATTCGTTCTTCCGCTTCTTCCACTCTTCCATAGGTTCTAACAATATCCTCTCGTTTGCCATTTAGTTGCTGACTGGAGTCCTTCCAGAATTCTCGTAGCTCTTTCAATATCAAGTCCAGGTTAACCTCAAAGGTTGGCCTTGAATCACCGTCTGGCTGCATATTGGCCTCCATGTTGCTAATGCCACTAGCTTGTGGCAGTTGACCTTCTTCTTCGACGTCGTGTTTTTTACTCTGTGTGAGATTTTTCTTCCCCTTTCTGATGGGCATAGTCACTAGCCCCCTGTAGTTGAACTTGCTTTGACATTTCTTCTAATAAATTAGAGTTTTATCGGGCATGTTTTGATTGTTGCCGTCAGTAACATGTTGCACTATGCTGCCATCACCTCGCCCGGTAGACCGGAAGTCTCATTTTCAATTTAAAGTGTGTTTGCGATACAAGAGACTAAACTAACCTGTAGAATCACGTGATGTTGCTTATATGCTATGTCTTGCCACCCTATATCCAGCCAGTAGCTGCAGGTTCGGGGATCCCAGAAATCAAAAGTTACCTGAATGGAGTGAAAATTCCTGGAATTGTCCGGCTGCAAACTTTTCTCTGCAAGGCCGCTGGAGTCCTGTTCAGTGTGGCCGGAGGTAAATTATGATGGAGATCTGTGTGCAATGGAAATGTATATGATTTGATTTGATTTGATTTGATTTAAGTGCCTGACAGATGACATTTTTACATTTTAATCACACTAACTGTGGCCGATTTTCCATGTGACGACCCTTTCACAGGATGTTGCACTGCTCGGGGCGTGCTGAGTAAAACTGACATCATAGGGCAGAGGGGAAGAATGCCTCATGAGAAAATAATATTTCTAAACCAAAATGTAAATTAATGTGTATGCTTAAAGTCATATGTAATCTGATTATTCACAGATTATGTTAAAGTCTTGGAAACTTGATTTAGAGAAAATATATATATATTTGTTTGTTTTTTCTGACAGCTGTAAAGTTACTTTGCATTTCGATATAAATAAGCTTGGTGGTTTACAACCTCTCTGGCTTGTGACTTTTTACATAAATGCAGTGTCTTGTAAGCTGTTTGACCAAAGATACATTTCCCCTCTGAATATCTTACATGGTTTCATTTAAAAGTTTGAGATTTCTGTGTGTCAAAAAACTTGGACAGGCCCTACGTTGGGAGCAACTGGACTAGCTCAAAAAGAAAATTAAGAAAGAAACTCAGGCATATTACTGTATGGATGAGTCACCATGCTAGCCGTCACCTTCAGCTAACACAAGAGCAAAGTGTCAGCTCTTCATTCATCGAACAGAACCTTCATTCATGTCATGTCAGCCCTTATGGTGAGTCAGCAATGAGGATGTGGTTGACAGTGCCTCTGACTCTGTGTGTGTCCACTCAGGTCTGTTTGTGGGGAAAGAAGGACCGATGATACACAGTGGAGCCATTGTGGGAGCTGGCCTTCCTCAGGTACAGATCCTGGATGTAACTTAGTCGTCCTCTAAAGTTTGTCCTTTGAGAATGAAATTCTCTCTTTGAGTAACTATCCCTCAATTTTGTCTCATCAGCACAGAAATACATAAGGAGGGAATTCTGTTTTAAAATGGTGGAGCCTAAGATTGGCTTCTAATAAGATTTGGAAGGCATCTTTACAAAAAAGAAATTGACAGCTGGAGAGTCACTTTATTCCCAAGGGGGAGAACTTCAGTACTTCTGAACACTCATTAATTAGGACCATAGAGATGCAAAACTGAGATAGAGAAACCAATGATGATCTTTATTAATAAAAGTCAAGTGTTCTATACATTAAGAGAGAGAAATACATGAAACTGACAACAGCACTTTGTTACATTTACATTTAGGGCATTTAGCAGACGCTTTTGTCCAAAGCGACTTACAATAAGTACATTTGTCACAAGAAAGAAACCACGACATATTACCGTCAATTGAGTAGAAAAACAATGGTCAAGCCCTCAACCGAGGATCGTAACTGGGAGTCATGCTATGCGGGATCGAGGTGAAGTCTGAACAAATGAGTCTTGAGTCTTTTGCAGAAGATGGAGAGAGATTCCGCTGCCCTGACATTGGTTGGGAGTTCGTTCCACCACTGAGGTGCCAAAACAGAGAAGAGTTGCGACTTCACCGAGCGTGCTTTGTTTGTTCTCAGCGATGGGGGTACCAGCCGGCCAGCTGACGTAGAAGAGCGAAGTGCTCTCGCTGGGGCATGTGGTCTGACCAGTGTTTGGAGGTAGATGGGTGCAGTTCCGTTGACGACCTTGAAGGCCAGCACCATCATCTTGAATCGGATGTGGGCCGCAACAGAAAGCCAGTGGAGTTCATGGAGGAGGGGGAATGGGAGAATTTGGGTAGATTTTAAACGAGGCGCGCCGCAGCGTTCTGGATACGCTGCAATGGTTTAGTCATAGAGGCTGGGAGTCCAGCCAAGAGGGAGATGCAGTATTCCAGGCGGGAGATGACCAGCACTTGGACCAGGAGTTGCATCATGTCTTTTGTGAGGAGAGACCAGACCCTGCGGATGTTGTAGAGGGCAAATCTGCAGGATCGGGCCACACCAGTGATGTTGGGGGTGCAGGACAGTCCGTCGTCGAGGACACCCAGGTTCCTCGCCGTCAACGAAGGCGAGACTGTGACATCCTCGACAGTGACTGACAGGCCCATGAGAGGGCAGTCTTCCCTCGGGATGAAGAGTTCAGTTTTACTAAGGTTAAGGAGATGCCTGCCAAACATAACAAGATGCGCATCACAACGTGGACCCGTGTTGGAGGAGGATGGGGGAAAAGAGAGGAACAGCTGGGTGTTGTCAGCATAACAGTGGTAAGATAATCCATGCGATGTGATTGCAGAGCCTAGTGATCTAGTGTATAGTGAAAACAGAAGTGGTCCTAACACAGAGCTTTGAGGGACACCAGTTTCCAGAGAGCAGGGTTTGGACAAGGAGCCGTTCCATGTGACCTGAAAGGTGCGATTTGTCAGGTATGATGTGAACCAGGTTAGAGCAGAGTCAGCAATGCCATGTTCAGCCAGAGTGGAGAGGAGGATTTGGTGGATGACTGTGTCAAACGGAGGACAAGTCGAGGAGAATGACGACTGATGAGTTGGGCGAGGCTCTGGCGGCACCGAGCGACTCAGTCACTGTGAGGAGGGCCATCTCAATGGAGTGACCAGTCCTGAAGCCTGACTGATTAGGGTCAAGGAGGTCATTTTCTGAAAGATGGGAGGACAGATGGTTGTAGACTGCACATTCCAGGGTTTTAGAGAAAGAATGAAAGAAGAGATACAAGTCTGTGGTTTCAGATGTCAGCTGAGTCTAGGGTGGGTTTCTTTAGGAGTGGCTTTACTGTGACTGTCTTGAAAGGAGCTGGAATAATGCCTGAAGTGAGGGAGGAGTGGAGTTGATCAGAGTGGTGAGGAATGGCAGGATGTCGTGAGAGATGTTTTGGATAAGGGGGAATCGGGTCCAGGGAACAGGTGGTGGCACGGTTAGATGTCAGACAGAGACAGGGCTGAAGCAGGTAAGGCCATCGGAGGTGAGGGTTGGGGAAAGTGCTTTCTGGATGGGCATAGGAGTAAATGAGGAGCTGATGTCTTTAGCTTTCTTGGTAAAGTAAGTTGCAAAGTCATCAGCAATGAGGGAGGAAGGAGGGGGAGGGGGAGGAGGGCTGAAGAGAGAAGAGAATGAGAATGGTTCCCTGTGGTTGGAGGCAGAGGAGTTGATCTTTGACAGGTAGAAGGCAGATTTGGCTGCTGCTACTCATACTTGTTCTGTCAGCAGTTAGAGATCCCATGACATGGGCTCTTGAACTTGAACTGCTAATACCTTGCAAACAGCAAATCTTCAGCAAGGACTCATCCTGCACCAGTGGATGATTCCAGTGAATGAAGTTATTAGATTTTCACTCATGAAATCAAACTATAGTTCTATTCATGACTTATTGCCCACTGGTCTGCACATTGGCTTGACCCCTCACTGAAATGTTTAAAGGGATAGTTCGGGTTTTTTGAAGTGGGGTCATATAAAATACATATCTATAGTCGGTCTGTTCCCTACCGTAGTTGCCGATCAGTGCAGCCTCAGTTTGGAGAAGCAGAGAGCCGCTCCAGTCCAGACGCTCAGCTTTGTACTGCAGTGAACGGAGACCAGATGCAAAGCGAATTTTAACCACCTAAAACAAGGCCCACCTAAAAAAAACTATATCAGTTCAAGTGTACGTTCTATAGAGAAAATTCAAATTACTTTACATCACCGTCAGACTGCCCGTTCTATTGGCACTACATTTTCTCAACTGTAGAACCTCCATATCCCTACGCATCACCTAGCACTGTATTTTGCCGCTCGCAGATAACGTAGGGATACGGAGGTTCTACGTTCTACTGATATAGAATTTTTTAGGTGGGCCTTGTGTTAGGTGGTTAAAATTCACTTTGCATCTGGTCTCCATTCACTGCAGTACAAAGCTGAGCGTCTGGGCTGGAGCGGCTCTCTGCTTCTCCAAACTGAGGCTGCGCTAGATATGTACTTTATATGACCCCACTTCAAAAAACCCGAACTATCCCTTTAAGGCCGATGATCACAATGTTCACACAACTGAGACTGAAATCTGTCAATTGCTGTCTGCAGCTGAGATAGAGGCTGAGCAATCCGTCAGTGTCATCTGCATAGAAGTTAAAATCAGTTTTTGTTAGATATGAATCATGAAACCAGTCTGCTGCTGATCAGTTTACTAGTGAACAGACAATATTATCAAATGTCTTCAATAAATCAAATAGTCCTGCACAACAGCAGTTACGAGGCTGCAATTATACTGTTTTGTTATACAACCTGTTCTTAGACTATTAAATATTTTGGCTCCTGGCTCTATAAAATATGTTTTGATAACCTGACTTGATTTGACTTTGAAGTTTTCAGCTTTTACAGGGTTCAATTGTGTTTCAATAGACTTGATCTAAAATGATTCCACTGAGCCTTTCTAAGCTCGACTTGGCAAAAGTCAAATTGACTTGGCCTGACTAGGGCGGCAACAATTACTTTCATTCACATTTTATCTGTAATTTATTTTATAGATTAGTTAGTTGATGTAACAAATGTCTGAAAATATTGAAACATGTTGAATTTTACTCTTATAGGGGACCAGAAACCTGAAAATATTCACATTTAGGAAGCTGGAATCCGAGAATGTTGACTCTTTACTCAAAACTGATTATCAAAATAATTGCCATTATGTAGCTCTAGACCTGGGGCCGTATTCATAAAGATTCTGAGAGTACTCTCAGAGAGCTCCTAACTGAAAAATTTCTAGCAAGGAGTCTTAGCTTAGAAGTGATTCAAGAAACTCCTCAGAGCAACTCTGAGCAAGGAAGGGACAGAAACTTTTATCTTAGTGAGAAGGTATGGTTGACCCCGTTGCTAGGTATGACGCATTCTTTTAGAAGGTGTGATTGGTTGATCAAAAAAAAAAAAAAGAAAAGAAATAAAAGTGCGCTCTTAGTGATAATGGGCATAGAATGGACAGTGAAATTGATAGGTCTAATCATAGAATCTAGTCTCTATTAAGGCATGGTGTGATTATGAATACTATGTTATGTAATGAACATCTCTGTTGAATAAATTGTAAGCCATTCATGGACATAGCGGGCTTCCCCGGTGTTGTTGGTGTAATTGATGGGATGCACATCCGCATTATCGCACCATCAGAAAGCAAATACTTTGGGTTCTTTTACTGGGTGGGAGATGTGAGCGCATCTCTAATGAGATCAACCACAAACATTATCCCTGCACGATCTAATCTGTAGCGTTTGATTAATTCACCATCATTCAGCATTTGGAGAATATTTCTCCTACCTACTTATCTTTCCGCCATTTTCTCCTCTGCTTAAGAAACTCTTAAGCCACTTAAAAGTCCTCCTCCCTACTCCTACAGTTTTTCACCTTAGGAGCTCTCTTAAGGGCTACGATGCTTTATGAATAACTTTTATCTTTACTAGGATCTAGTCTCAACTTTAAGGGGAAATTCTTAGAAAAACGTCATAATTCTAAGAATTTTCTTAGAATTTCGTCACTAGGAGCAACTCTTTGTACTAGGAATCTTTATGAATACGGACCCTGATCTAACTTGACTCATAATGACTGAGCTTGATCCAGATGACATGACCTAATTTTGTGCATTGGAAAATGTTTGACACAGTTTGACTTGATTAGTTTCAGATTTACGAAGCTGACGTTATTTGATTTGACTTGAAAGAATTGATTATGATTTTAGTGGATACAGTTTGATTCAATTGTAAAACAAAAAAGCAAAAAACAAAATTTGACGGTGAAATTGGCCACCGATGCATGTCATTTGACTCTTATTATGACTTAAGTGTGCTCATCAGATGCTTTCTCTCTCTATCAGTTTGAGAGTATCACTTTCAAGAGGATCAAATTTGACTTTCCCTACTTCCGCAGTGACAGGTATGGATCTGGTTCATACTCTTCTTAATAAAACACTGCACACTGTTCCCTACTTCCCTGTAAGTAAAAATATGGTGTAAATGTTGGCTTGTTGTCTTTACTGTTCCTCAGGGACAAGCGAGACTTTGTATCAGCGGGTGCTGCTGCTGGGGTAGCTGCTGCCTTTGGTGCTCCTATAGGTGGCATGCTTTTCAGTTTGGAGGAGGGCTCTTCTTTCTGGAATCAGGCCCTCACATGGAAAGTGGTACGTCACCTAAGCCAATTAACACCAAGAGGGTTGAGAGATTTCTTTTCTTTCTGCTGACTATTAGATAGATGCATGCATTTTCATACTGACTTTCATGTAAACCAGATAATGAATCCTAATGACTTTGGTGATCGTCCCACTATTAAACCAAAGCTGCTGTAAGGTTGGTCCAGACAGAAATATGTCAACAACTGTTCAATGGACAGTCATAAAACTTGGTATTCAGGAGATGATTCCTGATGACTGTTTTA
This sequence comes from Lagodon rhomboides, assembly GCA_039737535.1. NCBI lineage: Eukaryota > Metazoa > Chordata > Actinopteri > Spariformes > Sparidae > Lagodon > Lagodon rhomboides. The sequence continues at coordinate 1,728,521 of CM077792.1, read as the reverse complement.
AAAGTTTTAAAAAAAAAAACAGTTATCATCTAGAGCCAGGCAAAGTTTTCACTAATGCAGAGAAATAGCTACATACAAGATGGATTAGTGCAATAGTCGGTTCAATCACTCATGGTTCCGAAACTATGTATCCTTATTGTTCCCCTTTTCTTCTTTTCTTCTTCTTTCAAGCACCATGATCAGGTCAAAGCTTCACTTTAGAGCTTTAAAATATTCTTTAAAAGGTTCTTCAAATTTTATTCACACAATGTTCACTCCACATACTAAATTTATGCATCAAAACGTAGGGACATTTGTGCCAGTTGACAGACATGGAGCTACAGAACCAGATGGATTTACACTTACGGCTCCCTGAGCTTGTGACAGTGTCAGGAGTGCCAACCAACTGTTTCACCGAGTCCGTCAGGAACACCCACTAATCTTAACTGCTCCAATTCTCACATTTTTGAGAGTACATGTGAAGAAAACATGTGAATAAAACAAACCTTTGGTGAAATACTTCTAAGTGTAAGTGTATAGTAGGCATTTGGACGTGTTTCAGTTCCTTGAAGACGTTTCACCTCTCATCCAAGGGGCTTCATCAGTTCTAACTAACTGGAGGGGAGTTGCAGGCTTTGAAACTCAGTGTGGGAGTGTCCTTATGGAGTTGTTAAGGGCACTGTGAGCTCTGAGTTTTGGGGTTGCTTGTGGGCGGTTGGGTCAACGACCCACAAGTTGCCCTGATGACTTTAAAATTACGATTTAGAATTACCATGACCTGGATGACTGAGAACCTTCATCAATCTGTGGTGAAATATGAAGCCACTGCCTTAGTCTGCCAGTGAGAAATCTATCCATCAAGTATGATCAGCTGTTTCCCTTCTTCAGCTCTTCTGTTTCATCTGATTTCAGCTCTTCTGTTCCATGTCAGCCACTTTCACCCTCAACTTCTTCCGTTCAGGGCTCAACTTCAGCAAGTGGGGCTCCTTCCAGCTGCCTGGTCTGCTCAACTTTGGAGAGTTCAAGGTAAAAGTCTTATCATTCATGTTGTCTCTTCATTTAATCAGAATATGTGTTAAGTTTATGTTTTATATTAATTCTAAAAGATATCCTAATACTCAGATTTATTTTTTTAGTACAAAGATTATCACCTCCCCTTCCTGCCAAAACAACTGTCAACAGCTCTGAATTCAAAGCCCACTTCATTTCCTACCATCTGTTTGAACTGTATCTATCAGGACAACTGACAACAACTTCCTCCTCTTCTGAGACTGTGGTCATCTAAAATTTTCATCCACCTCAACCTCAGTACTGCTTTGGAAGCCATTAGCCATACCATTCTCACTCTACACCCCCCAACATCATTTTCTTGGCTGAGATAATATCTCATGGGCATACAGACAGTTTATCAGCATCAACAGCTGAAGGTGTAGCCACAATCGATACATTGCCTCACTACTGTGCATCTTCAAACAGCTGTGTTAACAAAGTACAAATGGTGTGTTCTTTTACTTGTTTTCAAAATAAATGTGGAATGGAGGTGGAATGTGTGAATTTGGGCTGCAATCTATTCAAAGACGTTCGAGATAAGCCAGTCCTGCGCAGAAGCGATCAGCAGCAACCACTGCACAATGCATGCTAGTTTGATTTGTGTCCAACTTGATGTGGACTTGCTCTGGCGTCATGCACATGTGGTAATCTGATGGGATCGAGGTGGCTGCAGTTTCTGGAGCTAGCCACTGCATTTATTCTCCACTGACTGCAAGACCCATGGCATGGTGGGAAATGCGTGGCTGTCGCCTGATCTAACAGCTGATTGGTTTAGACATTGAATCAACTTTACAACATTTTATAGAAAGTTTTTATTTTTGCTGAATTGGAGAGATTTTGATCAAATTTTTCTGATTTTGAAGGTTTATTCTGTTAACAGAAGACATGCTGTGTGGAGATTAAATATCCCACATTCATATTATAAACAGCACAATAAATAATTGTTAACATTTGACACATTTAGATCGGCCTATGAAATATTTAACAAGACAAACACTTGTGGTCAGTGGGATGTGAGGATTCAGATGAGAAGCCCTGACAGTATAAATATGTGACAGATCAGCAATGAAAACTATTATCTTGTATTTTTTTCCTTTGTGTTTGATTTTTAATGCATTCCATTTATTAATGTAGTCTGAGAAGGACAGGTCTGCTCAGATGATTTATAAACAGCAGCAAACTAATATGAAGCTGATCTACGGGAGAATTTATGTAAAATAGAGGCTGATCCATGAACAGAAATCACAGATGGCCTGTGTAAAGTTTAATAGGCTTTGGTGTCAACTGAGGACTTCCAGTTTAGCAGAAAAAAACTGGCTTCAGAGCCTGGCGCCCCTCCTGGGAGCTGGGTCTACTGTTGTTTTCTCTTCTGATACAGCTGTTTCTGGTGCATTAGTGACGTGAAACATGACGTCAGTGACATACAATGTAATGCTTCAGATAAAAATCACAGATGGACTGCCTTGCCTGTGGGAAGTGGAAATGGGGTTAATACGCTTTAAAACTTTATTTTTAATTGTTTTATACATTTTAGCACTTACAGAATATAAAATAAGAAAGCAGAGACTTGTACAGACTGCTTGTCAGACACTCTCGACCAGCTAACAAACAGGTGAAGACCTGGCCGGAAGAAAGCCATCTCTGCTCTCCAGGACTGTTGTGAGTGGCACTGACTGGCAAATGTTAAGGGAGGCATCAACCACCAATGGCTCCACTGACCTAGATGAGTACACGGCATCAGTTACTGGCTTGATCAGCAAGTGCATTGATGATGTCATTGTCATCAAATCCATCACCACGCGCTCAAACCAGAAGCCATGGATAACTGCAGAGGTACGTGCACTGCTGAGAGCCAGAGACATAGCCTTCAGAGCAGGAGATAAGGAGGCCCTGAGCACAGTGGCAACACTGGCCTGGGCTCAGGGATGCTAAACGAACGCATGCCCAGAAAATCCATGGCCACTTCAGAGACAGCAGAGACACACGGCAGCTGTGGCAGGGCATCCAAGCCATCACCAACTACAGGACAACAACACCAGCCTGTGACAGTGATGCTTCCCTGCCCGATGTGCTGAACGTGTTCTACGCCCGGTTTGAAGCAGAAAACGATGTGGTGGCGAAGAAGAACAAGTGCTATGTCTGACCACGGCTGCGGTGAGAAAGACTCTGCGCAGAGTCAGCCCACGTAAGGCTGCTGGCCCAGACAACATTCCCGGGAGTGTGCTCAAAGGATGTGCAGACCAACTGGCAGATGTTCTCACGGACATCTTCAACATCTCCCTGAGTAGTGCCACCGTCCCATCATGCTTTAAAACCACCACCATTGTCCCTTTGCCCAAAAAGTCACCTGTGTCCTGCCTCAACAACCACCGCCCCATCGCACTCACCCCTACCATTATGAAGTGCTTTGAGAGGCTGATCCTGAGGCACATAAAGAACCTTCTGCCTCCCCCCTAGACCCCCTGCAGTTTGCGTATCAAGCCAACTGCTCCACCGACAACGCCATCACCACCCCCCTCCACCTAGCACTCACCCATCTGGATAAAAAGGACACTTATGTCAGAATGCTGTTCATAGACTTCAGTTAAGCATTCAACTCAATCAACCCCCAGCACCTGATTAGGAAGCTGAGCTTGCTGGGCCTGAACACATCCCTCTGCAACGGTGCAACCTGCACCCTTTGAACGTGCCGCTAAACTCTGATGTGTCAACATACTCCAAACTTTTTAGAACTTCTTTTACTGTTGTGTCCTTTGCTATATGTAGTTTGCTGTAGTTCTGTAGGATCTTTCATTTCATGGGTTTTGAAAAGTGCTTCATACAAATAATGTATTAATATTTTTCATTGTCAGCCTAATACAACATATCAACACAGCAATATATCAGTTTAACTCCTTGGTCCTCAGTGTCCGGATGGAGATAAGAACTGCCACCTGTGGACAGCAGTGGACCTGGCCTTTTTTGTCCTGATGGGGGTGGTGGGTGGCCTGCTGGGGGCGCTCTTCAACTGCATGAACAGAAAGCTGGCCAAGTATCGCATCAGACACATCCACCCCAAGGCCAAGTTTATCAGGTGATTGCTTGCTACTTCACCTCCAACGCAGGGAACAAGTCATCATGACTGTCAATCAATCAAGTGTCAACGTAATTGTCATGAATATCAGTTGGTTGTTTTGACCTAAAATATTTGAAAATGTGACCTATTTGCTTTCAAGTGTTTGATTACAGAAGTTCATCTGATCACTGCACTTTTCCAGAGTCTTAGAGAGTCTGCTGGTTTCTATGGTGACGACAGTGGTGATATTTGCAGCTTCAGTCTTGTTGGGTGAATGTCGTGACCTGTCCTCCCCTGCCACCCATAACACCACGGTAAATATCAGTTCTTTCCTTCATGAGAATACTTACGCACAGTCAACCAAACCATCTTTCCATGTTCAGTGCAGTGTTTATGAGATAGAATTCTGAAAAGCAGAGGCCAACACTCTGCCTACACTGAACATGCCGCTTATGCAGACCGTTTGCGACGCTGATGTGCAGTGAAATATATATTCTTTTACTCCCTACACCTGCATAGGGTTTTGTAAGTCACAGGTATAACAAGAAGGTGAGCTTTCATTTTTGGGGGTGTGTCTTCGATTTTTGGACCCATCATAGCACTGTGAAACTTCAACCTTTCACCGAGTTTGTGTTCTATGGGTAAGTTAAGGTGGACAGGCAACAGTAGGCTAGATGAAGTCACTAAGCCACCACCAGCTGTTAGTTAAGCACAGACAGGATGATCAAGACCCCAAAGTGAAAGGCAGAGAGAGTCATCTTCTGTATGCAGGTAATTTAAAGAATTTGAGAACTGATCAGCTGTCAAATTTATACTCAAAACAATCAGGAGGCAGCATATTGCAAGAGTAAACGCTAACTGAGTACAGCTGCTAGTTAGCTCAGTAAGCTGTGCATGTAGTGGTCTGGACTGGAAGTGTTGCTGTTTACACCACTAACATAGGAGCATAGGAACGGGATGGGCCAGGGCTAGTAGATATCTCACAACCTCCAAACTGTCTTTTCTTAACATTCTATTGATAATTTTAGTTATAACTTAGTCATTTTTGTACATTTTTAACTGAAATTCTTACAAATTGCAAGTCTGCGTTTCACACACCCACCACTTACGTACTGCTCTCACACCTGGTGGAGCCAGTTTAATTGATTGCAGTGGAGGCGTAGTGTTGCAGCAGTCGCTGCTTTTGTTCACCACCCTCCCTTAAGGCAGACTCAGAACAATACGCAAACGGACCTAAACCTAACCCTAACCGACCCAGAAACAGCTTCTTCCCCAAAGCTGTTGACAAACTCTTGTTACCACAACCCCCTCTCCCAAACAGACAAGGAGATATGTGCAATATGGACCTTACTGCTGCTGAATGTTTAACACCTCTTATGCAATAACCTTTTCATTCACTGCACAACAACAATTTTTTTTTCATTCACTGGACTATAACTGTTTATTAGGTATCTGTTTATTAGGTATTTATTTATTGTCTGTTAAGTATTTATTTATTAATTTAGTCACTGCATTAACCATTTACTTATTTATTCATTCATTGCACAACAACTGTTTATTTAGATCTGCCTACTAGCTAAAAGTTACTTCTCCATGGATACATATTTTTATTTCAATAGTGGATATAGTTGTACTTTTACAATTTACAGATTTTACAATGCTGAGATTTTTAGAATGCTGCTGTGCAAAATTTGAGAAAAAGCTGATGAATGGGATTGCTACAAATCCAGTTGTGTTGTGTTATTTTTTATACAATGACAATAAAGTGTCTATTTTGTGTCTATTTAGTCTAGTTATAAAATGTTTCTTTATGTCGTGGTTAGGTCTTAAAAAGTCTTGAATTTGTAAAACTTTGCAGAATCCCTGTTAGCTGAAGCCTCACAACACACTCCACAGTCCACTGACCTCTCTCTGTACATCTTTTTCAGCTGTCCAGCAGTGAGGACATCAACTCGACCATCCGCAGGTTCTTCTGCACCAACAAGACCTACAATGATATGGCGACTTTGTTCTTTAACCCGCAGGAGGCTGCTATCCATCAGCTCTTCCACCAAGATGGTGAGATGAGCACACTCACACATTCTTAGCAGCTGTAAGTTGGTTAAATCATATCATTTTGATATGTCGCTTCCCTTTGAATTTCCAGGCACTTAAACACATAGTTTCATTTCTAGTTATGTTTTTTTTCTCATTTTGTCAGTGGTGTAGTCAGGGTTCCAAGCCCCAGTGTTGTTGGAACCCCAACATTTTTGCCTGGATCATAAATATAATTGTCATTAAGTCAAACACCTATTAGATCACATCTTGCAAACTTCAAATGCTTTCTATTCACACACTCTTTGAATAATACTGCATGTAGTGGTATAGCCAGTATAATAGCAAGTACAGTATAAAAGTGTGGCTTTTTTCTGAGCAGATGTTAAAAACCCTTTTACATCTGCTCTGAAACCAGTTACTAAGTTTCAATATCTTGTGTTTGTTAGCTGCACCAACAGGTTCCCCAGTGGCACACATCCAGTATGTTCTCCAATATTAACAAATCTTACAACGTTTAAAAGTTTCTGTTTTATTTATATTTAGTATACAAATGGAATGGATTTAATAAATAATGTACATCTAAGTTCATCATCATCCAAGTTTGAAGTTGGTAACATCCAGCATTGAGCATCAGTTTTGAAGCACATTCTTCTTTGTACTAACCTTCATTGAGACAGCAGTATGAGGGAAAATGGTGAACTTAATGCACAAATTAGTCTTTTCATTTGTTGTGGTAACATGTCCATCACAAATAAAGGTAATATACTGGGTCTCCACTTCGTCAGATGGTAGGAGTAGTTGAAAACATTTGTGTTTGTGAAAATAGTAGGTAGTGGATGTAACTCCACTTCTATGAGTATGTGCTTCTGCATGTTATCACAACCACAATAAGACACATTTATTACAGTAATAAGGGTATTGGAAAATCCATGTTGTGGCAGAATGTGACACTGGTGATGTTACTAAAACAGGTATACCCCCCATCCCTAGAGACTATTGAATTGATATAAAAAGAGACTAATTAGGGCCCGAGCAGTATCAGTGCGAGGACCCTATTGTTTCTGTAAGTTCAAAATGTTCGTCTGCCAGCAGAAGCACATGTTTGGCAGCCTAAACATACCGCAAAACTCTGCACACACGTCACATCTGGTGAAAAATGTTTTGATTCAACATGATTGGGTGTGGGTGTGGCCAGGGGACTCTATAGCACCCCCTAACGCCGGGTCATGCGACCAAAAAGCCTTCTTTGATCTTCAGATTTGCAGGACTCATAGGTCTCAACGATATAGCCAGGAATTAATTTTGAGGAGTTTTTTGCCCCAGCAGGAAGTCGGCCATGTTGAATGCCGTGCACCGATTTTCATTTTGCCGACACTGTTTAGAGGACTTTAGGATGTTCACTGACCCACCAAATTTGGCACGTAGGTTCAAACTCATGAGTACTTTAATTCGATACCACACTGCCCTCAGGTGCGGCACAACAGCTCAGTAGCGTCCCCTAATGGCTTTTCCCATTTTGTACGTACAGACAAACTCCCACACAGGCTAAACTTTGCACATTCATCATGAGTCACGAACAACGATATCTGCTAGGGTCTGGGCCTTTTCAGTGACAAGATGGCTCCACAGCGCCCCCTGGAGGATTTCAAGCTTGAAGCCCCGCCAACTACAAGATTTCAAGCTTGAAGCCCTGCCTCCTACATGCACATACATGCGCAACATTCGGTATGCATCATGACCAGACGCACAAAAAACCCTCTTGGACCCATACCCTCAGTCCAACAGGAAGTCTGCCATTTTGATTCACAGTTGAGATTTTGCCTCCAATTGGCAAAGGCAAATAAAGCAGGAAGTCCTTATTACTCCAACATAAACTTTCCCATCTACACTGAATTGGTCACATATGTAGAGGGTTTCACCCTGAATACGTTGATGCATCAATACTGTGTCATATCCATAGCACCACCCACTGGACACAGGAAGTCAGCCTCATACAGTATAAATCCATCCAACTTTATTTATATAGCACTTTTCATTCCAATAACATGTAGCACCAAGTGCTTTACACAATAAATGCAAGCAAAACAAAGGAGAAGTAAAACCAAAAGCCACACACACAATCTCTCACACATAACACATACATACATTTTTGAAAGGAGGCAACTGAAGCACTTTCTTACTCTTAGCCATTAGCAGTGCAGACAAACATCATCCAATTTACATAACATTTACAGGTTGTTTTCTCCACATCATACACTACAACATGACACATAATTGATGGGTGATCTCTAGCGCCACATAGTGGACACAGGCAGTGTTATGTCACCAATTCAGACAACGTCCAGTCAGCGCATGCACATGCGGACATCTACGTGTGCGCCCTCCGACAGCGCCACAGCCTGACGGAAGTGGGCAGCAAGGGCCCGATCATCAATTAATTCTCCTTGCTTCTTATCAGTCAGTTTCAGGTATATAATTCATGGACTGGTCATAATGAACACCTGCTTCCTGTTCTTCCATTAGGTACCTTCAGCCCTGTGACTCTGTCAGTGTTCTTCCTGCTGTACTTCCTGTTAGCCTGTTGGACGTATGGTGTGTCTGTACCAAGCGGTCTCTTTGTCCCCTCTCTGCTCTGTGGGGCAGCTTTTGGACGCCTGGTTTCCAACATCCTCAAAGTGTAAGAACAATGTTCTCCTCATGTTCTAATGACCAAGGTCTGGCTTTCCCTACTTCCAGTGGCTATGAAATATCACAAATACCAATACAAGTCAGAATTGCATTCAATACAGCAAAACAAAACAGCAAACTTACAACAGCCTGGGGTTAGTAAGTGAATGTCACAGAATTTAAAAACAAACGTTCAGATTAAAGAGTTCAGCAGAATTCTTTTTCAACAATACAACCCCCCTTTCAAAAAAGTTGTGACGCTGTGTTCAACATGATGAAACAAATTGTGATCATTTTCTAATCCTATATTTAATGTGAGTTCATGTATATTTATTTCATGATATTTTTTTTTTATTATTATGTATTTTGTATATACAGTGCTTCTAAAAAGTAATCACCCCATGGATATTTTTTGACAAAAGATTTACAAAAATTATTTGATGTCAAAGTGAAAACAGACTTCAACAAAGTAATGTCTATTACTTTGAAATATATAATGTAAAATAAGTGACTGCATAAGTATTCACCCCCTTCAAGTTGCTTGAAGTGTTCTTTTTTTCTTCATGGTGTAGTTGAAGCCAGGGATACTGATTAATTGACATTACTTTGTAGAAATCTGTTTTCACTTTGACATGTAAATTTTTGTCTAAAAGGCCAAATTATATTGACTATGATACCATTTATAAAAGCAATAAAAGGGGAAAACATCCATGGGGGGAGTGCTTTTTATAGGCATGGTATGTATACTTAAAAATGTTACCTAATCAACATCATTGATTTTTGTAAATATATGCATATTCTGAATTTGATGGGAGCAATATGTTTCAAACCAGTTCTATTTCATCCTTACTGACCGCCAGAGGCGGTGCTTCAAGCACTGAATGATCCATCTCGCGCATGCGCAGTTCGAGTGTATATACCAACAAAGTCACCTGTGACCCCCTGATGACCCCGGTTAGTCAATATCTTCCGGTGGCATCAGAGGATCTGTTCCTTTTCATCTTCTCGCATCGCAGGTAGACTGCATGTCACCAAGCTAGCTGAAAGCTAAGTGTCAATTGCCATTCGTTGCTGGTAGCCTTGCGACTTGTCGTGCGAGCTGTGAGCCCTCTAAAGGCTGCGACGAACGAGAGGTTGGTTCCGGTTTGCCGCGGACACTTCTGCCCCGGATCATCATCCTCGGTCGGCTAAGTACCAAAGTAGTGATAAGTTTACTTTTGTTTTTCTCACTACATATTGTTTAAGAGACAGTGCAACCTGTTGTACTCGCTTTGGTTGTAGTTTCCTTTGCGTTGGTGACGGTAGTGTAACCGCTCCCTCTCCCGGCATCTATACCGCTAATGTTTACATGAATCAGCTGTTGGCATTGCGTGCGCTTGCCCATCAGTGTTGATATCGGTGCAACTTTGTACTCGTTTTTGGTTGTTTCCGTTGCTTTGTTGGTGAAGGCAGTGTGCTCGCTCCCTCTCCCGGCATTGTGCGCCTCTTATTATTTTCATTACCTGCATTAGCGGTTAGCTCTGACTGATCGGTGCACCGTGGTGTACCCGCTTTTTGTTGTACTTGTTGGTGATGGCAGTGTGTGCGCTCCCACTCCCTGCTTAGGTACGTATTGATTTAAGACACAGAAAAGCACAACACTGAGCTGTTTCTTTCCTGTTTGACAGTTATTACCGGCGTTTTTCGCTCGGCCTACTGTAGTTTACACATTGGAGCCAACTCGGTTGTGCCCGTTTTGTGTTGCAGCATAGCAACTTAGCACTCCTAATTGGTGAAGGCAGTGCTCTCGCTCCCGCTCCCAGTATAGGTGTGTACTAGTAGTTAGTACCAGTGTTTCCGCTGAAGCTAACTTGTCTCAATGTTCATTGCAACATTTGTTGGTGAAGGCTGTGTTTTCGCTCCGTCTGTTGTTTTCTCTGCTCTTTTTGCCTGTTGTGTTTTCGCTCCGTCTGTTGTTTTCTCTGCTCTTTTTGCCTGTTGTTAAAAAAAAAAAAAAAAGCAACATGCTCGGCACCCACTCTTGTTCGGCCTGTATGGCGTCTTTGCAGCCTGAAGATGGCCATGATATGTGTCCCTCGTGCTTTGGTCTCGAGCACCTGAGGGAGGGTCTCTCAGAAGATCCCTGCATGAACTGCAATTTCATGCCTCGGGCAGTGAGGGCTGCCAGATTGGCTGAGGTGGAAGGATTGTTGGGCCATATCCAGTTGTCCCAACAGTTAACTCCAGCCCAGCGTTCAACTCCTGCTCAGGCTGGCGGCTCTAAACGTCGGGCGGCTGAGACTGGAGGCGCCACCTCCAGGAAGAAGGCTAAGGAGTCCAGTCTTGCCTCCAAGGTGGACCAGTTGACTGAGGAGATTAACCAGATGAAATCCTTCTTTCTGGCCTTCCAGTCTGGGACCGGTGCAGGAGAGGTGAATGCTCCTGCTCCTCAGGCAGCCATCTTGGAGCCGGAGGATGATGCGCTCTCCATGGCAGCGTCAGCCACTCAGTTTGCTGAGTTTGAGGCGGAGGTGGCCCCACAGGATGTAGCCTCTCGTACCTCTGAGGTGGGTTCCCAGTCTTCAGCCCACAGCTCTACTGTTGGTTCTGAGGACAGCTCAATGGGAGCTATCATTCGTATGGCCCTAGCCCGCCTGCAGCTAGACGTCTCACAAGCTCAGCCGGCTCCGGCCAGTGCTTTCTTCAGGCGTGGACCAGCCCCCACCAACTTTACTGTACCTCCATCAGAGGAGTACTTGAAGGAGTTGCATGCATGCTGGAGGGATTCTAGGGCCCTCTCTCATGCAACATCTGACGGCCGGACCCTGGCAGCCATGCAGGACGTGGTCAGGTTTGGCTTGGGCCGCATGCCAGCGATTGAACCAACAATTGCTGCTCTGATCGTCTCCTCTGATGAGGCTCTAAGACCGGATGCGAGGTGTCCTCGCCCCCAGTGTCGGGTTACAGATGACCTGCTCTCCAAAGCCTATGACGCAGCAGCACGCATGGGACGCATAGGCAATTCTATGTCTCACCTAATGCTTGCCCTATCGGCATCCCTGCAGGAGGCCACACTGGATGCTTCTGTCCACAGTTTCAGCGGCGCCTCTCTGCAGGCGTTCGCATTAATGTCTAGAGAGCTGGGGCGGGTGATGTCTACTCTTGTTCAGGCTCGCCGCCAGGTTTGGTTAGCACAATCTCCTCTCACTGAGGCGTGTAGGAGAACTCTCCGCAGTGTTCCAGTGGAACCTGGGGAACTGTTTGGATCTGCAGCTCTTGAGGCGCTTGACCGTACGGTCCAAGCCAGACACACTCGACAGCAGCTGTCCGGACTCCACAGGAGTGTGCCTCCTCCCAGCAGGCCTCGGGGTTCTTCATCAGCCCCCCAGCGCCGCTCTCAACCACGGGCTTGCCCCAGCGGCTACCGGGGGCCTCAGCGCTCCGCCCCACAGCCTGATCAGCGGGTTGCACAGGCCTTTCGGGCCCCTGAGCGACTGTCCTCTAGGCAGCCTCACGTCACGCAGCCTGTCCGTCGTCCCCCCAGAGCCTCTAGAGGCCGGGGGACAAGGCGCAGAGGCCCCGGGGCCGGTCGTCGGATACTTTACCCAGCAGCAGCTCAGTTATTGGGCTGCTTCCACCAGGGACCCTTGGGTGCTTTCCACCTTGACCCACGGGTACAAACTTCAGTTCCGACGCCGGCCCCCAGCCTCTGGCCGGGTCAAGATGACCATCATACACGACCCGGCAAAAGCCCAAGCCCTCAACCGGGAGTTGTCGGTCCTCCTGGACAAGGGTGCCATCGAGCCAGTAGATCCTCTGTCACAACCCAGGGGGTTCTACTCGACCTACTTCCTCGTAACGAAGAAGGATGGCGGGCTTCGCCCCATCCTCGACTTACGGGGACTCAACAGGTTCCTGAAGGTCTTGAGGTTCCACATGCTCAGCACGGCAGAGGTTCTGCGCACTGTTGCCAGAGGGGAGTGGTTTACCTCAATAGACCTGAAGGATGCCTACTTTCATGTTCCCATAGCATCACACCACAGACAATTTCTGTGGTTTGCTTTTCAAGGGCGTCATTTCCAGTTCAGGGTGCTCCCATTCGGCCTCTCCCTTTCACCACGGGTGTTTACCAGGTGTGTGATGGCAGCCCTCTCACCCTTGCAGTCACAGGGCATGAAGATCCTGCCATATCTGGACAACTGGCTCGTCTGTGCGCCATCCCAGTCTCAGGTGGCCCTGGAAACGACGCGTCTTTTATCCCATGTGGCCCGACTGGGTCTCAGGGTGAATTTTACAAAGAGTTGCCTGGTTCCTGCACAGAGCACAGTCTTCCTTGGGGTGACTCTCGATGCAGTTGCCATGAAGGCTTGTCCGTCGCCGCAGCGGGTGGACGACATCCTCAGTCTCCTTCTCCTGTTTCAGGAGGGCAGGTGGTTGCGCTATGTGGGGTTTTTGCGCCTCCTAGGAAAACTGACGGCTGCCGCCTCCGTGGTCCCCCTAGGACTTCTGTCACTACGGCCCCTCCAGAGGTGGCTGAACAGCTTTCATTTGAATGCCAAGTGGCACCGGCACAGGAAACTCAAAGTGTCACGCAGTTGCCTCCATGCTCTGGTTCAATGGAGAGAGAGATAATTTCTCCTTCAGGGCATGCCCATGGGTGCCATCGCATCACGTCGGGAGGCCATCACGACTGATGCCTCTCTTTCGGGGTTGGGTGCAGTGTGGCAGAACCGGGCAGCTCAGGGCTTGTGGCCTGCCCGGGACCGTTCAGAGCACATCAGCGTTCTGGAGCTGCGAGCTGTGCACATGGCGCTGCAGCATTTTCTTCCCTATCTGAGGGGCCAGCATGTGCTTGTGCGTTCGGACAGTGTTTCGACAGTCTCTCACATAAATCATCAGGGGGGCGCCAGGTCTGCACAGTTGCTGCAGGCAGCCCGGGACCTCCTTTTGTGGGCAGCGCCACGCCTGGCCAGCCTCAGAGCAATGTATTTGCCCGGGGAACAGAACCAGACCGCAGACCTACTCTCCCGTTGCAAGCCGCCACCGGGGGAGTGGCGGCTTCATCCAGAGGTGGTGCTCAACATCTGGGACATTTTTGGCAGGGCAGAGGTAGATCTCTTTGCCACAAAGGAGTCAACCCATTGCCCCCTGTGGTTCTCCTTGACGGAGGAGAGCAGCCCTCTCGGCCAGGATGCTCTCGCCCACAATTGGCCAGAGGGTCTCATCTATGCCTTTCCACCAATCCCTCTGATTTGGCCAACACTACAGAGAGTCCTCCAGCGGGGCCACAGGCTGCTGTTGGTAGCCCCCTTCTGGCCAGGAAGGACATGGTTTCCACTGCTGCACAGGCTCTCCCGCAGCTCACCACGGCGCCTCCCCGACAGGAAGGATCTCCTGTCTCAGTTTCAGGGCCAGATTTGGCATCCCGACCCTGTTCACCTGCAGTTATGGGTCTGGCCACTGCAGGGCCCAACCCGCTGCTGACAGAGTGTTCAGACGCTGTCCGCAATACCGTACTGAATGCCAGGGTGCCTTCCACCCGTGTGCAGTATGAAAATAGGTGGCAGCTGTTTACTGCATGGTGTTCAGACAGAGGTGAGGACCCAGTGCACTGTTCAGTTCCGAAGATTCTGGAGTTCCTTCAGTCTCTCTTGGATGACAGCCGATCCCCTGCTACACTCAGGGTTTACGTAGCAGCCATCTCCTCTCGACATGCTCGGGTGGATTCAGATACTGTAGGGTGCCATAGACTAGTGTCCCTCTTTCTGAAGGGGGCGCTGAGGTTACGCCCCCCACGTGCGCAGCGTGTCCCAGCATGGGATCTGCACCTGGTGCTGGATGCTTTGCGTCTGCCCCCCTTTGAACCCCTTGCTCAGGCGGACCTGAAGTGGGTTTCTACTAAAACTGCCTTTCTCCTTGCCGTCGCTTCAGCGAAGCGTGTCGGGGAGCTGCATGCTCTCTCTATGAGTGACTCATGTCTGAGGTGGAACTCAGATGGCTCTGGGGTTACCCTGTGGCCGAATACAGCCTTTCTCCCGAAGGTTCTGTCATCGTCGAACCTCAACCGGCCTATCCACTTTGCACAATTTGTGCCGCCAGAAGGGGAGGACAGGTTAAGACTGCTGTGTCCTGTGTGGGCTCTGAGAGCCTATGTGGCTGCGACCTCAAGTATAAGACAGTCGGACCAGCTCTTCCTCTGTTATGGTGGTCGTAGGAAAGGCTGTGCACTCTCCAAACAACGACTGTCTCACTGGATTGTGGATGTCATCTCCCACGCATATAAAAGAGAGGGTCTCCCCCTGCCACCCGGGGTGAGGTGCCACTCTACTAGGGCTGTCTCTACATCATGGGCGGCCCTGCGCGGCGTTCCCTTGGAAGATATCTGTGATGCGGCATCATGGGCATCACCAAGTACTTTTCCCAGATTTTATCGGTTGAATGTTGCCACCCCCCATCCGTTGGGTGTGGTCCTGTTGCCCGACTCTGCCGCTTCCTCTTAATGAGGTATGTATGGGGATTCTTCGTGACTTTGTTGTTACGTGTCATCCAGTGCTTGAAGCACCGCCTCTGGCGGTCAGTAAGGATGAAATAGAACGAAAGTTACGTATGTAACTACGGTTCTATGAATCCTGGATGACCGCCAGAGCACTCTGTCACTCAGAATTCTTGCGGTTTCGCGAGAAGATTCTGCAGGAACAGATCCTCTGATGCCACCGGAAGATATTGACTAACCGGGGTCATCAGGGGGTCACAGGTGACTTTGTTGGTATATACACTCGAACTGCGCATGCACGAGATGGATCATTCAGTGCTTGAAGCACCGCCTCTGGCGGTCATCCAGGATTCATAGAACCGTAGTTACATGCGTAACTTTCGTTTTAGGTTAGATTAGATTAGAGTCTTTATCGTCCCTGAGGGGTGTGCAACAGTGGACAACACAACCAGTACACATAATCCTAAAAAAATACAATACATAGTGGCATAACATACAACATATAAGATACAGGAGGTCATCATAAAACATTCACAGTGAGAAATTAAAACAAATATAATAAAGCTCCAAGAGTGTGACGTGGCAACTCAAAATCAGTCACTTGTCTAGTGCAGATGAGAGTTGGTCAAAACACCAAGTTTGAAACAATATTTATTTTCTAGAAGTTCTTTATTGCTTGCAAGCAAGAGTCACACATCAGCAGCGCATAGATGATGACTGAAGAGAGGCAGTCTCTTCTCACCCATTATAATAGCAGAAAACAATACTCACAATTGCAGCAGTCACAAGTCAACACGTGATCTTACTCAAAACAACATTCACATCATCTCCACATTCCCCTCAGGATAAGCATAAAACTTCCTAGACACTTCAACCATTGCTGTGTGTCATACATCAATCATTGTTGTGCGTCATACATCAACCTATTTTCAGAACGCTAAACAGAAGAGGCTTCACAAACCCCCTTCAGGGTGAACTCTTTAACTGAGTTCCTGTTATGTTCACAGCACACTATACCATATACAATACATTAGTACATCCATTCAAACTCTGCAACCAGATCATTATCATGAGACAAAGCTCATGTCTGAAGCCAACAGACACAAGATTTCACTTTACATAAATAATAATGTAAAATAACCAATATCTTGTTCAGGTACTCAAGAGCTGATGGAACAAATTATCTCAGAATATCTGTTTGATTTGGCACTCCAAATCTCCAAAAGGGAAAGTGGAGATATTCCTCCCTGATGATTCCCGGAGTCAGAACTGCATGGAGAGGGTGATGAGGGTCGGCCAAAATGGCCTTTTCCCTATGAGTGGCTCTTTTCTTCGATAAACATGGCCAAGACAATTCAATTTAGTGCCAATGTTTTTTTTAGTAACAAGTTGGGACAGGAGCAACAAAGAACTTTGAAAGTTGTGGAATGCTCCAAAAACAGCTGTTTGGAACTTTCTGAAGGTAAACAAGTTCATTGATAACAGATGATAGGATCATGATAGGGTATGAAAGAGCATAATGGAAAGGTACAAGAAAGGATGCAGAGAGCTACACCATTCTGCCGAACACACGGTTGTATAGAGGGGATTACTACATGGGCTCAGCACTGAGTAAACACAGTTTGTTTGCAAATGTTTGCATTCTGTTTTCATTATGTTTTACACAGCGGTTTAGGGTTGGATTTCACACTCAAGTTCTTTTAACTGGTCTCTCTTAGTACTGCTGTTGTAAAAACAAACCAGGAACAGTTTTAGGTCCTAAAATCTTGGGACATAGTATTGACAATCAATTTTTTATCAGGGCCATAGTGGGATTTACAACTATTCAACCCCAAGGAGGAGTGTTTTTTGCTGTCTGCTCTAATCCTGTAACAATGTCACATACTGTATGACATGTTTACCTGTGTAAAGAAACAACACACAAAAGCATCAACAACCATATCTACTTAAAGTAGTGGTGTGGCCTCAAAAACATTGTCTTGCATCTTGCAACATCCACTACAATATTTTGAAAAATCTCAAACTAAAGCTCGAAGTAGCTGGGAACTTGCAAACACATCCCAAAGAAAGTGTGCATTGTAGCTACTAAGCTACCTGACTTTCATCAGCATATGGAGGGAGGAGATGATGAGTGAATGACATTCTCACAGCTGTTACTCCATCTGCTTTCATCACACATTGACTTCTCTCTGACTGGAGTGATACTGGTTCTCATTGTGTGTTTGCCCCTCTGTTAGGAAACTGGGAATGGACATCTATTCAGGGACCTTTGCTCTCATCGGAGCGGCTGCCTTCCTTGGAGGCGTGGTCAGAATGACCATCAGTCTGACTGTCATCCTCATTGAATCCACCAATGAAATCACATATGGGCTGCCCATCATGATCACTTTAATGGTAGACTGTGAAGCTATATCAAACTATAAAGCAAAGTCACAGGATTTCAAGCCTTTTATATGAAATGAGAACAGAGTTTGGTTGATAGGTTCAGAATCGTACAGTGATGTATTTACTTTTGGGTTGATGTAGTAAATGTTTTTGTACTATCAGGTTGCCAAGTGGACTGGAGATTTCTTTAACAAGGGCATCTATGACATCCACATCCAGCTGAGAGGAGTGCCCCTGCTGGAGTGGGAGACTGAGATTGAGATGGACAAGTAAGATTTATTATTTACCAAAGAAGACAATGGCCCCTGTGTCTGACCAGCGCATGGTGCAAAGTGCTTGTTGACATTGCTGCATCCAGTAGAGGGTGTGTTATGTCTTGGTCCAACTACATGACTTTTAAAGTCGTTGGATTGCTGTTGTGGGGACCTTACCATATCAGGGTTCCCGCGCGTCCTGGAAAACCTGGAAAATGATTGACCAATTTTTCAGTCATGGAAAACATATGGAAAATGAGAAAAAAGGACAAACGTCCTGGAAACGGTTAAGTTTTCCTGGAAAGTTATTTCAGGGTTCCAACTCTCCCTGAAAATTATTTTCCAGGAAAACTTAACCGTTTCCAGGAAAAATGTCCTGGAAACGGTTAAGTTTTCCTGGAAAGTTATTTCAGGGTTCCAACTCTCCCTGAAAATTATTTTCCAGGACATTTTTGCTGTCCTGGAAAATAATTTCAAGGAAAGAGTGGGAACCCTGCATATGGTCCTCACAATACAGAGACCTGCATGTAAAATCCAAAGCCTAACATGCGGCCTCCATGCACTAGAAGAGCCTGGAAACGAAGAAAATGAATTTAAACCCCAGCCATTCAGTAAGTCACACCTGGTATTGTGTTCTTTCAAGGGACATGAGGCAGGATTTGTGAAAAAATAAACATGCATTTTAATTTTTTTTAATGCTAATTTGTGATGAAGCGTTCAAAACCAAAAAGAATGAGCCCACCCACGTATCTCTCCGTTGCCTTGAACAGGCTGTGTGCTACATAATGTACTGCAATTCGTAGTCCGAATTTCCTGCACAGTCCTGCAGACGTGACGTCAGATGACGCTGAATGCGCGTCCTCGACGGCTTGTAAACAGGAAGAAGACAAGCGCGGTGGACCCAAACTAGTGTTTGTGTAGTAATGGATTCTGCTACGGCCAGAAAACAACCCACCACCACACAAAGTCCACTTAAAAGTCACACTAAGAAGAAAACAAAGGTTTTATCAGCAGCAAGTCGTGAGTCGAAACGAAATTACAACCAAAGCCGGACCGGCACCAGAATAAACATTGGATACGTGTTCGACTCATGGAGGCAGCTTCAACTTGAACTGGGACTGAAAACAGATGCTGACATGGCTCATTTCCTGGTGACCAGGTAAGAAAACATTACAGGTCATGTTTAGAGCTTGATTTGAAAATCAGATGAGATCACCGAGGACTCGGAGTGACCTAACGTGCAGAGTAGCGTTAGCTGCTAACATGTAGCTTAGTCCACCGCTGTGTAACACTGAATAGTTACAGACTGCCCATTTTCCACGGTCCTTTAGTCTGAAACCGGATAGTTAGAAATATATCCCTTTATATATGGGACCGAAAGCCCAACCTGTTATCAGGGAGGTGACGTTAGCAGCTGGCTGTAGCCACAGGCTAACGGTTTGTTTGTGTCTGTGTAGTAACATTAGCTGCTAACACACAGCAGTCCCGTATCAGAGACGATGTTTTTGTCCCCCAATATGGCGTCTTTGCTTTCACCTGTGCCTTTCAGACTCGCCGCTTGTGTGTCACTACACACAGCGAGCCGGCTTCCCGGCTGCTTCGTGTGTAGGGGATAAGGCTATCCCTCACACACAGCACAGTTAGCAGCTGTAGGCTACCAACGTTATTCCGCGGGGACATGTGTGGAGGTCTTGCAGTAAACAGTCACGTGAACAGCGAGTAAAGAAATAACAGTGTCACAGCATCAGCTGCTCTGCTGTGAAGAGTTCATGCTCGCTCCAGCGCCGGCTTGGCTGATGGCTGCAGTTACCCTAACGGCCGTCGTGTCACTATTGAGTCTTATTTCTTGATCCTGCCCCATGTCCCTTTAAAGCTGAATCCGTGAATATTGTGGACGGCTGAGTACGATTTGCTCCTGTTTTACATGGTAAAACATTGTGAATGCTTTATGCTTTCTTTGTGCTCATCACAAGCTGATTTGATTTCTCCACTTTGCTGAGCCAAGTGTTGGCTTTGCCACAGTGTGAGCGCACATTAAGCCGCAGTTCTATCAGAAATGTGATCAAGCCCGAGTTCGTTCACTGGCCACCAAGTGATAGAAAAGACGAGAATTGTGCCTGTTCACGGTGGTTCCGTCCGCCTTGCTGCACTTAGAGCTCTTTTTCCCTCTCTCTCTCTCTCTCTCTCTTGCTCTTTCTCTTTCCTTTCCCTACTAAACCACACCTACACACACACACACATACACCTACACACACACACACACACACACACACACACACCTCTGTACCTGAACAGATGGTTTGGAGTTAACTTCATCTTCAAGCCATTGTTCATTAGAGGCATGTGGCAGAAGTCATAGGTTTGTCACCCCTGGAGTTCTGACTGTATACATCAACTGTTATCAGCTTCAGGTAACCCATACTGAGTGAACAATAGTGCTCATCCTGTGTGTTCATGCTATCTGTGAGTATTCTTTCCCTCATCTTTCCAAGGCTGACAGCCAGTGATATCATGGAGCCCAACCTGACCTATGTCTACCCCCACACCCGGGTCCAGTCTCTAGTCAGCATCCTGCGCACCACTGTGTACCACGCCTTTCCTGTGGTCACTGAAAACAGACAAAACGAGCAGGACTTCATGAAGGGAAACATCCTGGTCAGCAACAACATCCGATTCAAGGTCTGTCCTGTACCATTGTACATTTTAGCCTCATATCAAGAGGGGGTGGAAACGTTTCCCGTTGACAACACTACATTGCTGATTTATATGTAGAAAGTGCGTTCAGCAGTGTGACCAGTAGATGGAGATAGAGGTCCTTGTGTCAGACCAAGTACAAAAACCCAGTGAGCTCTCTCCTTTACAAAGACATAACCGAAAATAAAAGATTTAAGCTTTAATATCTCTGGTTGCATCAGGCCAATGTGGAAAATATTTTAAATCAAAGACTGCAAAAATTGATTTATTGGATTATTTACTAGATTAGTTCCTGAATGATTGGTCTCTAATTTATTGAATTTCCTGTAAATATAATATATTCTAATATATATGGATCATTCCACAGCAGCTCACCTGATCCCTCCCAGTTCACATCATGGTCTTTCTTTAAAACATGTTCAACTTTTATTAAATTTGTGGGATTGTCAAAATCCTATGCCGTGGCTGTACTCCAAATAGTTATGATTTTGTTTGTTAGGGTTAGGAGGTAGTTTGTTCCTCATAGCTAAATTTCAGCATTTTTTTTATTCTCTGTATGTGTAATCTAAAACTCAGAAATCACTACTTTTTCACTTGTTTGGGTTGAAATTTGCCCTGAACATCAAAAAAACCTGAAGGATGATTTACATAATGTATTCATTTAAATAGTTGTTGTAAAATGTTTACAGTCAAATTAGTCACAATAACTATTTTTCTAGGATGTTCAGTGCAAATTTCAACCCAATCCAATGAAAAATGGGTATTTGGCTTGGAACAGATTTTCTACATGAAGAGAGAAAAGTACTGAATTCTGTGTTGGCGTGGAATGATCAATATGTCTCAATTTAAAGTGACATATAACAGATTGTATCATCTTGCATTCTGAATCAAATTAACACACATCAAAATCAAGTAAGATTGCAAATCAAATCCATCAATAGGAAATACTGACCTTGCATTTCTCTCATTTAAAGTGATTGAGCAGCAAAATAATTGTGTCTGCATGGATGAGCTTACATGCAGATTCACACGTCAGTGTAAATTTACCCTTCACTGTTGCATGTAGAAATCCAGTGTGATGTCCCGTGCGGGCGAACAGAGACGGCGCTGTCAATCCATGAAGTCGTACCCATCGAGCGAGCTGAGGAATGTTTGTGATGAGCAGAATGCTGCAGTGGAGCCGGCAGAGGAGGGAGAAGACCTGCTGCAGCAGATGTTAGAGAGGAGGTGGGACAGACACAGACACACTAGTCATGTCCTACTTGTTCAGGTCACACACTGAGACGACTAAACATCAGAGTTTACTAAGAATATCGAGTACTCTGACATTAAAAGTGGATCAAATCAAACATAAAGATAAAGGGGAATACAATGGACATTGTTATTTGCTCACTATTTTGTTTGTATTCACTGAGTCATGATCAGATGAAAACCTTTGTTAGAAGGACAATAATTTAGTTTTTTCTCAAGTGAAATTTGCTGAATTTAAATTGATTCACAAAACGGCATGCAAAGTGAAGAGGCGATGTACAGTAGAGAGCAGCATAGACCTGCCTCTAGTCCTGAGAAATGTTAGTATAATGTATCATAAAATTATGATTACATTATAGAAGCTATATCTAGCTGAATGTGACCATTGCCTAACATCAGTGTTATAGCACGAATCTGATACTTGTATTGTTGCTGTCCACATACAGGTATGCTCCCTACCCCAACCTGTACCCAGATCAGTCTCCCAGCGAGGAGTGGACCATGGAGGAGCGCTTCAGACCTCTCACCTTCCACGGTCTTATCCTGCGCTCCCAATTGGTCAACCTGCTCATCAGGGGGGTTTGCTACGCTGAGAACCAGTCGGTCAGTTACACACACACACACACACACACACACACACTACATAGACTTGCATGAATCTCCTGGAGCCTTACCGTAGCCATAACTGCTGCTCACAAGACTCATTTCTGTGACAAATTAGTAATGTACATCTAATTGAATGTCTCTCTTTAACATCTATCACAGAGTGCCACTCAGCCCAGGCTGTCCTATGCAGAGATGACTGAAGATTACCCTCGTTATCCTGACATCCATGACTTGGACCTCGCCCTGCTCAACCCCCGCATGATAGTGGTATGACCAATTCAAACAATGAAGTAGAGGAGTACTTTTCCAAATGGAATAGAAAAAATAATTTCAAATTCAAGATTTTTTATATTTAAATTGGCAATAGACGATAGCTTGGTTTATTATGGAGTGAATGTAGATTGCGCATTGTAATGGCTATGACATAATTTAGATTGGTTCCCTATGAACTTCGCTTTCACCATGTAATTTTGTCTGTGACCAGGAATAAAATCTCCCAGGAAAATAAAGGTTGACTGATGATCCAGGCAAGCTGGCACCATTTCTTGAGTTGTTGGTAGTTGGTACTTTGAAGGAATCGGAAAGCAATCTAGTTGCCCTTATGAAAGTGCCACCAGTAATAATACTGCTTGGAAAAACAATTCCCGCTTCAAAACTGAATGTTCCTTGTGTTCTCAGGACGTCACCCCCTACATGAACTCATGTCCCTACACAGTATCACCCAACACCCGCATCTCCCAGGTGTTCAACTTGTTCAGGACTATGGGCCTGCGACACTTACCAGTGGTCAATGCTGTCGGGGAAGTAAGTAGTTATGGAAGCAAGTTGTTGAATAGCTCTCGTTCCTCCACTGTGAGATATAAAGGCTGATACCAAGTTTTTCAAGCAAATGTTTTAATCATGACACGTCAGGTAAAACCCTAGATAAAAACTCCATCATGTTTCCTTCCAACATGCAGTGGCTTATATTGTGTCTGACCAAGCTCTTCTTTGTTATTTCCCATGTCTTTCAGATTGTTGGAATTATCACAAGACATAATCTAACCCATGAGTTCCTTGTGGCCAAACTTCGACAGCACTACATCACCATTTGATCCGACCTGGTCCTGAGCCTTTGTCTCTGTCCATTCCGACTAGCATGTAGGCTTTTCAAAAGACATACAGGATATTCACAACCATGCACATATTCTCTGTGGTACAGTAGGAACAGTAAGTGAAACCATGTAGTTTCTAAACCTATAGTGTTGATGATTTGTCAACCTTCCTCCAACCTCAAATCCACTGGGTTGGACACATACTGTAGGTGTAAGGGCCTGTATTTACATGATTTGTTCCCAAATGTGAAGAAGAGAAGAGAACATAAGTGGCCACCCAGAGAAAAAGTTTCCATCAATTTTTAAAGAACATATCATGCTAGTCTTCAGTTCCAATGATTTCTACACATTTTTCTGTGATGGAATGAGTGGAACACAAACTACTTTGTCACAAAAAACATTCATGAACTGAATGAATAATGGTTGAATGATTGAACTGGTTGAATAATGAATTTATTATAGGTCTTCTGAAAATTTGACCAAATCTGCTGGATTAAAAATATACATACAGTAATTCTATTATTGGGTTAAATGTCCCTTGGCCATTGTCACCTTAATTAGGTGGTTATGATACCCATTCACAAGCTTCTGGTAGTCCTCTGGCTGAATTTTTAACGACTGCTCTTGACAGAATCGGTGACACTCAACCAAATTTGTTGGCTTCCTGGCACAGACTTGTTTCTTCAGCACAGTCCACATGTTCTCGATGGGGTTCAAGTCAGGACTTTGGGCCATTCCAAAACCTCAATTCTAGCCTGAATGATCCATTCCTTTAACACTTCTGATGTGTATTTGGGATCATTGTCCTGTTGCAACACCCAACCCAAGACCTGATCTTCTGCTGATGATTTGAGGTTTCCTGAAGAAGAGATAATCCTCCTTTCTTCATTATTCCATTTACTTTCTTTAGAGCAGCAGATCCGCTGGCAGCACCATGCTCGACAGTAGGTACGGTGTTCTTGGGGTTAAAGGCCTCACCTTCTCTCCTCCAAACATATTGCTACTCATTGTGGCCGGACAACTCAGTTTTAGTTTCCTCTGAACACAGAGATTTCCTCCAGATGTTTTTTCTTTGTCCATGTGATCAGCAGCAAACTTCAGTCCAGCTTTAAGGTGCCGCGTCTGGAGCAGGGCTTCTTTCTTGCACAGCAGCCTCTCAGCTCATGTTGATGCAAAACACACTTGACTGTGGACACTGAGACCTGTCTTCCATTGTAATTCTCTGCAGACTTGCTTTTGGGTGGTTTTTAGTTGACTCTTGACCATCCTGACCAGTTTTCTCTAAGCAGCAGGTGATAGTTTGTGTTTTCTTCCTTATTGTGGCAGTGACACAACTGTGCCATGCACTTTATACTTGCAAACAGTTCAGATCAATCCTGAGCTATAAGCCCTACCTATTACATGGGTCCAGAAAAGTCACCAGCTGCTATCAATCAGAATCACTCAGAAGAAGTTAAGAGGCCATGTTACAAAGAAAATTTGATTCATACAACCTTCTATAATCACCTAAATTGATCGTTCAAGTTATTGTGTCACAGAAAAATGAGAGTCATAGAAATCATTGCAACTCAAGACTGCCATAATATACATGTTCTTTACAACTGTATGTAAACTTATGGTCATGGATGTACCTAAAATAAAATTCAAATCTAAAACGAGCATGCACCGAAGAAAAGGGGGCATGGCAGAAAGAAATGTAGCATGGTTTGGTGCTCTGTTCCACCTGTCCATAAAACAGCTGCAAGATCAATCGGTGGTGAGGGAGAGAGAGAGGGAGGAGAAGCAGTCGTGGAGTTGGGGGAAAGGTACAGCCGCCACAGCAGTAATAACAGCTTTACTAATTGAGATATGAATATTAATACTACTAAAAGTATAATAATAATAATAACAATAATAATAGTAATAATAATAATAATAATAATAATAATAATAATAATAATAATAATAATAATAATAATAATAATGATGATAGTAGAAAGCAAGCAGGACAACAGCAGCAGGGCCACCATCCATTGCAACCTGTGAGACGAGAGAGCACAGAGACTCTGGGGAAGAAGCCAAGTCAGTAACATGCATTAATGAGACATGAATGTGTACAGATAGAGAGGAGCTCAGTGCATCATGGGAAATAATAGATTACTATTAAGTCTTTCAGATATGCCGGTGCCAGGTCATGAAGGGCACCGGCATGACCTGACATGACCTGTGAGGAGGATTTTTAATTCTATTCTTGCAGCCAGTGCAAAGAGGCAAGATGCACTATTTGTGATATCAAAGTCCCACACAGCGGCAACACGAGTAACCTCTACAACATTTAAAAACATCACACCCTGATAGCTATAAGGAGGCTGTACAAAAACAAGAAGATGCTCAAGCATCCGAGTTTGAGTTTTCACGTACAGGCCTCACCATTATTAGTTATTACCGCTGCTAATGAAGTGGTGGAGGCTATGCTTTACTTTGTCTGTCTGTCGGTCATTTTTTAACCAACAGATATCACCATGAAACTTCCCCAAAGAAGTTTTCTGAAATTGTAATATTTAAAACAGTTATCATCTAATTCTGCACTCATTTGTATACATTTCTAAAACAGAAATCTGAACAATGTATTAAGCCAGGTTCAGAATCCATGTTTTCTTTTGTGGACGAATTTGCATCAAGTCAAAAATCACATTCCCACTGGCATAAGTATCATTCATTTGTAACAAAAACTCACCCATCCTTACCATTTTACTGCCACTTTAATTGCGCATTTTTTTAATTGAATTGAATTTTGATCTGCATAGAAAACAGTTTAAAAAGTCGTAGATGTCCCCCAGAGGATCCATAATGAAGGCTGATGATTCATGAACACTTGCTGTGCATCATGACTGTGAGGGAAATGACTGAGTTTGGTGTTTATTAGGGAAAGATAGCCTTGATAGCAGCAGCACAATTTAGTTTATTGATTATCCCAACATGAGTCATTCTTTTCACTCTAGTTCCACAACTTGTATTTTTCCGTGGTCATCTACACAGATGAAGGTCAAGGGTCTTGTGTGGAGCTTACTGGGTCATTCCATGAAATCGGTGCCTTTTCAACTTTGAAAAGTTAAAATTTAAATGATATTTAATTGCTATTTTTTAAGTAGCCAGGAATTAAAGACAGTTTTAAATGACAAGAAATTATATTGTGCCATCTCAGGCTGTGGAATTTCATATTTTATAACAGTTTTTTTCCTTAATGTTTTCATAATTTTGTCAACCCTGTTACTGACATAAGCATTACAATATACTATATTTCTAATTAGAAATATGTAATAGATGGTACATATATGAGCAGTACTTTTGTCCCTGTTTTCATTGAGATTATTTTCAGATGTGGATTTTTTCTCCAATTTGACATTTTTCATTCAGATGATCAAATAATATTAATAATTTTGCATGGCAATCACATGTCGATTAAGAGCAAAAGAAATTTTAATAGAGAAATGTTGAAAAAATGGCTCAGTCCAAAATATAATATAGTTTAAAATATAATGGAAATAGTTTTTTTTACATTTTTATCAATTTAGTGACAACAACAGGATTGACGTTATGGTAACAGGGCTGACAAGAGTAATAGATGACAGGACACACATTCTACTGCCTACACTGCACATCATTGTCTACACACCACTAGCAAGTTTTACCTCCCAAGTTACGTAATATTATTTTGTACTTGATCGGCATTGTTTTATTACTGAAGCACATTGTATTTCTAAGAGGTCTAATGTTTTTTGTCATTGCAGTTCCATGCATGCATTATTGACAAAGTTTTTCCGAAGGATTTTTTTATTGAGACTGATTATTTTCATAATGGTCCATAACATATGAAAACCAACTGAGTAATGTTATAAGTGATAGCCATTTAAGACAATTGAACAGTATTTCATTCAACATAGTTGCCAATAGTAAAAAGCAGGACCATACAAACTTATCAAATATCAAAAGCCTCATTTTCACATTGAAAGAGGTAACCAGTTTCATCAGAGGCAATGAGGAAGAGAAGGGTGAACACTATTCTGTGTCATCCCTGTTACTCACATGTCAAATCCTCTGAAAAGGTAACAGGGTTGACAGTAACAGGGTTGACCATTTCAAGCTAATTTGCCCATTGCTAGCTAAAACAAATGCTAGCTAAAGCACATGCTATGTACTGTGAAAGGAAATTACATGTAGATATTGATTATATTATGAGAAATAAATAATTGTTTGGATTTATATGTTAAAAATGGTAACAGGATTGATGTTGTATGCTTGTCCCCCATGGTTAAACCTTGAAATAACATCAAAAATAGCACATCAGAGATGAGCAAAACTTACTTGTCACTGAGCTGTTAGGTTCAGAGATGATGCAACCTCCTGTAAATCATGTCAAATCTGGAATGTACCATTATTTTGATAGGGTTTTTGGTTAGGGTACCAAGGTTGACATAAAATTAGGGGACACCAATAAATTGGTAAATATTTATTACAATTAATATATATTTTTACCAAAAACAGTTTCACAATAAGATCATACTTAATATGTAAATATGAACATTTTAACATTTTGCCAACATTTTACAAATTAAAAGTCCTGCTGATGTACAACAACAACAACAACAACAGTGAGGGACAGGCCAAAAACCTCACCCTCATCAGCTTAAAAATATTTTTTATTATTTAATATAATATTTAATTGATTTTAATTTGAAGTTTTATTGAGGAGAGAAGACATGGTAATGTTATATTGTCAAATTACATCTTTGTTTGTTGTTATTGTAATTTTATGACTGATAATTTCTTGGGGACACAAAAGGCACCGATTTCATGGAATGACCCTACTGCTGTTTCTGCTGGTTGGAGACAAAAATGACCAATCAGAGCTTTTTAGGCAGAATTTGGGATGAAGATGTCACCATCTTATGCTGCTACCTAGTTAGCCAGCTACTTACATCCAAGAAAAAATGCTAAAGGGAAATGGATACAAAATGATGATGAAAGATACAAAAACAAGTTTCATATGTGATTGATATAGCTGAATAGTTTGTTGTACTTTAATTAAATAACTCCGAAATCTGCATCACTCTTAGATGATAGTGAATAACACTAACTGCTCCTAAGAACCACAATCATAGATTCTGTTGCCCCTGAAAAAGACGATGAAAAATGCAGCAGATGCACTCTTACACACACCATGCCCTGTTGGCTTGTCAGTAAGCTTTGCTGCTATTGTTCTCTCTGCTGAAACATCATGAGGAAGACTAGCAAGCTGTGCTGAACAGACACAGTGATGAGAAGAAGTACTTTGTGTCTATAAATGGAAAACAGTTTAAATCTAAGAACTGTTTGCTGCCGCTGCATCTTAGCATAAGACAAGTGCATGTTAGTTTGAATTTGTTTGAATTTGATGGCTTGGAAAAGTGACCACTAGTAGGGAGTAGTAAAAAGCTACTCACAGTTTGAAGCCTGGGGTACAACAGATTACCAAAGTGAAATATCACTTGCAGAGGTTTCACTACGGCCTTCCTGACTGAAACTTTTATTTGACCTTGTAATCATGCTTTATCATCGATGTCACTGTAGCACTTTTATTTTTGAGTGTTGTCTGTACTGTTTTATTTACTATGTATGTAACTGGAATGTATGCACTAAAAGCAGGTCAACATCCACTCATGGTATGCGGCTAATCTTCACCTCAGTAGTTCTTTGAGGAGTTCGCTTAGTGACCATGTTGGTTCATTCCAGGTTGGACATACAGTGACAGTGCTAAATGCTTCAGCAGTCTTTTAATGGTCCAGTATGTAGGACTGTGTTGTAGATTGCAACTAACTCAACACTCCTCATCATACCCTCATCTAAAAATAAAATATGTGAAAGGCCCTCTCTAGAGCCAGTGTTTGGTTTGTGCCTATACATGGCAACTGCGGAGAGAGTCTGTGCATAGCCAGACCTTCTGTAGGAATAAACACCCAGAGTCACATCAGATTCTGCTCTGATCCAGAGGCGTTCACCGACGAGAGGAGAGCTCAGGGTTTACATTTTAACTTTTGGGATTAAAAAGTGGATTTAACTTCACACAATGTGTGTGCCATTGCTCGCTAGCTTCAGATAAAGTACAGTAAAGTAATCTGGCTTTTTAAGGCAAAGAAACATTCACATGAGTAACAGGAAAAAACACAAATTAACTTGCGTTCAAACTTGTATGAGTAATGGCAGGTGAAAAGACAAAGACTTACCATAAACTATTCCACCATTACTGATGAAAATCTGTCTACATGTCTCAGGAACATGAATCATGAAAGGGGCCATATTTCTAAAGTTGTAGACATTTTAAATAAAACAAAAATCATAAAATCCCCCTAAATCCAACATACTGGACCTTTAATACATCAGCATTGTTTTTCACTAATGATATGAAGTGGCATTGTCACTTCTCTTCAGTCAGTTCAGTGTTAGAACATGTCAAGGATCAGAGAACTGTATGATTTACAGTCTCAGATTATGTTGACCAAGGTTTTATCATGTAATTGGGAATTTAGAGGAATCCATTTTTGAAAGGGAAAGCAGAAATCATTTTGTTGACAATAATTCCTCAGATGGACACGTTAGTCCTTTGCTGTTAGGTTTTCAGTCGTATCATATTTTTCTGTTTTTTCTAGTATATCATTTCAGTGATGTATAAAATGTGACTTAGAGCCAAGTAAAGGAATGCAATTGGTAATATGGAATTGTAAGATTGATGGATTATTAGCAAACACAATGGCACATACACTATATGTTTATTAGGGGTGGAAAGGTTCATCCAAAAAATCTGTCCATTCGGTACGCTTGTCACGATTTGGGGCGCGCGTGTCCCGTTCGTTTATGACGCGCAATGTGCGTAATTTCCACCGGGGACGTAACGGCCGCGTAACGGCCGAGCCGCGGTCACCGGAGCTGATCGCTGCCACTCTAACCAATGAGACCATCCCCACCGGGCGCCGCGTGACGTCACAGCAGCGTCCCAGCAGCAGCTCTCCGCTCTGCAGCGCTATCAATCCGTAGCACCTTTTTTGACGGAGTCGTTGCTAAACCGCGTGAAGCTCAACAGAGCAGATTGCACCAGACAGGAAATCCGACACAGAATCAATGTAATACACTTCCGACCCCTTTCAAAATAAAAACGCAATACGCAGTTCATGTAGCCTATCACAACTTCACATCAACATTACGTCATGAGGTACGTGTTGATGTTGATGCCCTGTGCCTGTAATGTGGCCATACAAATAGGAAAGTTAAAGTATTTTGTTTGCATTAATTCAAGAGTCAGAGCTTTAAGAGCCATTTTCCTCTTTTTACTTTCTAGGATACAAGGTTTGTCCGAGATAAATGGATCCTATTTCCGTCTGTTCAGTGATTTCTGTTGTATTTTAGTGATTTAGTGCATTTTCATTGCAGAAGAAGGCAAACAATTGTTAATCTTTTTGCCAAATAAATATATAAACGTGTAAATGCAGCAATGTGTTTCCTCTTGCTGTTTCAAAATCTCACTTCACTTTCATTTAAGATTGTTACAATGATGTGCTTAATCCCTTATCAAGCTGCCTCATTATTTCAGTTTTTGCATGATTGCATGACATGTCCTTAAGAATATCTGATTTTAAAAAAAAAACCTAATTATTAGGCTATAGATCTGATAAGAAAGAAAGTGTAAGAAAAATAGAAAAAAACAATCGAACCAAAAACCGTGAGCCCAAAACCGTGACATGAACCAAACCGTGCATTTTGTGAACCGTTCCACCCCTAATGTACATGAAACATTCCTTATCTGTTCATTGCCCCATCTTTATGTTTTATTTAAGAAAATATTTTTTATACAATTGTATTTTTATGATTTACTGGATAGTGTTGTTGTTTATAGTGTAGGCATTGCTCACTTGTTTAAATGATTATTTTTGTTATCCATTCTAATATGGCATGGCAGGTGGTGTGTAAAATATAAGATTAAGAGAAACGGTGTATAGCACATGTCCTACTGTGAAGCCAGACTTGCTTGTTAAGGAATGTGGAGTTTCTACAAATGTAGATAACTGGCACATGGCAAAAAGCTGCAGCCGTGGAACAATAAAGCAGAGAGACCTCTGTCTTGTGCCTTTAAACAATAAATAATCTCGATCAAACAGTGTGTGTTTCCACGTTTCTGTGTCTGTTTGTCAATTTGCATTACAACTTGGACAGGTGCATAAGCATCATCCAATAAGTGGCCACTGACAGGCCTGAGACAAACACCGTAACACCCAGCTCAGGTGCAGTTCAGCATTAACCAATTCTGACATGACCAACAGAGAGCAGTGGAAACCAAGAAATCAGACCTGAATGTGTCTCAGGAACAGAAAAACAAAGATATATGGACTTTAGCTTCTATCAATACCTTTCTTTGCTTTTCTTTACAATGAATATTACAGCACTTGCATGGTTATAGACTCTTGGCCCTTTAGTTTGATGGCAGTATGGGGCAATAGTATGTGCTGGCAGAAAGACCAGTTTCTCAAAGATAGTTTTGGCTGGTCTGCAGTCTTATTTTTGCTCTTCAGCAAGAAAGTTAGACATTTCCACATAAGTAAAGACTGATTTATTATGGCTACCCCTGAACTAAGAGCCTAAGACATGCCTCCATGGTGGCACCAAATGATAGTGAAGCGGTCACATGGCTCCACACTTTATACAGTCATGGTGAAATGGTAAATCCACTCATAAAGAACATGTATATCATGGCAGTCTTCAGTTCCGTTGATTTCTACAGCTCTCATTTTCTGTGATGGAATGAGTGGCACACTAACTACTTTGTCACAAAAACATTCATGAAATTTGGTTCTATAATGAATTTATTATAGGTCTTCTGAAAATGTCACCAAATCTGCTGGATCAAAAATATACAGTAATTCTAATATATTCTTAAATCTCCCCCTTAAATCTTCTCGGTGGGGTTCAAGTCAGGACTTTTGGAAGACCATTCCAAAACCTCAATTCTAGCCTGATTTATCCATTCCTTTACCACTTCTGATGTGTGTTTGGGATCATTGTCCTGTTGGAACACCCAACTGCACCCAAGACCCAATATTCTGCTGATGATTTGAGGTTTTCCTGAAGAATTTGGAGATACTCCTTCATTATTCCATTTAGAGCAGCAGATCCACTGGCAGCAAAACAGCCCCACAGCATAATACTACCAGCACCATGCTCGACAGTAGGTACGGTGTTCTTGGGGTTAAAGGCTTCACCTTCTCTCCTCCAAACATATTGCTGCTCATTGTGGTAAAAACAACCCAGTTTTTGTTTCATCTGACCACAGAGTTTTCCTCCAGAAGGTTATTTCTTTGTCCATGTTCAGCAGCAAATTTCAGTCCAGCGGTGAGGTCTGGATCAAGGGCTTCTTTCTTTCACGGCAGCCTCTCAGCCCATGTTTGATGCAAAACACATTTGACTGTGGACACTGACACTTGTCTTCCAGCACATTGTAATTCACTGAAGACTTGCTTTGGTTGACTCTTGACCATCCTGACCAGTTTTCTCTCAGCAGCAGATGATAGTTTGTGTTTTCTTCTTGATCATTGCAGTGACACAACTGTGACATGTACTTTATACATACAGTTGTTTGTACAGTTAATCTTGGGTCCTGTAATGGCTCCAAGTGACTTTCCTGACTTGTTCAAATTAATAATGTGCTCTTTCATGTCAATGCTGAGCTCTTTAGACTTTACCATTGTAGTGTTTGTGGCTGAGTTTAATGGGTGTATCAAACAAGCCCTATTAAAATGGGTCCAGAAAAGTCACCAGTTAAGTAAAAATAAGTTAAGAAGCCATGCTACAAAGAACATTCGATTCACACAATTTTCTATAATCACCTACATTAATCATTCAAATTACTGTATGTATATTTTTGATCCAGCAGATTTGGTGACATTTTCAGACAACCTATAATAAATTCATTATTGAACCAAACTTTATGAATGTTTTTGTGACAAAGGAGTTTGTGTTTCCACTCATTCCATCACAGAAACATGAGAGCTGTAGAAATCATTGAAATTGAAGACTGCCATGATATACATGTTCTTTACAAGTGGATGGAAACTTTTCACCGTCACTGTGATAACCATCATCATAATAACAACCCACTGTCTCCCAGTGGTGTAAGATTTGGCTAAAATGTAAGCTTAAAACATGAAAAAAAAAACTTACATTATCAACAGAGAACAACCGTGTTGGCATTATGTCAAAGATGTCTATGTCAGTGGCAATATCAGATATTTAGGCATTAATATTTCCTCCAGGCTGTCAGAACTATTCAACCTAAATTACACCCCTCTGCTGAAAAACATAGAAGATGATTTCAAACGCTGGGAAGGAAAAACACAATACCCAATGGCTTGATTTAGAACAGAATCAGTGTAAAACCACTTCACTTGCAGACCTCCCCTTCCTACCACAATCAATCAAGAAACAGAACTACTATAAGAACATCACTGTCTCCTCAACTCTGGCAGCCTGGTGGAAAACACATAAATAACCAACTCATCACTTGCACCATGTAGATGCACCCCCATTTACTTTTCATCATGGCAACAAAAGGGAATTAATCACCTGCATCACCTATTCCAAAACAACCAATTCATATCATTCAACACAATAATCCAGAAGTACAGGGAGACCAGTTCCTCCACTACCAACTATTTAAATCCAATCTAAAATTCTAAATTCAACACAACCAACAGCACACTACAACCCTCTCAGTTAACTAAAAAAATAATAATCTCAAAACTTTATAAATTCATATCACTGTCAGATTTCTCCATTACACTTCCAACCATAAAATGGGAAAAAGATCTGCCACACTCTATAACCATCAGTTGCAAATTTGCATTAAACAATGGTGTTATTGGCTACCAGGTTACAGCTGTGACAGCTGAGGCCATTATCGCTTAGACCAGTTCTGGAGATGGTTTTTGGATGTTGCAATGACTGACAGCTTTGCATTGTCACTTCAAATTCAGCTTATTTTTAACCAAAGTATTCATCTGTTCAGTAACAGTGAACATAGCAGAAAGGCATATTTATGGCACTTGATATTCTAGGTGCTGTAGTTGACTCTGAGTACTCAAACATCATGATAAGAGGTGATGATATGTATGAGAGGCTCTCCTGGGATGACTGAATGCCATGCAGCCATTTACCTCGATTTAGTCCAACCAGTAACAAACTTCACCTTTAACCTCTGGGCTAATTGGCCACATCATATCAAACAGACTGAATGATGGGTGAGTGGATGAGGGTAGAGATGAAAAGCAGGGCTCCATTATTATAATATATATAATGTATGCAAGATAAGGATAGAAAAAACACTTGTATCCTGTACAAAGTTGAAGACAGTGATGACATCAGTGCATGAAACATGATTGCAGTTACAGTGATGAAGCAAGGATCTGTGACAATAATGTCATATCCATGTCTTATAACTACAAGCAGAAAGTGAC
This sequence comes from Lagodon rhomboides, assembly GCA_039737535.1. NCBI lineage: Eukaryota > Metazoa > Chordata > Actinopteri > Spariformes > Sparidae > Lagodon > Lagodon rhomboides. Next base: position 1,693,461 of record CM077792.1, on the reverse strand, counting down.
ACAACAGCTGATGGTCAAAGGGGTTCTATGTAACAATTTGTGACAATTAACATGTATTAATTTTCACTTTTTTATTGGCCATATGTGAGCAGATTGCAGTGTGATATGAAAAATGAGAGGTTGTCTGTACAAGCCACTGGACGATTCGTTGAAGCTGTTTAATGCTGCAGGAGTGTGGATTTCTTTGTAAAGGACTCAGGTCAGATTTTCTGCAATGGTCTGAAGGATGTGACTTCATGCATGATCTTCAGTGCCTCTTCTCAGTGTCTTTCTGCACTCTGCTAACAGAGACTAGCTAACAGTAGCTAAAGTTAGTTTAGAAATGGAGTCAACAGAGCCTCTTTCATAAGTCAGATCTAATGGGATGTGCATTAAGAGTTATGGTGAGTCACCTGTTAATCACCTCAAGCCTCCCCTACAGTATCTCACCCATTCTTTTTACTGTCCCCTCTCCAGTTTCAATTCACAGCTATTCTACTGCAGATTTTCTTCGTTGCTGCTGCAAACTTCTCCTGATGAGTCTGTCGAACCTTCCTCACTTACAAGATCTGTCTTCATTTTCATCACTTCAGTTTCTCAACTCATAAGGAGAACTACTATATTCTCGTAATGTCACCAAATACATGTTTCAGACATGTCTCACTTTGAGGTCCTTTTATTTTGACACGCACTAGATTAGTGCTTCATCGTTTAACTATTTTAATTCATTGTTAAATAATGGCAACGTCAAAACTATTATTTGTGTTCCTGATAGAGTGGTATTAAAGCTTCATGGCAAACACTATCTAGCCTGTGAATATTCTCATTCATCCAGGTCATAGTTATCTCAAGGAAATTGAATCGAACGCAACTGGATTTGGTTTTTGTCTTGAATACATGTATTGTCATACACTATCTAGGGTGACTTGGTCCAATATTATAGCATTTATTGAGTTATTGTAGAGTAAGGGTTCACTTTCATGAATTCACAGTGAGCTTGTAGCAGTTTTGAAACTAAATGCCAGGAAAATAAAATGGATTAAATGAGACTCAGGTTAACTCGGCAACTGGAAATCAGAGAATTGTTGCCCACATCTTTATAGAGACCTGGCTACATCCCAACATCTCGGATCAACATCACATGAACAAATATTTCACCCATTACAATGACAGCAAAAGCAATACAAAAAGCTGTCACTACAGAGTGACATTACGTTACAAAGATTGCCCAGATCTATTGATAATTTAACCTGATAATTTATTTAATGACGGACTTGATTTATGAATGCAAAACAACATTAATTGCATTTTTTCCTTCTATTTAAGCTTTTCTATTCCCCATTTTGAGCTACATGCCTCCCTTGTCTTATTACCATTGCCATTTTCAATTTCATCTCTATAATTTATGCTTTCACTTTTCAAGCATTTCCATTTAGGCTTACACATTTGAAATTTCACTTTTTTCATATACTCACTTTACATTTTCAAATTAACATTTCAGATTGCATTTTAAATTTGCTTTTTGCGATTTCTTTCTTTTTTAAGTGTAATTATGGCCTGATTATGCTCATAGGGCCCTATTCTCCTATGTGCGTAAGAGGGAAAAGGCGCGCAGCTGCGCGCTTTTGGGCTGCGCGGATTCTCCCACTGACTTATCTCTGCCGCTTAAGCACCTTCAGTCGAGATGCACACTTGGGGTGGAGCAACCCGAAAATGTGGGTGTTTCCTTTCAAATCTGGCCTTGCGCGTATTCTCCCACTGACTTAAGCACTTCTCCTCTTACGCGCTTCAGAGGCTGTAGTAAGTCACGCGCCACCGGAAGATGAAACATAATATTGCACTTAAAGTTGGGAGGCAGTTACAATTTACGCCACATGTAGGAATAATATTGTAAAAGAGACTCCCAGAAAGCTATCAAATGTATTCAAAGTCACAAAGTTTTTTTCTTTCTCCCCTTATTTGTTACACAATATTATAGGCGTACAACATTTTTATTCATATTGATGTAATGATAATGTCAAACGTGTTGACGACTTAAATTGGAAACACCTGGAAACATCTATTAAGATGAGTATAAAAAGGACTGTGAGGGCTGTGAGTTCACAATCAGACATCAAAATGCTCATCGTGTACCTGGCTGTGGTTCTGCGTGAATGGGAGAGGAGGAGAGCGCGTCAACGGCGCATTGCGAGGCGACGGCGCATATATCGGCCGCGTTTGGACATCCTGGGGCTCACGGATGTTGAATGCATCCAAAGGTTTCGTTTCGACCGTGAAGGCATAATGCAACTCTGCCGACTTTTGGACGAGCAGCTCTCAACTCAGACCAATCATCCCCATGCCTTACCGGTAATTATTAAAGTAACCACTGTGCTGTCGGTGCTTGCATCTGGCTCATTTCAGAGGGTGGCTGGTGATGTGGTCCATGTATCGCAAGCTTCTGTGTCAAGGTGTTTGACACAATTTGTGGACGCAATGTTGCACTTCACCAACCGGTTCATCCGAATGCCAGCAACAGCCGCTGAAAGACGAAGAATTAAAATAGGGTTTCACGGGGTTGCCGGGTTTCCCAATTGTGTGGGAGCCATCGATTGCACCCACGTTGCAATCAGAGCACCATCAAGAAATGAAAACATCTACAGAGATCAGAGACGGCAACACAGCATGAACATTCAAGTCCTGTGCGACCACAACGCTCGCATCCTGAGTGCCTGTGCCAGATACCCTGGCTCGGCCCATGACTCTTACTTTGCGCAACTCATCATTGTGGCAGAAAATGGCAGAGTTGGCTGTAACGAGAAACGCATTTTTCATGCCATTTCCTGGTGCAACATTATACTGACCCTTAGGTTGTTTTTACACAGGGGACAAAGGATACCCTCTCCTACCATGGCTGATGACCCCGTTCCACAACCCTGCCACCGAGAGCCAGGGCCAGTACAACCAGGCGCACGCAGTCACCATTGAGTGCACTTTCGCCATTTTAAAAAGTTGCTTTAGACGCCTGGATCAATCTGGTGGCTGCATGCTCTTAAGCCCAGAAAAAGTGTGCCGGGTTACAGTCGTGTGCTGCATGCTCCACAATATGGCATCGGAGAGGCGCCTCCCCGTGCCAGATGTGCAGGAAAATCACCTGGATGACCTGCCGGGGGATGACGACCTACCTATGGACAGGGCAGCACGAGTACGCCAAATGATTGTTGATCGTTATTTCTAGGAATGTATATTTAAATGATTTTACACCAGTTAAACACAGGACACACCAGAATATGTGTATTTTTTTTTTTTATTTGCGACGTCCACCCCTTGTCCTGGGAGGGCATTGGGAGCCACGCGCACCTCGGCTTGAGCGCGTGAGCTCTACCAGCTTGTTCAGTGCAGCATTGATTGAACTTAAATTGTTGTTCACACTAGTCAATGTGTCACTGACGAACTGGTGGAACTGTTGTTGCTGCTCCCTCTCTTGTCGCTCCTCTGCCATCCTCCCCTCCTCCATTTCGACCAGACGCCGGTACTCTATACCCGGGTCGTCGGTGTGTCTGCCGGGGTTGCGTGGTTCTGGCTGCGGTTCGGACTCCTCAGCTGGTGGCCTCTGTTCCCCGGTCATCCCAACCTCCCGCGACAGGTGTAACGGTTCCTCATCTGCAAAGAAAAAAATTAAGGGTTCTCCGTTTTCTCCCCAGATGGAAGAATCCAGTCAACAGTCCCACTCACCCCTGGCCTGCTGCGAAGTCGAGGGCACTGCATGGCTTGGTCCTCCCACTGTTTAAAATGAGTGCAATAAATATTTCCAAAAGATTCTTGTTTCAACTCTTGTTTTTATGATACATTTGAATGATCATCGTATTTACTTACTTTCATCTGTGTCTATTCCACGCTCCTCTCCGAGCACGTCTACTGTGGAGAGCGTGGACGCCACATCTTCCTCCAGTGGAGTTAAACTGAGCGCTGATGCAGATGGGCCACCTCCAGTCCCCTGGGCGTGCCTGTGGTGCGCTGCCAGTTTGTTCTTCACAGAGGTCCGTATATCTCTCCATTTGTGTTTTAACTCCGTGGCGGTGCGGGTGCACCTCCCCACGGCTGCGACATCCTGGGCAATTTTGGCCCAGATTGTGGCCTTTTGACGAGAGTCAGTCTTCAGCCCCTCCCGACCAAACAAAACTGCATGGTGCCTTTTAACACACTGCACCAGCACCTCGACCTCTTCCTCGGTGAATCTCGGCTTCCTTTTAGACATTATCACTTTTGTAGTCCTCTGACAAAATGTTAGTGCTTTTAGACTTGTTAATAAATTCAGTCGGCGACAGGTGGAGGTGATTTCAGTAAGCTGTGAGCGCAGTATAGGCACACCTCTCATCCTCTGTGATTTCATTGATGACTTGTAAACATGTTTGCTAGTCAGTCATATGCACAGTGTTCTGATTTAAATATTTTATTGGATGTATTTCATACAGCATAAAACATGCTCTCCTTCAAAGTGTGAGGCCTTTTCAAAATTAAAGTCTGGTTTATCTTTTGCACGGATTTCAATGGCATTCACAAGTCTTAGGAAAACGCCACGTTCCATGATTTCCAGACAGTCGAAATGAATGACGACATGGCCAGGTCTGCCCCCGTTTTCAATGAATCACACCTCTCTGATGAGGCCGCCTGGATTCCCGACTTACGCGCGGTGGGTGTGTCAGAAGTCTGGATGGGAGAATCCGCGTAAATGAAAAGCGTTTAAGTCCAGCCGCGTAAATCAGGACTTACGCACGGACGGGAGAATAGGGCCCATAGTGTATTAAAACAAGAATATTTTGATCGTATCTCTTTACATTTTCTATTCTATGTTCATTTTGAATATGAACAAAAATATCCTCCATACAGAGGATACTCGGAGCATTTTGAACCTGGAACTGTGAATTTCAGATCATTCAACCATTTCTGACTGAATTTATGAACCCACCCATTTTTGTAGCTGAACAATCAGCATCCTAATGCTTACTTTGAATTATTAACCCATGTTTGTGTAGTTAACACTGTAACACACCTAAGGCGGATAGGGAAACGAGAGATGAACAAGAGATGAACAAGTCGGTATGTGCATTTCTCCACCTATGTGTACTTGATGACAACATGTTTGGAAATGTGTTTCTGCCCTTACATGCAAAAGACTTGTTGCACTTGTGGCAGCAAGCATTGCCCATCTCTGATGAGAATTATCATCAGAACAGGTGTCTGCATCTGCATGCAGGCTGAGAGCTGCCCTGCCGCGTGCATGTCGATCAAATGACAAGCTCTTAAGAAAAAGGGATCTCTCTTTTTGATTGAGAGTAGCAAAATTACATGAACATCTTATTTTTTCTAATACCACCAGCAGCACCCTATGCAAACATTTAATAGATTTTCAAGGTCCAAGACTTTTGCTTCCTCTGCATCCCCCACCCATTTCCAGCACTGATCAGACCATATTTTCCTGCTTCTCCTGCCAGCTTTCTCTTAGATGATAAAAAGGGGTCAAATCCTCCAGAGCACTGGCCACTGTCATTATCCAATGTTACAGGAGTGTGACACTAAATCAGCCCCCTTAACTATTTGAACCTGGTTAGCCACAGTTGTTGTAACTTCAGCTATGCGAACTGTCTGGAACACATACCGACACACATGCACGTGTTGGCATTTTGTTTGTCAATGGCTCGTCAAAATGTTATCCACTTTTATATCCTGACAGTTTTACCTCTATGTTTTAACAAGGTAAATTACTTTAGTCATCAGATTTCTGAAACTTAAGCTATTTATATGACTGTACTATGACTGTCAGCCGGATGTAGCTTACCAGACCACCTTGACTGCTGTTTCTATCTTCGCTAGGTTTATTTTTAGCCTGGTGGCTAACTTAACCGATTGCTTTTGATGAGGATATTAAGCTTTTAGCACCTTTTGTGGACTTTTAGTGTTCTTCTCCTCTTTGCCCCCCAATGCTTACCTCCCCACTGGCATCAGGTCCCGAATAAACTAAGGGTTATTAAGGATGGTCACCTCCACGTTACAGTGTCTATAAAAAAGTATTCACCCCCTTAATTGTTTTCCTGTTTTATTGCTTTTATAAATGCAATCATGGTCAATATACCAAAAATATACAAAACAAAAATGTACCCCAAAAAACTATAAAAAATAAAAAATATAAATGTAATAATGTAAAATGAGTGATTGCATAAGTATTCACTCCTTCAATCAAGTGAACAGTCAACTTTTCAAGTTCAGCCAAAATTCTCTTTTGGATTGAGGTCTGGGCTTTGACTCGGCCAATCCACAAGGTCATTGTCTTGCTGAAAAATAAATCTTCTCCAAAGTCATAGTTCTTTTGCAGGCTGAATCAGGTTGTCCTCCTTCAGAATACTCATAGGTGTCTTGGTGGCCTCTTTCACTAGTCTCCTTTTTGCATGGTCACTCAGTTTGCGGGGATGGCCTGCTCTAGGCAGATTTACACATGAGCCATATTCCTTCCATTTCTTAATGATGGATTTAACTGAATTCTGGGGGATGTTCAGTGCCTTGGAAATGTTTTTGTATCCATCCTCTGATTAATACTTTTCAATAACCTTTTCAAGGAGTTGCCTGGAGTGTTCTTTTGTCTTCATGGTGTGATTGTAGCCAGGGATACTGATTAATCAGTGACTATACCTTCAGACACAGGTGTCTGTATACTACAATCACTTGAGACACATTCACTGCACTCAGGTGATCTCCATTTCACTAATTGTGATACTACTACCACCAATTGGCTGGACCTCTGTTGAATTAGGTCAGTCACTTTAAAGGGGGGGAATTAACTGATATTCCTTTGTAGAAATATTTCTTCAGTTTGACATGAAAGAGTTTTTTTTATTAAAATACATTTTTTGTTTTGTATATTTACCATGATTCCATTTACACCGATCAGCCACAACATTAAAACCACTGAAAGGTGACGTGAATAACATTGATCATCTCATCACAATGCAATGTTCTGCTGGGAAACCTTGGGTGCTGGCATTCATGTGAATGCCACTTGACATGAACCACCCATCCAAACACTGTTGTGGACCAAGTACACCCCCTCATCAAAACAACACTACCCGATGGCAGTGGCCCCCCAGCAGGACAGTGTGCCCTGACACACCGCAAACACTGCTCAGGAACAGCTCCAGGAACACAATAAAGGGCCAAAGATGTTGACTGGGCCTCCAACTTCCCCAGATCCCAGATCTGATCAAGCATCTGTAAGACGTGCTGAGCAGGTCTGATCCATGGAGGCCCCCAACATTCAGGACCTAGAGGGTCCACTATAAAACACCCTGGTGCCAGACACCACAGGACACCCTCAGAGGTCTTAAGTCCATGTCTTGACAGGTCAGAGCTGTTTTGGCTGCACAAGGGGAACCTTCACAATATTAGGCAGGTGGTCATACTGTTATGCCTGATCGGTGTATAAACGCAATAAAATGGGAAAACAATTGAGGGGGTGAATACTTTTTATAGGCGCTGTATCTCCAAGATCAAGGGTGAGTTAGCCTCCTTTAAGCAGGTCATCTCGAGTCAACTGACCTTGGCTCCCAGTTAGCCTTACTACAGCATCCTGAGTCTCCCAGTCAACCAGCAAAGGTAAAACATCCTGACCAGCCAACTCAACTTCTGGCAATTCCAATTGGGCCTCAATGGTCAGGCGTGAGAAGAGACGCTCCCTTCACCTCTATGATTCCCAGGGTAAAGATAAGTTGATTTCTAGCAAAACAAAAGCATCTTGGTAGGATGTGAAAAGAGTGAGGGCACTAAAAAGAATAAGCCACCATTCATTAGTCTGAGTGCAAGTGGTGTGAGACCAAATCACAGGTTGACTATAATATCTATAAGGACTGGCTTAGTGAATGTAACCCCTTTTTCCCTTAGTGTTTATAATCTACACTGAGGTCACACCCAATAAGAATAAAACAGGTCCTAGGTTCTCAGCTAAATATGGCGAATTCGCTGTGGCTCTTCTCTACCGAATTAAGCAAGGGACTCTGAATGCTTCAGAAATAGATAAGTAAATAGAAAACAACAAACAAAACATTTCCTGTATGCTTTAAATCAAGACACTAATACCTGAAGCATCAAAATGTTTTGTCTTTTACCCTTTTAAATCAATAGAACAGTTTAAGTTTCCTTCAACCAACCAATAATGAAATGTGTATGTATGTGTATATGTAATTTTGAATCAAAAGATGTATACATGTCTAATTTTCAATCAAAAGAGTACACTTTTAACCCTTTCTGTTACCTCACATCAATGAAATGAATTTGTTTTAAATTGAGCTCAAACTCAACCTTTTTAATGCAAATAAACCTACGAGATGAGATTTTTAGCTTATTTGTAAACTAAATCCAATTTGTGGTTCTCTTAATAAACCATTCATTTATGAAATAATTAGATGTGTTCTTAATATTTTAACTGTATTCACACCTATTGACTGTTCAACATATGATATCCATAACACGCATGAATAGAAATATCAAACCAGTGTGCTTTTGTGTACTCAGAACACAGTAATAGTACCCACACCTGTACCAATATATTTTCACAGTTCACATAAAAATAAAGAGAAATGGTAATGGTACCATGAAAAGTCTAACCCAAGGGCTTAGATAATTTCCCTAACCGTTGGGGCACATTCGTAGCATTGGTGCACATTAAGTTTTATCCAGTTAGAAGAAGTTAAACTTTGAAACCGGGACAGTTCACACAGTCTGCTTTAATAGTGGAGCTGTTAAGCTCAATAATCTTGCTTTTTATGAAAGAAGCATGAAACTTTCAGGGTTTGTTCTTCAGGACATAAGCTTTAATTTAAGATGTGGAGGCATTCTCAGTTTGAGGTCAGCTAGAGGTCAGTGATCTCTGTAATATGTCATTTTCATGCACAAAATGTATTATAAAATTGTAAATGTGTGTATCTTAGGATCTAAATATGATATAAATGTAAACCAAATATGTATCAAAGCTTCTGGGCATGAGGAACTCCTTTATGCCAATGATTGATTGAGCACTCTAAGAGGTTAACATCATTAAGAAATATCTGTGTTTTCCCTTCGTGTAAACGGGATCTTATTTTCCACCTGGGAACCTAAAAGGTTGTGTGCTGCTCTCTCTCTCACTTTCTCCTTTGACTGTCCACCAGTACAGAGTGATAAACAGCAGACTAGTAGTATAACTGTGCCATTGAACCTTTTCTTGAAGTCAATTTAAAAAGAGATGTAGCAGATCCCTCTGTAGCCAACACTGTCAGGATAGCTGAAGCCTTGGGCAGGGAACAGTGTGACAAATTCATGGAGGAGCGCCTGATTAAATGTACTATACCCATTACAGACACAATCCCAAAGAACAAGCTGCCCTTATTTAGGTCTCCACCTGTAAAGACACAGTCAAAGCACAAGGCACAACTTGCTGCTCCGAAGAGTGATTGTAGTCTGTTTTCTCATCTGTACATATCATGTCAAACAAAGGAGGGTGATCTCGATCAGTTTTTCAGCCATGAGAATCAGTCAGCACCACCATCCTTATCTCAAAGAGGTACATTAAGAATGGGAACAAAATCAGACCTTGTTCACTGTCTTACTTCCATGAATTCTGGCTTGTCAGAAATCAGGTTGGTCAGGTAGAAGCTGTTTTTATCGATGGTGCTGCAGCTGCACATATGTTGAAACCAGGTACTGCTAAAACCTTCCAGGCCTATGCTGACAATGTTTTTGTTCCATACATAGTATCACAGTTGAAAGACACAAAACGCATTGACATGGAAGAAGGTGACAGTGCGAACAGTAGACTCTGATGTGGTCATCTTGGCAGTTGCTGTCTTTCAGAAGGTCAAATTGGAAGAAATGTGGATTGCCTTTGGAGCTGGAAGCCATTTCTGTTATATAGGCATTCACAATGTGGTTGCTGCACTGGTTCCTTCCACTGGTTCTGCACTGCTAGCATTTCATGCTTTCATTGGCTGTGATAAAACATCTTTGTTCTGTGATCGTGGTAAAAAGACTGCCTGGGATACATGGCGTACTTCACGTTGTGAGTTTCTGATAGGAGTTCAACTTCAAGTAGGGCTACAGTTTTGTCATGTCCATATTTGTATGGAATTGTTTGGTGAAATCTAAAGGACCTGTCCATTTTGTACTTAGATTCACACAATCGTTTGATATTTTTACCAGTGACCTTCACTGCACTTAATGATGTTAAGCTCTAAGAGTGCTATCAATGCTATAAATGAGTTCCTCATGCCGGATACATGGAAATACATCTTTAGTTTAGATTTCTATTACATTTAGATCCTAAGATACACCCATTTCTAATTTCAGGCCTAGAAATGTCATATCACAGGGGTAAATGACCTCTAGCTGACCTCAGAGGTCAAATTGAGAATGCCTCCACATCTTAAATTAAAGCTTAGGTCATCAAGAACAAACCCTTAAAGTTAATGCTTCTTTCACAAAAAGCAAGATTGTCCATATTTTAAGAGCTTAACAGCCCCACTATAACACAGTTCCGTGCCTCTATCCTGCACTCGGTTCCGTACCAATGTCAAGTTCTCACGTGACCACACTGTCACGGCTCGGAAAAGAAACTTCACCATCATGTAAACTGAGTTTGAGTCTCCAAACATTGACTTCTTTCTCTCTGCCGAGGAAAACACAGCCAGCTCTCCACTGTCCCGTTCATGGCTGAACTCTGGGATACTTCTTTCCCGCGGAAATAAACAATAGTTTTTATTAAACAGGAAAAAACTTAACCTTTATCATTTTTAAAGACCATAGAATATTTTTAAACAATATAATACATGAATTACAGAGTTAATATATGAACAGTATTAATTTAAACATGACTATCACAAAAACAGGAGAAACAGAGGAACAGAGGATTCTGGAAATGAAGTCCTATTCTACTCCGTCTTCTAGAAGCAATATAAAGGGAGAGACTGCATATTTTTACCATCCCTAAGATTATAGAAACATGGTAAAATAAAAAATGAATGTTTTTACACATTTTAAGAGAACCCTACATGAATATAAAAAAGAAATAAAACAATCTAGACGGCATTAGATTAAAGATAATGACCTCATTCAATGTATTTGCATTGCTGATATCAAATATCTTTTAGAGTCTGAGATTCTTTTAGTAGGTCCAAAGGCTCTAAGGCACCAGATTCTCTCTTTGTTAAGTCCACTGTCAGTAAAACCAAAAACTTAAGTGTGGTTTTAGATGCTGTTCTTATCTTTCTAAAAGACATTGCTAATATCTCCAAAACTGACTTTTATTATCTTAGAAATACATCTAACGTGAGATGCTCTCTGTCACTGTCAGGTTCTGAAAAGCATGTTTATTTCCAGAAGACTAAATTACTGTAATGCACTTTTTGCAGGACTGACAGAGCAGATGTTAGGGTTATGTTATTTGTGCTTGGGACAAACAAAATGATCAAAATACATCGCACTCAGTTAATTAGCATATACTCCTGTGCTGTAATTTTTTTTTATCAGTATTACGAGCAAGAATTATTAAGAATGATTCTTGAGCAACAAGCCTGTGAATATTCTCATTCATCTAGGTCATAGTTATCTCAAGGAAATTGAATCGAATGCAACTGGATTTGGTTTATGTCTTGAAGACGTTTCACCTCTCATCCAAGAGGCTTCATCAGTTCCTGCTCGCTGACTAGGCTGGGACTAGTCCGACTAGTCCCAGTCAGCAACATATTTTACTCATGCTGGTTCATTGATTTTACTAGGATGTCAGTAGTATGGATGTTTTATATGCCAGGTTAGCTGCATGTGCTCAATTTAGTATGATACGTGTTATTATGGATCTCAATCATCTTCTTGCAAGACCCACCCTACTTATTTTCTTCCTATATAATATTTCACGCCAGTCCTCTTTTCTCCCTCCCCCTCTCCACCCATGTCAGCCACACTCACTTGTCCTGAGGTGTGGAAGGCAGTTGAGATCATTAGGGTAAATTACTCTTGTGTTGCATACCAGCTCTGATAATAAAACTGTCACAAGGGGGGACAGCGTGCTGACTGCAGTGCTGCAGTGATTAGGGAGAACACGCTTTCTGTCTGACTCACTCGCTGGCCTTCTCCTCAGTCCTTCTTTGGTTATATTATCTTTTAAATAAAGCTAAAAGAGACATTTCATGTTTGAATGATTGGTTGTCTTAGCCATATTAACCACCACACATCATGTTGTTGGTTTAGGAAGCTCTGTGAGACCCTCAACTAAGTATATATTACAACAATTGCTTCTCTTGCAAAACCCGCCTGACCCTTTAATGCCTTAAATTAGCATTCACTGAAGGATAGGTTCACATTTTTGCTAGTCTGTCTTAAAATGACTTACATGCCCACATGTACATTGAGACAGTTGTAATCGTTTTTAGGAGGGCTGTTCCCTAATAGGATTCTGTTAGTTAGTCAGAAGAGTCTTAGTCAGCAAAGTTTTCTTTAGCAGCAGAATAAAAAAAAACATACTCAATTCTGGAGCCATGTCTTGCTGTAAGGGCTTGAACAACACAGAACATTTCTCTTGTACAATGGATAATGCTAACTGCTGGTTAGCGCAGTTAGCTATGCGGCTAACTGCAGCTATGTAGCTAACTGAGGGGAATGTAGGTGTTTACGCTGCTAGAACAGGAGTTCTGGACTGCTGAGAGGAGGAGGTTTTCAGGCCCAGGGTGGTGGAATGTGCTGAAATGAGAACCAGAGCTGGACAAGCTTTAGCAGCTTCCCAGTGAGCGTGGCTAGACAGAGGCTAACAGAGGCATGTTTGATGGCAGGGAATACAATATCATTTTTTAATTTTAATTATCTATTAAACTGTATTGAAATTAAATTCATATCATAAACAAGCAACAACTAGTCGACCAATGGCATGAACTAATGACTAGGCAACCAGAAATATCTTTAGTCAAACCCTTGATTGGCATAGAAGACAACATGCTAAGATATAGACACAAAACAAGATTCTGACACATTGTTAATGTGGGCCTGTAAAGAAGGATTAGTGAGTCGATGAGTCTCCATGTTCGCTGTGATGACGTTTAAAGGGACACTCCTCCCCAAGAAATGTTAATGAGAAGACAAAGATGTTCATTTCAAAGATGTTGATTTTTTTCTGGCTAAACAAACTAAATAAACAGACAATCTTTGTTTTCATGACTGAATAAACTGAATAGACAAACTGACCTTAAAGGACAACACAATTTATACTGTTTTACTTTGTTTATATGTGGCAGACCCTGCCACCTTTCTAGCTTAAAACTAGATGTTCTGGGACCTTATTTTCCTCTGAGAACAGCTTGTTTTTCCACTGATATATTATTACCTCATTAATATTGCAAATATAAAAATTCTGAGTTTGAATTTCTTCTCCAAAACTACATGGTGCCCCTCTAGTGTCCCTGACAACCTCTGTGGTCTCGTTTAGACACTTGTTAGCAACTGCTGTTTCACACATGTAAGAGCTTTATAAATCAAATGCAGGGTATTTATTGACGTATTGTATGTTGTAGAACAAAACATGAAAATATCTCAAACTTGTGTTAACCACAGATCTTATTTCAGGCATTTCAAAACCGATTAAAAAACTCATAGACTTTGAGATGAGGGAACCTGAAGTTGGCTGATTTCCGGGTTTTAGGACACATTCCTCCAGCTCTGTCACTGACATATGTATCTACTCCTGTGGCACTGCCTTGGCACATTGTGTTATTCAATATTAGTTTTAATGGTAAATAAGGAATAAGAAAACCTCATGTACTTTTCATGACTACTGAAATGAGCAGATAATTAGTCACAGGTGGACTGTGGAAGATGTTGTTCATGCAGTATGGACTAACTCAAAATGGCTTCCCTGGGACTTGTTTGCTTTAGATTAGTGTTTCATCTTATGAATGCAGGTTGTTGTGTTAGTAAGTGTGAGTGGCCTCACTCTTCATGCCGACACTGGGTTACTTTCTGTTCTGTGTATTAATGCCAGGGCATTAGCGACTGTGGGGGTCCCTGCAGCCTGAGGTAATGCTATTGATATCTGTCAGAACGCAGTGGGAAGTCAGGGGTGGGGGAAGAGGGGCGCTAAAGAGCTTTTAATGACATTGTTGGCAGTTCTTTGCATGAGTGAGGACTATATCATAGAAGCAAATATAGAGTTAATCATTATTAAACATATTTTGAATTGCTTTGCTTTGTTGCTTTTTTATTTTTTGTGTAAAAAATATAAATATTTTCATTAAAATTACATTACATTTTAAATTCTGTATTCTAATGGCTACAGTCTACTTCCATCACAGGAAATAGACTGTAGCAGTTCAAAATTTAATTTAATATACGTATATTAACAGCTAAAATCTTTTTTTTTTTTTTTTTTTTTTTTTTACAGTTCAGCTCATTAACTCAGCTCAAACATGTTACACAGATGAAACTAATTAAAAGTCACAAAGGAAAGTGTGGAATGAAAAAAGGGCATCTTATTCCCAGCGCAGCAGCACAGAGGCACAGCTAATGAGAATTAAGGCCTCAGACACACCTATCAAACCTCTCATTTAACAAAAGCCTAGAGCTAATTAGAGGCCATAATAACTCTAACTGACAGTGCTGTACGACTCATTATAATACATAAAACTACAGCACCAATCTGTATACACTTCCGTATAGATCTGATCCAGTGAAATGGTTTGGTTTGGTTTTTTCAGGATTAAATGTGTTTCATTATACTTACACGATTTCTTAACAGAAAAAAATGTCAGTACCTAGCACCTAATCCAACAACCACTAACAAAGAGCTGTAGTGAGTGGAAAAAGTACTTCCTTGGTTTATTTAGGTGATTGGGTTAAAAATAGCATGAACTAATGCTAAATATATGCAACACCATTCTTGTTGTGTGAAAATAGCCTTATCTGTGTAAAGGTGGCACTAGAGCGGTCACATTTACAGCATGTGTATACTAATCTTTCCACAGCCAGGGGGAAGGGGAAGGCATGATGTAATGGCGTGGGAGTATGGGATCAGTCTAGGACAGGAATAGACAGCAGGGCTGATGGGGGTTATGAAGGTCGAAATGGTGTTCTGCTGCAGCTTCAGCCATGAACAATTTGGATTGGAGTGACTCTGAAGTAACAGTATAACTCTTCTACCTGTGTAGTTTGCTGTTTAAAATGGCTGTTGGAAGGTTGCAGACTGTAAGACACAAGACACTTTCATTTGCTATGACTTTAGGAGTGAGACACTCACACCAAACTTAATTCCAAGAGTTTCATCTCAAACCCACTCAGCTGGGTTCTTCTGAAAAAACCCTTTTATATTCAAAGGGTTTCATCTGGAACCCAGCCAGTGTGCTCTAAATATAGCATTTTTAAAAGTGTCCAACATTTTAAGATAGATTGTGTTACAATTACCAATGTTTAAATTGAGATAATGTATTCACATTTATTCCATTTTTTGAAATTATTTTTCTCAAATTCTTGGAAGAATGATGAATAGGGAGGAGAGACAATCTGAGAATGAGCCAACCAAATAGGAGTGGCTGCATAGGTCTCAGGGAAGGAACAGGTGAAAAGTGAGCACCAGTCACATTGGGCTGTCCTCAGCATCTGTATTCATCTGATCTCCAGCAATGGGGACAGGGAAGAAAAGAAACACAGTTAGCATTATGCCAAGGTCCAGTCGCTACATTGGATAAATCATAAGCTATCTGCTAACAACAAAGTAATGCAGAGTCTGTCCTCCAGCTCCTATTATCAGGTCAGCATAGTCACGCATGACCTTCCTAAGCCAAGCTGTCTCCTGGGCGTGAGCAAAAAGCAGTACACTTGAGGGATGCATTTTTGCTCTTGCAGCGCGTAATACAACCTTTATTGCATGCACAGTAGATACGTTCATAGAAGTAGCGTAGGCAGAAATCATAGTAAGGGTGGGCACAGAAAAAAATGAAGTGGGCCTACTTAACCCTAAAAACAATCCTCTTATTAGGTTCTGGAACACATGTCAGCTAAAACAGGACATTACAACTACTTGCCTGATACACATCAGTTTATTAATTTAACAAGCCACATCATACGTAATGTTACAGGCACCAAGAGGAACATTAACAGCATTGCATAGCCCCATGCAGCGACCACTTATTCCCAAACACACACAGCTGACAGACGCACCAGCATCAGTATCAAGTACATGGATACAAGTACACAATGGCAACAACATCATACAACATCAAAACACTCAAGACTCACTTGTTCAGGCTTCATCTCGACCCCGCATACCATGACTCCCCCCCCCCCAAAAAAAAAACAGATATGCACTTGTATGTTCTTACCCTTAGCACTTAAATCATAGCACTTATGTACTTAAGGTATCCTTGATAAATAGCAGCTACTATGCTCAGACGAGGGCTTGAAAATCGTTTCTATTCTTTCATTCTTACTTTATCAATAGTGATATGTTGTGGTTTCTTTCTTGCAACAAATGTACTTATTATAAGTCGCGTCAGCAAAAAGCGTCTGCTAAATGCCCTAAATGTAAATGTAAATGTAACATTCTCACTAACTTTAAAAATTAGACTTTAACATCTAGTTTGCAAAGCGGCCTTATAACCACATGCACCACGCACACACACATACTCAAGGCGAACACACTTCTGAGTGCATGGCTGTGAGTACCTGTGCTTTGGCATGGAGGGGTGGAGAATCGGGAGCTAATTTGCTGCTGCTGACAGGAAGAGGGCTGAAATAGCAATCATGTACATGTCATTACTTTGGACGAGCACAGAAGAAACTGACATAGGGCCTGCTGTACTTGAGCTGAATACACTTCCTCCTGCTCCTTACAACATCTTTTTGTTACAAATCGAATCAAACTACTTTGTTTCGCCATTTTATCATAGCGTAGCCCACATTGAAAGCAGCTACCTAGCTGTGGGTGGCCTTCTCAATG
The DNA here is from genome assembly GCA_039737535.1 of Lagodon rhomboides. NCBI lineage: Eukaryota > Metazoa > Chordata > Actinopteri > Spariformes > Sparidae > Lagodon > Lagodon rhomboides. The sequence continues at coordinate 1,676,507 of CM077792.1, read as the reverse complement.
CAGTGTGTTGCTGTAAACTGAGTGAAAGAGGGAGGGGCTGCTCACAGTCTAGTATTTGCGCAATGCACTGCCAGTCAAAAAAATCTGACCTATCATTGTCAATATCATAGAGTAAACAAGAGGCAAGAAACCACACTTTTTTAACACTCTTTTTATTTGGGTTTTCAGAGTTGAACATACAAATAATATTTTGACATATCTGACATATCAATATACACTCCTGATCAAAATCTTAAGACCAGTTAAAAAATTGCATGCATTTGCATTTTGCACTGTTGGATCTTAGGAAGGTTCTAAGTAGAGCTTCAAAATGCAAAAAGAAGAAATGGGAACAAGAGACCAAAAGTGAGCAGGCAATTTATTGAAAACAACAATTTAACTGAAATAGGCTGTTCATCAGCTGATCAAAAGTTTAAGACCACAGCCTTTAAAAGCCATAATCTGTGCAAAAATTTGGATTCCATGTCATTTCCTGTCAAGTAATCACATTGTCAAGATCTCTTGATGGCAAAGGCAAAAAAGCTCACCATCCTTGAACGTGGTAGGATTGTTGAGCTGCATAAACAAGGCCTCTCACAACGTGCCATTGCTGCTGAGGTTGGACGCAGTAAGAGTCATTTTGCATTTCTTAAAAGATCCTCAGGGTTATGGAACAAAAAAATCTCACTGGCTGGCTGGAGGATCCGAATGGCTGTCCGTCAAGACACGGGACGATCCTCGTCCCAAATTAAGGCCATTACTGGTGCTGACTGCAGCCCAATAACCATCAGACAGCATCTGCGAAGGAAGGGCTTCAAAAACAAGAAACGTCTTCAAAGGCCACGTCTCCTTCTACGCCACAAAATTGCCCGTTTGGACTTTGCAAGGGAGCACCAAACATGGGACATTCATGGGTGGAAGAAAGTTTTATTCTCTGACGAGAAAAAATGTAACCTTGCTGGTCCTGATGGCTTCCAACGTTACTGGCATGACAAGAGATGCCACCTGAGATGTTTTCTACGCGGCACAGTGGAGGGGGCGCCATCATGATCTGGGGTGCTTTTTCCTTCAGTGGAACAATGGAGCTCCAGGTTGTGCAGGGGCATCAAACAGCAGCTGGCTATGTGGAGATGTTGCAGCGGGCATCCCTCATGACTGAGGGCCCTCGTCTGTGTGGTAATGACTGGGTTTTTCAGCAGGACAACGCTACAATTCACAGTGCCCGTCTGACCAAGACTTTTTTCCAGCAGAATAACATCACTCTTTTGGACCATCCTGCGTGTTCCCCTGATCTTAATCCAATTGAGAACATTTGGGGATGGATGGCAAGGGTAGTTTACAAAAATGGACATCAGTTCCAGACAGTGGATGCCCTTCGTGAAGCCATCTTCACCACTTGGAGCAACATTCCCACTAGCCTTTTGGAAACACTTGCATCAAGCATGCCAAAACGAATTTTTGAAGTGATCAACAACAATGGTGGAGCTACTCATTACTGAGTCAGTTTTTGACACGTAACACCCCCTTCCATAAGTGCAAACTAATAGTTTGCTACATTAAACACTATACACAACAGGGTTACTGATAAACGTACTACACATCAGAATCTTTTTTCTTTTTTTTTTTCTCCTTTCTCCTGTGTTTACTCTCAAGGTCGTATCCTTGCACCAACAGGGCCTAACACATCAGTCGCTGGTTGTGGTTGTACATCACTCCACCGATCACTTCCCAGCACTGCCAAAACATCGTCAGGCAAAGACTCCACTCAAACCAAGGAAGTAGGTGTTTTGTGAGGGGCCGCAGTCTCCAGAGCTTTTTCCTGCCGCCCCTGGAGGGCTTCTCTGGAATGATAGGATTCAAGCATGTTAATGTGGCACAATCTTCTTGGCCTGCAGTACAGTTCCCCTTCTCCCCTGTAGGTGGCAGCCTGTTCTCAAATAAGGCAGGAGCAAAAACAGAGTCAGACAGATCAACATCCTGAGTTTGTTTTCTGGCTTGAGCCCTAGTTAGCACGCTAACCGAAAACACGTCAGGGTGACATTGGACCCGATCATCATGTCTAGATTCTGCAGTAAGGATTTCAACAACTTCGGGTGATGGATATACCTTACCCCCAGCTATGTCGTTACCCATAATGAAGTCAACACCATTGATGGGGAACAAGGAACGCGCAGCTACCGGGAAGAAACCAGTTTTAAGGTTAGCCCGGATGTGAATGTGGTGAAGAGGTGCAGGTACCAACCCCATCCTGATTCCTCTTACGTCTGTGCTTGCGCCACAGGCAGACTCCTCACTCAAAGGCAGCACAGTGGAAAGGATGAATGACTGGGAGCCACCAGTGTCTCGCGACACTGTGACCGGATGCTTATTATCCACCTTTCCTGTGAGCAAGATAAATGCAGGGAAAATGAAAGGTTTGAAACACTCCTCAGGCACTGTTTGAAATGTGGATGGTGAACAACTGGCTACTGTTTTAACCAGCCCCACACCCTTGGGTTTTAAAATTGCCGCCTGCTGCTTACGTTCCAACGCATCGCAGTCGGCAATTAGATGGTCAGCTCCACGACAGAAAGAACATTTTTTATCAGCCTTAGCACCAGGGAAAGATGTACCAGCACATGGAACATGCGTGTCACTTATTTTTTTACCTCTCTCTGCACCTCACGCTCCTCACGCTTCAAATTGAATTGAATTGATTTATACTGTTTGGTTTAGGTCTAATACACTGAAAGATGATTAATATGATTTTGATTTAAGTCTAACACATTGAAAGATGATTACTATGATTACTATGAGTGATTAACTGTTTTTTGATAAAAGAATTCTATGACTACTTTCATTGACAAACTGTTTGAATTAAGAGTTGTACATGCCCTGTTGATAAATGAGAGGGTTGGAAGCGTTAACCCTTTTTATGAGGGGTTAATACATAGGAGAGAAAAGCCAGGGTATGAGAGAGAACACCAACATCTCCGGTGAGACAGGCCAAAGTCATAAACCAAAAGTATTGGTATGAATGTGTCCTTGAGGTGTGGAGGAGGGTGGCAGAGAGGAGACAGAGGATAGGAAGGATGGATGTCAGGGAGGGAGTTTTTTCTTTCCACAGGGTGCTGACCACCTGAAGAGGATCGTGTTGCCAAGGGGCTGGGACCAGCCCCTGCACCAACGAAGGGGGGCTAAGTCTAAACCACAGCACCACCCCACCTATACAACCAATGAATATTGTCATCCTTATCTGTTGTTTACCAATGAAAATTCTACATTTTCTGTTGCTGAAATTATCAGAAACAATGTTAAGAGAGATTTTGCATCTTTTTCTGGGCGACTGGTACAAAGTAACAGCACTCTGCTGACTGTGATTTGTCAAACAGAGAAAGTCCTTGATCAAGCCTTTTTGACTTAATGATACAATTCTGAATAAATGGTAAACAGTACGTCGTGGTTTGTCTTCACTCAAATAAACGAATACACCTAACACACTAGACCTAAAAGCGGTTTCATGTTGAGGAGAATAATCATGTCTAATAAAGGCGCTTTTGTGGGTAAGAGCGAACTTGTCAGCAAGAATAGCAGCTTGCTGCAGAGTAGATACTTTCTGCTCATTTAAATACACAACAGTCCACTCAGGCGCACAGTTTTTAAATTCCTCCATCAACATCAACTCACGTATCGAAACAAAGTCATCTGCCTTACAAGCTGAACACCACCAGTCAAACAGCGTCCCCTTCTCCCTGGCAAAGTCAGCGTACGTCTGGCCTGCTGTTTTCCTAAGGCCGCAGAAACGCTGTCTATAGGCCTCAGGCACCAGCTCATACACCCGCAGTACTGCGCTCTTTACTTTTTCATTAGAGAGGCTATCCTCCCCAGAAAGAGAAGAGCAAGCTTCCTGAGCTTCACCCGTTAGCTTGCATTGCAACAGTACTGCCCACACATCCTTCGGCCAGTCCAGAGAAGCAGCAATGCGCTCAAATGCAGCAAAATAGCACTCAACTTCAGACTCTCGAAAAACGGGGACCAAATAAGTGTTTTTACTCACGTCAGATGTAACAGGTGAATCAGACAACCGCACACCTGAAGAAACTGATCGAGACTGTAGTTCGAGCTTGCGCATTCTGACCGCGGTCTCTGCCTCCAATTCCATCCGCCTTAACCAGAGCTGAAATCCACGTTCCCGTTCCTCCTTCTCCAGCTGGAGACGAGCTAAACACAGCTTTAGCCGTGCGTCTATTCTGGAGCGCGGCAAAACGCGGCAACGTAAAATGCTTCATCATGTCATCATGTTTTACACCGGGGGTCATGTTAAAAATGACTCAGAGCGGACCTCCCCTGCGGACTCAGCCACGGCCGTGGCCACAGTCGCCAGTAAACTACACAACCCCCCTTTCAGTAATCTGTCAACCACGGCAGCTTTCAGCTCCTTGTTAAGGAAAGAGGTTGAAACTTCAATACCGTAGTGGTCGGCAATCGCAAATAAATCAACTTTTCTACAGTTGTCAATGCTGCTACAAACTCCTCCACGCTAAACGCTCCCCCACTTGCCATCACGCTGGCAATAGCGCTTAGCCACTAGGCTAAGCTACAAATAAATTGGCGTGTAATCCACTCAAGCAAAATATATGAGTTATTGCACAGGAGAGTAGTGAGAGGAGTTGAACAGTTTGATGGCCACAGGCAGGAATGATTTCCTGTGGCGCTTTGTGGTGCATCTTGATGGGATCAGTCTAGTGTTGAATGTACTCCTGTGGCTGACCACCATGTCATGAGTGGATCCTCCTCTCTGACACCACCGTCCGAGATCCAGCTCCACTCCCACAACGTCACTGGTCTTGTGGATCAGTCTGTTCAGTCTTTTGGCGTCCGCTACCCTCAGCCTGCTGCCCCAGCACACAACAGCATAGCGCTGCATCCACTGTCCAGAGGCAACCACCATCCTGTAAATTGTACCCTACATGGAGGGTGGTGCGATCAGCGGACAAGTGGCCTAACTGACAGTGAGAAGAATGAGTACTGAAGAATGAATTGAGAATGTTAAGAATGAATAATTTAAGAATAATTGACACTGACAACTAGCAGTGTTGACAGGAGCAATATAACAGACTTAACTGACTTAATAGACTTAACAGCTTCCTTCCACAAGCTGTTAGATTGATGAACTGCTGATCTGGAGCATGTGCACTGATGCACTTCATGAGCCCTTAGTCATAGTTTTAGTTTTAAATTATTATATTTATATATTGTGTGTTATTTATTGTGTCTTCTGTTATTGATCCTGGAGAAACATAACCTCATTTTTGTTGTACTACTTTGTTGGTACAGCAAAATGACAATAAAGCTTTGATTGATTGATTGATTGATAATTTTCCTTAGTGGGCAGGGTGACACAGTGTCCCTTAGCAGAGTTACAGTACCACTTTAGGTGTCCAACTCAGGAATTCATGTAGTTGTGCCTCCAAAATTGATGTTCGATTTTCAACCCTGCAGATTTGAATGTCAGATGAGTCAAAAAGACTGGATCATCACACCTCACACTTTATGGCGAACGAGTCACCTCCACTGCCACAAATCCATCCTAGGGAAAACACTGTAGAGTAGTTTATTAATCCCAAGAATATGTAAATAGGACTCCTTTATGTGTGGCACATAGTATGCGTGGCTTCTCTTGTTTTCCTTTAGACCTGAATGACTTGGTCTCAATGTGCGTGTGACACATATGTCTGTTAATGCACCGGGTGTATCTACTTGTTATGTGGCAAATTTCCCTGGGACTCATAAAATAATCTTTAATTTTGAATCAGTCTGTTGTGTTTAGTGTTAATTATAGTGTTACTTTACATCCCATATTTTTAAGAGGAAATAGAAACACCTTCACTCAAATGTCTTAAGCAATTAGTCCTGATATATTATTGATCAAACAAAATATGGATAACTGACTTACATAATATATTGTGCATATTTATAAAAGCAGCCTACTGCAAGTTTCTTTTATTTTTTTTATTTTTTTACAATGAAATGTTTTTCTATATTATATATGTTGTGTATACAATAAAATAAGTGTCTAAAATTTTCTGCTGAAACTGCTGAAAGAAAAGAAAGCAGACTCACTGCCAGTTGCAGTGTCTTATTTTGAGTCGCAGACTCTTATTTCTCAATGATTGTCATTTTCAGTACTTAAAGGGACATGAGGCAGGATTTGTGAAAAAATAAACATGCATTTTAAGTTTTTTAATGCTAATGGGTGATGAAGCGTTCAAAACCAAAAAGAATGAGCCCACCCACGTATCTCTCCGTTGCCTTAAACAGGCTGTGTGCTGCATAATGTACTGCATTTCGTGGTCCGAATTTCCTGCACAGTCCTGCAGACGTGATGTCAGATGACGCTGAATGCGCGTCCTCGACGGCTTGGAAACAGGAAGAAGACAAGCACTGTCGACCCAAACTAGTGTTTGGGTAGTCATGGATTCTGCTACGGCCAGAAAACGACCCACCACCACACAAAGTCCACTAAAAAGTCACACTAAGAAGAAAACAAAGGTTTTATCAGCAGCAAGTCGTGAGTTTAAACAAAGTTGCGACCAAAGCCGAGCCGGCACCAGAATAAACATCGGATACGCGTTCGACTCATGGAGGCAGCTTCAACTTGAACTGGGACTGAAAACAGATGCTGACATGGCTCATTTCCTAGTGACCAGGTAAGAAAACATTACAGGTCAGGTTTAGAGCTTGATTTGAAATCATATGAGATCACCGAGGACTCGGAGTGACCTAACGTGCAGAGTAGCGTTAGCTGCTAACATGTAGCTTAGTCCACCGCTGTGTAACACTGAATAGTTACAGACTGCACATTTTCCACGGTCCTTTAGTCTGAAACCGAATAGTTAGAAATATGTCCCTTTATATATGGGACCGAAAGCCCAACCTGTTATCAGGGAGGTGACGTTAGCAGCTGGCTGGAGCCACAGGCTAACGGTTTGTTTGTGTCTGTGTAGTAGCATTAGCTGCTAACACACAGCAGTCCCGTATCAGAGACGATGTTTTTGTCCCCCGATATGGCGTCTTTGCTTTCGCCTGTGCCTTTCAGACTCGCCGCTTGTGTGTCTGCAATTTGGAGAAACTTAATGCACATATTGGACAGAAAATATGTCCACCAATTTTACTCGTTAAGTTTGCTGTCTTAGTTTCCAATATGCAAATGTAAGTTTTGGTTAGTGTTTCAGCTTGTGTTGTGAGCGTGCGTGTTCACAATATGGTGGTTTATGTGGGAAGGGAAATGTAATTTTTGTGCTGGTCTGCAGTTTTAACCTTCAGTGAGGGGGCTGATACATTTCTTGACCCCATTTGTATTTTCACGCCATCTTTTGGAGTACTTGTTCCCTGTTTTGAATATCATGAAATAGGTTAAAAATATATAGAAATGCTTCTTGTCTTTATACAAGTTGCAAAAAGTTGTAATAATGTCATAGTTCAGTTGGTTCTGAATCAAGCCATACCACCAAACCTCAAAACCGATCAAGCCATTACATCTACATTCAAAATTGCACCCTTCTTCCAAAAAATGAGATCTTTGTGTAGAGCGGGTTCTTAATGGAACCCTTATGCTGTAATCCATTGCAAGTCAGCAGTTGCGATTGCCAAGTCAGTATTCTCATCTTCCAATCAAAATGCATCCCAGTGAATTTGCTTAGGAAAACATGGACACGTGCCGCAAACAGGAGTTCGTATGGCAAGTCTGTGAAATTCACAGCAGCTGATTCAAATTACTCCCGTCAGTACTGTTTTCTGTGTAATCAGTGAGATGGGAGATGGGAGGAGTTGGCTCCTACCGTAGGCTCCCAAAGACTATTATAATGCATAAACCAAGTGAATAGAGATGAAAATAGCAACTTGTTGTTACTACACATTTCATAACACAAACACACAAAGTAAAAAGTGATGAAAAGATAAGAAGTATTTGTTCACTATGTGCGACGCCATATTGCTGTGATGTCATCTTTGTTTATGTTGGTCTGATGATTAAACACCAGAGTGACTAACAGGCATAAACACTAATGATCCTGCAGTAAAACTCTGTGAGTAGGTGGTGGGGACAACATTGAAACAATACTGGGTCAGAGGTTTTAGACCCCTGAACCTTGTAGGGGAGTGGACATATCCACTGATATCAAACAGAAGTGAAAAGACAAAAACTGGGAGAGATATGCAGTACATATGCACATATGCAGCCCAGGCCAGATGCTAGAGTCCTGTCATTCCTTCACAGACCCTTCTGAATGTCACCTCAGCATGAACTCGTCATTCTCATTAACTTTGCATATTCCTCTGATCTTTGCCTTCTCCAATGAGCAAATGGTCTTGATTAGAGAAAATGATTAAGCTTATACCCTTCCTAGGTGCAGTTCAGAAAACCACAAAGGTAAACCTTTTCATCTGTCTGGACAAGGTCACTCATTGTTCACAGAAGCAAGGTCTGAGTGCTATTTTTGTCAAGGTGGTCAATGATTACCTGTAGGAGGGGAATGAGTAAGCTGTTGACTGGAGGAAGGTCAGAAAGAAAGACAACAGTTACACTGAAAAGAAACATAAAGACACATAATAAACATTAGTTAAGAATATATAGACAGCAATCAACTCTATCCCCTCAAAAAAGCAGAGGCCCACCGACACATCCCAGGGGCACTCCATAAAAAGTTCAATCTGCCATGCTTTGATTCAACAACAAGCTAATGAGTTACACTCTCAGCTATTACAGTTCAGCTGGAGTAGCCTGTTAAGGGGAGGCAGGCAGGATTCCTCCAGCAGTATGTTGGTGAGAAATGAATCTTTTAAGGGGAGGAAGTGCTGCAACTATGTTGGCAGGATGGCATCCCGACTGACTGACTGCCTGTCTGTCTGTCTGTCTGTCTGTCTGTCTGTCTGTCTGTCTGTCCCATCATTTATCAGGTGCCACATTCCCTGCTTGCACCACACATGTAGGTAGCACTGGGTCAAATAGTCAGAACATGTGAAAAAAACATAATAACAAACCATGATAGAGTTGTTGCCATCCTTGTGCTGTCATTAGCACATTAAAAAGTTTGCCATAGTCTGTCTGCCTCATGTGATGCTATTGGTAAAAATTACCAAAAGCACAAGCATTTCTTGCCAAAGTAACAGTTTTTTTGTTTTGTTTTTTTCATAGGAAATCTCATGTGAGATCATGGCCTACAAAAAGATATCCACAAAACTCTCCTTTGACATTACTGAAAGCTCCAACTGGTTTGACCTGTGGTTAATGTTGTGACACCACTAAAAGAACTATGACCATTCAGTCATTTTTCTATAACAAAGAAATACAGCAACAATTACAGCTGTTTTTCCAATAAATAGAAATAAGCCATTTGAGGATTCAGGAACATTTAGCAACACAGTAATGTTATGCCATGTAAAATAAAGATGAAATATTTAATATCCTGCACTATTACTAAATCAGTAAGCTTCTAAGATTCTTTTTACAAAAGGCCAGATTTCCTTGAATTGTATCTCTTACATTGAAGCATGGGTTACTTTACACCCATTTTGGTTAATCATCAGAGGCCCTGTTATAAATATGGCTGTGCCTCAAGTTTCCAGCAGATCATTGCTTCCAGATTGGCATTGTGATCGTGGAAAACATGGGATCAGAACTAAGCAAAGGTGTCAGAAGTCAAATTGTTATTCTAATCAAAGAGGGGCTTTGTCATTATCAAATCATGGTTAGACTAAAAGCTTCTAGGGCAGTGAATGTAACTCTCAAACACTTTACAGAAACTGGATCAGTTTATCGAATGCAAGATCAGGCAAAGCCAAAGGGAGCACAACATCAGAACATCAAGCTGAGTTCACTGAGAGATAGAAAAGAAACGACTACCAATTAAACAACACAAGAGTCCAATCAGCAGTCATCCTGTCAGATGAAGGCTGTCTTGTAGAGTCTCAGAGGACGAGGAGCAGTGGCACCACGTGGCACCTACACATACTAAGCTTTCCAATTTATCCCTGTCTGTATTCTGAAGGTTTTTAAAGAGGTGTTTGTTGGGGTGTTGTTTAGCTCAGTTGGTAGAGCAGCGTCCCATATGCTGAGGCTTTGTCCTCACTGCAGCGGCCCCAGGTTCGAGTCCCGGCCTGGGGCCCTTTGCTGCATGTCACTCCCCATCTCTCTCATCCTGTTTCCTGTCGTATCTTGAGCTGTTCTGTCAATAAAAGTCATATAAAGGCCAAGAAAATTCTTAAAAAAAAGAGGTGTTTGTTTATACATTATTCATAGCCTCATTTATATAACATTTTATTCCTAAAAACGCAAAAGAATGTTTTTCCTGAATTATGCAGTGAAAAAAGAGATATCCTACATTACCTCAGTAAAGTAATTTGACTCTAATGTATTAACAAAATAAAACAAGAATGCATGTTACTTTCTGGTGCCAAAATAGAAAATATATTGACATATAGTTTTTGAGGCATTAAAGTTTTCTGTAATGAAACCAGCTCCAGGAGATGTTCATCAGACGTGGGAAGGACAACACCATATCATCATCTGTTTACAACCATTTAATAACCAAAACCAGACCAAATATAATAGCCCTGAGAAGGAGATTTTGACACTTGCACGTCTTTATCTTTATTTCAAAGATGTGCACAGATCTGTCAACAATTTCTGTTTATTTACATGATCTAAGTTTTCAGGTTTTGTTTGTTTGTTTGTTTGTTTGTTTTTACCTTTATTTATTCAGAGAGGGTCCACTAAGAGTGAAAAGTTTCACATTCATATCTGTTTTTTGCTGTCCAAACAAGACCACTTTTTGTCAAAGACACAACATCACCGTCCGACAGGCATTTGATTACTTAGTCCTGTGAAGACAAAAGAAAAAGCATGCTGAAGGACTTGCCTTTTGGACTGCAAGCTATTCCTGTATTTTTTTCTCTCTGATGAAAGTTCATGTTTATCTGCACCCTCTACGTCATGTTAGGTTAATGTTCATATCTTCTCGTGAATTATAAAACTCTTGTTCTATTTTAGGAAGAAAGGGTGATGAAAAAATCACCCTTGCTATGACTTTGCATGCTTATGAATTTTCGGCATTGCTATTACTTTGGTAAGCACAAATGTCTGAAACCACAGTGAAGTCTGATCAATGCGTAGCTCACAAACTCTAAAACATTCAGGTCAATGGTCCTCTTGAAGATGAAAAATCCTGTTTGTATCTGCATCAAACTCTACCCAAGCAAAGGAATTCCACTCTGACTCAACTGTCTGCTGTGATGCATTGATCTGTTGATTAGCATAAATCAAACATTGTATCCCACTGAGCTGAATCACACATATCACATCAATGGATCCCATGATCAACCAATAGCATACAGTATATACATGTGTGTACTGTATATATAAATTACTTTTACTCTTACTTAAGTAACTGACTTTTGGGTAATTCTGTATAACACTGGTTATTAGACGGCATTGTTAACAATCCCTTCTTTGAAGGTGTCTCCTTTCTCCTGAAGTTTGATGTAAAAAAAAAAAAGTCATAATTATCTTTTGATTGTAGTGGAATCTCCTTGATTTTGCACTTGTTTTAGGGGCACCACCTCTGAAGAGGAAACATGAAATCAAATCAATAATTTCTTACGTTATCAGTCAAATATCCCAAATTCTGAATTCTCATTTAAATTAATCTCCGTTCTCCAAAGGAATGCAAAGGACAATGACTGGGTTTAAATGAAAATATTCATTCATTGATAAAATACAAATTCAATGACTTCAATTAAATGATTATCAAACATGAGTTTTTAATGTACACAAGCAATCAAGATGATGATAGTGAATTGTAATGATGAATGGGAATAGTGTAAGAAAGAATCTGTTCAATCAGAATCTAGTAACTAATTCTGAAGGAGGATGTTTCCTGTTAGTTTTGTCTTTAGAGGAAACAGGGTGTGGTTACGGTCAGCCAACCAATCAGGAGTCTCTTCTCCTTTCATTGTTTGAGATGGTAACTCTCAAAACTTTAAATGATTAAAACTTATAACTTGGAGTATATTAACAGAAAGAAACAAAAAAAGTATATGAGTGAATCCCTCTTTAGGCGAATTATCGTGAGGAATGACTGTTAAACAAAGAGTAAATCATTTCTAACTATATTGCTAAATAAATCGGGATTCTACGACATTTCATTAAAAATTGTAATAATAAATATCCTGGTTACTCAGTCTATGTACATATTAATGTAGAATAGTTTACTCATACATGATTGGTAGAACAATGGGATTTTCTTGATCTTGAACAAGAATTGTGACTTAATGTGATGATCATTATGACAAATGAAAAAAACAGCTACTTCATACTGATTTTAAAGTGTGCTGCAAAGGTAGAAGCATTTGATGTTCAGTCAATCTGGTATAGATAGCTGAAATCTGATTGGCCCCCTGAAGTGCCCCTGTCCTGTCACTCATCTGTCCTTTGTCCGAGAGCGATGATCAGATTATAGGTGGATGCAATTCCATGCCCAAACTTTTGTGGCGCTAATGAGCCAAATATGAATGTCCAGCGTCAGTAAATCTTACAGAAGAAGACGAAGATTTGAACGATCCACGGAGAAAGTTTTTCAACTGACAACCGATGGCAGTCTACGTTTTTAGGAGTTTGTTGGTAAGTCATAAATCCGGCCCTACTTGTATTTAGACATGAATGTTAGCATTTCGCTAATAAATGTAATGCTAATTCATGTAATGCTAATTAATGTGCTTCTTTGTAATTTGCATTTGTGTGTTAACATTAACTATAATGTTTGGCAGTGATAGAGAATATGAAAAGAAAGGGTCAGTCTCAACCGGGAATTCAGCAGTTTTTGTTTCAAGAGCTGTTAAGGTTCCGAAAAATAGCCATTGTGATACCAGTGAGCAGTGCTTCATGTGAGCGCAGCTTTTCAGCCCTAAGTTTGATTCAAAATCATCTATGAACAACAATGACAGATGAGTGTTTGAGTCATCTTGGGGTGCTGATCATTGAGTCCCGACGAGCAAAAGCATTAGACATGAATGAATTTGTGAGACAGTTCAGTTCACGTGACAAAAAACAAAGAATAATGCTGTTTTAGAAGAGCAAAATGTACAGTAGTCACCCACATGGAACTTTGTGTATGTTTGTGAAAGAACTGAACTGAAAGTATTTGCGAAAAAGTAAAAAGGTTTTAAAAAATTAATAAAATGCTGGATTTTCTCACATGTTGTGTGTTTGAGAGTATTTTGTCTATGTACAGTAAAAATGCATGTAAAATTGGTAAGACGATTTTACTGTGTAAGCTTTTTTTAATTACGTTCAAGTGAGGGGACTCCTCAGTGGAGACAACCACTGCTGTGTTTGTCTCACATACAGTGCTGATGTGAGAATGGATGCCTCTTATTTCAGAGTTCTCACCTCAGTTCAGCAAGCTCTGTCGTTTAGATGATGAGGTGTCCATGTTCTAATTAAGGCCTTTAATGGAGGGGAACCAGTGTGAGGGTGGATTGCACATTCTTTATCTGAGTGACAGCTAAGAGGCTGAAATGTCAGGCATTCTAACTAACTGGATAACTAACTGGGGGGGAAATCAGCATACTGCCTGGCTCATTCCTGAAGCTATAGAGACATATTGTCAACTGATAAAACATTGTCATTACCTGTCCTCATATAACAGAGCATCAGCAATGAACTCAGAAATGCAAGCAAATCAACTGATCAAAATGCACTTATTTCATATCAAAAGAAACTGAAATTTTCCAGCATAGTATTGTGAGGTTTGAGATTCATGCTGATAGACAGGACTAAGACAGGCTGGAAATCTTTGATGGGGTGGAAACAAAAATCTGTCCATAGTCAACCGGTTTGCATCTGTGTGACTGACACGCACTGGACCATATCTGAGTTATTATAAATAAATTGTCTATTGGTCTAAACTTAATTCAAACACATTTGCAATGCTGGGAAGTGACTGCCCCTATGTACAGTTTTGAGGTATGTGCTTAGTCAACCTTTGTTGCATACAAACTTGCATTCAAACTTTTGTTGCATTTTGGCTATTCATTCACACGATGACAGTATTTTAGGGACCTGAAAACGCAAGCTTATGAAACAGTGTCATCTTTTGAAAACACCACCCTTACTGTCATCAGGGGCGATTCTAGAGTCTGATGGAGCCCAAGGCAAAATTTCACAGGGGGCCCATCGAACAAGCGTTCATAAAGGTAAGGTAAGGTAACTTTATTTGTACCCAAGGGTAGATTTGGTTGCAGGTGAAAAGTACCATTATGTCATAAACAATATGACAACAACAGAAATTGTGAAATGTACATTTTTTTTTTTTTTCAAACAGTGCCACTTTCGGGAATCTACGTGAAGATTTGGCAGTATTTTGTGGGAAAACTATATCCTTATTTTGTATTGGTCCTCTTGTTACAATTGTGCACTTTTCTGGATGGCTCAACACATCTGGCCATTGTGCAGGGTCACCTGATATTAGCAAAGTGGTGGTTATACTGGTTGGCAACCTATGGAATAATTTTGACAACTTTGTGAGTGACGCAAAAAACATGTCTCCAACAGTGTCCAGGCAATATACAGCAGACACAGGGAGACACAGAAGAAGGAAAAAACAAGCAGATGAGTCAACTGAACCGGACTGTGAGCAGTCAGGCTGTGACAGGTTCAGAGCGACAGTGTTCAATTGCTTGCATAGATCGTCTTGTTGCAGAAATGGATCGGAGGTATCACTCCTACACACATGTTCAGCACACATTTGGATTTGTGAACAACATTCCAAACATCTTCATACAAGACCTCCGTTCAGCAGCGGCTAATCTCCAGCGGAAATATCCAGGTGATCTGGAAGAAGATTATGTGGATGAAATTGGACAATTCAGATAATTAATTAAGGGACAGAAGGACACCTCAGCTAGGTCACTGCTGAGTCTTGTAAGAGAAAGGAGACTACAGGCTGTGTTTCCAAATGTTGATATAGCACTGAGACTCTTTTTGACTTTACCTGTTACAAATGCCAGTGGGGAGCGTTCATTCTCAAAACTTGGACTTGTGAAAAATAAACTGAGATCCACAATGGGCCAAAACACACTCAATGATCTGTCTCTGATGTCCATTGAGAGTGATGTTCTCAGAAAACTGGAATTTACCAGCCTCATCAAAGACTTCTCAGCTAGGAAAGCAAGGAAGAGAGCCCTGTGAAGGTAAATTAATCACAAAGTCTTCAGTTTATCTGAAGATAATCATGGTTTCACTGGGCAACCACCACAGCTTTTGGTGCATGAATAGTTTTACCAAGCAGAGTTTGAAGAAGCTTTTTTCAATTCTACTCCAAAACCATTTCATTTGAGATAATTGTTTTACATTTATCTAATATTTAATTCAAATATTCCACTGATATTGTGATGCTAAGACTTTGCTAAGCACCAAATCAATTCTTCCAAGTAAAGGCTTATTTCTGCCAGAAATATTAAGAAAATTAGAATTAAATTTGTCATCTTTTTGTTCAGGTTATCTTTGCTCCAGGACAAACGGAGTCTCATGAAACAGAAATGTGTTGTAAATCTGAATACAAGATTAGGATAAGACACTTATTGTGAAGGAATTTTCAGATCTGTGAGAGGTCACCACACACACACACCTGTAGGTTCTCTGCTGCTGTGTTAATGCTTCTGTTGAATTTGTTTCTCGGCCCCACTGTTTTTTGTGCCTTTGCTATAGAACAGGGTAGTCTGTGCTGTTGCAGCAGATGTTGTCTGAAACCTCGGAGCTTGTAAAGCTTGCCTCTCTGTTGTATTTTTGTTACGATAAAGGCGGTTACAATAAATGTGTGCTAACTGGAGTGTGTGTGGATCATGTTTGCCAAATATTCTCCTGCACTGTTACACATGGTGAAAAATTACCTTTTTTTCTGGGAGAGCATGATGCATGGGGGGAGGCACATAAAAAATAGCCTAGGGGCCCATGACTACCTTAATCCTCCTCTGCTGATGTGTCCTCATTATGAAAATGTGCCGTCTCACATGAGGTGGAAGTCAGAAACATAGCATGTCACAAGGCATATTATATATATGTATAGTGATACCTCGGATCCATATATTTTGAATGCAAGACATATGCAGTTATAATCAATCAAGTGGAATGCAGTTACCGTTATCAGCATTTGGAAGTGGCATGTTATCCTCTTTTGCTGCTGGTGCCAGAAACTTCAGCAATGATCCTGAGGATACTAGCACTCATCGTCTTCCGCTTATCCTGCACCGGGGTCGCGGGTGAGCTGGAGCCTATCCCAGCAGGGGGTTCATCCTGGGGTGGTGGGGTACACCCTGGACAGGTCGCCAGCCTATCACAGGGCTAACATACACAGACAGACAACCACTCACACGCACACCTATGGAGAATTTAGAAACCTAACCTGTCTTTAGGGGAGGAAGCCGGAGTACCCGGAGAGAACCCACGCATGCATGGGGAGAACATGCAAACTCCACACAGAAGGGCCCCTGCTGGGTTTGAACTCTTGCTGTGAGGCGACAGAATTAAGGGAATTAAGAAAAAAATGGAGAGTCTGGTAATGCCAGGGTCTTTCATCGGAGCAGAGTTAATGAACATCAGGGGAACAACTCAAGTGGAATGATTTCCCACTTTTCTTATGTAATCCATTGAACCATTGAACATTCATTCTCCAAAAATCTTGAACATTTCAGATATTCTCCCAGCAACCCTCAACCTGACCCTCTGACAAACTTGTCTGCACAACTTGGTGCGTGTTTTAGGTAAGCACGCACCAACACCCATTATTATTACAGCCTTGGCAACAGCGCTTCAGTAGCACCCTGATCCAGCCTTCATGCAGTTTTTCATCAAGGGCTTTGAAGATGGTTTTCACCCCAGAATTTCAGGTTACTCATAAGTAATGGGCCTGCTCGCCAAGGTAGTCAAAGATGGCTTCATGATTGGTCCATTCACTCATCCTCCTTTTCCTACCTTTCACTTCAGCCCCCTTGGAATCACAACTACAAAATACTTAAGTTTTCCAGCTTAACAAGACATACATGAACTCACAAAAACATGGCTCCAAATCCCTTCCCTGACCCATCCATTTACAAACTAAAAAGAGAGTAACAGACAAAAGGCAAGGGGGCAAAATAAGCAATCCCTAGCTTGTTCTGACGACCAATGGCATATCAATTCTGGTAACCTTTTTACATCAGATCTAATATAGGAGTTGGTAAGGTGTCCATATAGTCCAGATCATGCTGCCAAATCTCAATAAATGTGTTGTAATCATTCTTGAGAGTATATATAATCTTTTTCAAGTCAAATACAGCTATTCATTTACAAAAAACATCTAGTTATAGGGACATACTTCAGACTTCCATGTCATGACTATGCATTTCCTGGCATTGCGAGAAACTTGTGAGAAGCAATAATGGTTGTAAAGTTCCCCAACAAAAAAATGTGTAGATCTAATGGGTAGTTAAGTCCTATAAGTTTTCTTATCTATATCTAGAAGTAATAGTGGCTGTTAGACTTTTCTGACATAATTCAGACCAGAACTCCCACTTCCCCAGACTTATCCAACCCTGGTTTTAAAGCTCAATCCTGTAATGTTTCTGGTGCGTGTAGTTCAATAACGAGATAGTGGAGTTCGCTTCAGATGTTTACTGGTGGAAACTTGCAGGTAACACACATACACTGCATACAATGGTATCTCCCTCACTAATGTAACTGCCCGTGACGTCACTGCGCAGTGCAGTTGTTCTTAATTACTACACACCCATCAACAGAAAATACATTTTTGAAATGAAACGAGGTGCATTTCCCTCGTGAAGCAGTTTTTCTGGATCACTGAGGTAAGGTCATTTTAGAATCTCAGTTGTAAATAACAAAAAAAAAAATTATACTGGACAAATTAGGTAATAAATTAGGTTGTCAAAGCCCACCCAGTTTATAGTCCCATCTTGCAAGTTTCTCCGTAGAGACCCTTGGAGTCTTATCATTCCATATGCATTGTCTAATGTGTTTACCAAGGGTTTTAAAGAAACTCTGCATTACTGGAATAGTTAAGGACTGAAAGAGTTACTGCAACCTTGGTAATATATTCTGTCATGAACCTGCCCTTTTGTGATTCTGTTATCTCCTGTTTTATTTTGAAATTATGCCAAGTGTGTTTCTTTTCAGTTCCTCCCATTGTGTGATTTCCTGCCTTTTTTTGGTTTCACCTGTGTCTTGTTTGTCAGTGAGTACTGTTTGTATTTAGTCTGTGTGCTCCCTGATGTCTTTGTCAGTTGGTCCTGTGTTACCACCTAACCCAGTCTCACATGAAAATGTGTAATAGCTACATTGGTCCACAGGGCAAAATGTAGTAGTTTCACAATAACGCCTCTTAAATTGTGAGATGTCTTTTTTTTGGCCTATTCTTTTCTATTGCCTGCGTCCACGTCATGTGACCATCAACTTTCTGGCTGTGAGAACAAAAAACATGGCTGCCATTCCTTTTATTTCCAGTGAAAAATGCAATATTTTAAGGTTATACGGAATTATACTAAAATGTGTTTTGATTAAATTTTTAGCGAGAAATATGCACTTTATTTTCATAATCCTCGCTCAGTGAATGTATGTGATCTTTGGTTTGTTAGGTTTTACGAATATTATTGCTGGTTTTGCTAGAAAATTGTGGAGCTGTTACATATGATATCGTTGCTATGGTGGTTGCTATAGACACTGCTACAGCAGAAACCATGGCCTGCACGTTGTTTGTATCATTTTTTTCTTTGTGCAGATATCTGGGCTGTTATGTTTTTTGTGTTCTTTTATATAGCTGTTTGATTGTGCTCTTTCAGTAAAAAAAAACAGTGACTATACAGCACCCCACAGATGACAGTTTTTTCTTCTTCTGTGGATTTCTGAGAGCTAGTGTAACCCAGATGTTAATCGCCATTTTTCGGCAATTTTAAATGTATACATTTCAAACCTTAACTACCACTATGTGTGAGAGAAGTGGGCACTTGGTCAATTTTTTATATATATATATATATATATATATATATATATTTATAATTTAATCAGTACAGTAAATGTTTTGCGTCAGTCCTGTGGACAGACCGGAGGACCCGCTACCCGGAAGTATACTCCTTACTGTCGAGTTAAATGATATCTAAACATTTCTCCCAAAAACACCAAAGTGTTCTTGATCAATTAATACCAATACGTTAATGATCAAGCGTGTGTGTCCGTGTGTGTGCGCCCCCCCACACACACATGCACGCTGTCACAAACTGGTCAGGTTAGTGGCAAAAAAGAAGGGAGTCCACACGTAACATACAAAGCCAAATAATTTATTAATAAATCAGATAAATGTAAATTAACTGATCAATGAAATTATTGAAATTAAGTCAGAACAAACCAAAATGGATGTGTGTGAATAAATGTCAATCAGTCATGTATGCAGTGTATGGGTGTGAATGAAGTGTGCTGTATGTGAGTGTTGTATGCAAGAGGGAAAATCAAACTCAGTCCCACATGGCAGGTGGGAACATGAGACCCAGGTTACCAGCTTGGAAGCAGCAAAGAGAGTGAGTGCTGGATAAGACCGCTCTTAAATACCCAGCACACAGGTGAGGCCATTTAGGCTGACGACCTGCCCACCACTGCCAACAAGGAAATAGGACAGCCAATCAGCAGGCAGAGGGGCAGGACGTCACACCCCCCTCCTAAAGAATGGGTCCCACCACATTATCCATCAACTCCTCCACCTCTCCACAACCTGGACCCTAGAAGCAAATTGAGAGCAGTGAGAAGGCAGAATTTTAAAACAGCAAACTAGACAATCAGTGAGCACACAAAACCACTAAGACGACCGAGAAAGGGCATCAGCCATAACGTTCTCTGATCCCTTGATGTGTCGAATATCCAAATTGTATGGCTGTAAAAACAACGCCCACCGCATCAGCCTCTGATTTGGATTCTGAAGTGATCGCAGGAAAGTCAGTGGGTTATGATCTGTGTAAACAACAAGTGGGGTTAGACCAGATCCCAAATACACGACAAAAGCTTTGATAATATCCCACCATCCCTAAAAAACGCATTAGTTCTTTCTTGGTGGTTGGAGGGGGATACTTTACAATTGCAGCCACCTTATCCTGCAACATCCGCACCTGGCCCTGACCGACTACTTTTCCTAAATAGGTAACAGTGGCCTTTGCAAATTCACACTTTGCCAAATTCACAGTCAACCCTGCCCAGACCAACCTGTCAAACAAAGCACGAATGCGGTGAATGTGTTCAGACCATGTATCACTGTGTATTACTACATCATCAAGATACACTGCGCAGCCTTCCAGCCCTGCCACCACCTGGTTCATAAGGCGCTGAAATGTTGCAGGCGCATTGCGCAGGCCAAACGGCATGACCGTGTACTTGTACAGACCAGACGGTGTAATGAACGCACAAATTTCCTGTGCCCGCTTAGACAGGGGGACCTGCCAGTAACCTTTTAAGAGGTCAAATTTACTTAAGTGGCAGAACCTACCTGATCTACACAATCTTCCATAAAAGGAAGAGGAAAAACATCTGGCTTTGTAATGTTATTAACCTTACGAAAGTCAGTACATGGCCTATAAGTTTTGTCCGGTTTACTGACCAAAAGACACGGCGACGCCCAACTAGAAGAACATGGCTCAGCAATATTATTGTCCAACATATAACGGACTTCTTGGTCCAAATGTTTGCGCTTATCTGATGAAACCCGATAAAATCGCTGCTTTATTGGTGCCGCATCGCCAACATCTACATCATGTTCAATAAGATGCGTGCGAGAAGGAACATCGGAAAACAGTGCAGGATAATTTCTAATAAGGGCAACCAATTCACCACTATTATTGTCATCCAAATTTGCCAACATGCAATCCAACTTTTGCAGTGACTCCGAATTTTTCAACCGACCTTGTAGAATCACCTCAGAAGTTGAACCCTCCTCCCAGCTGACTGCTGGAGAAGAAGAAGTTAAAACAACTTGAGATGAACAAGCAGAAGCATTCACACCACAATCCCCACTATCCCCTTTTTCTTCTGTGTGACGTGCGTAAAAAACGTGGTTTCAGCAAATTCACATGACACAACTTGGTGGCTTTCCTAGCTTTCGCAGTCACAATGGGTTGTAGAACCAAAACCTGATCACCAGCCTTAAACTGCTTAGGCTCTGCACGCCTGTCATAGAGAGTCTTCATTTTGTGCTGTGATTTTACCAACTTCTTCTTTGCACTTTCACCTGCCAAAAACAGCCTTTTTCTGAACCCATTCACATAGTCAAGCAGAGTTTGTGGAGGGTCTGCTATCTCCCAGCCATCTCTCAGAACAGCCATGGGACCACGTACCTTATGGCCAAACACCAAATCATTGGGGCTAAAACCCATGCTCTCCTGAACCACTTCCCTGGCTGCCAACAGGAGCCATGGCAACCCCTCCTCCCAGTCACACCCCAGCTCAGTACAATAAGAACGCAGTAGAGATTTCAATGTTTGATGGAGCCGCTCTAAAGCGCCTTGCGATTGTGCATGATAAGCTGAAGCTTTATTGTGCTTAATCTGAAGCTGCTGGAGAATTTCTGCGAACATGTGGGAGGTGAAATTAGAGCCTTGGTCACTCTGAATAATTTTTGGTATCCCAAAAACTGAAATGAACTGTGTCAAAGCTTTTACCACAGACTTAGTTGTTATGGTTCTGAGTGGATACGCCGCCGGATATCTGGTTACTTGGCACATGGCAGTCAGCAAATAATTATGCCCCAGTTTTGAACGAGGTAAAGGCCCGACACAGTCAATAATCAAATGTTCAAACGGCTGCTCAACCACAGGTATTGGACACAGTGGAGCCGTTTTGTTATATGCTGATACATCACGCTTCAAGCGAGGCCAAAAACAGTACCGCAACACCCGGTCATATGTTTTCCTTACCCCCGGATGCCCAGCTACATTATGACAAGTTTGCAACACCAAGTCCCGAAACTTTCTCGGCACCACAAACTGAAAGATGGGTTCCCCAACAAGAGCTTCTCCATGAGGCATCCACTTTCTAAACAATAAGCCTCCCTGAAGAAAATAACCGTATGCAGAGCTACTTATCTCACCAACTGGCAGTACTTTATCAAACAGCTCCTTTAGGCTGGAGTCATTTTTCTGCTCTGTAGCCAACTCTGATCGTGACATAGACTTCAACTGCTCCGGTAAAGTCACACAAACCTCAGCAGTCTCTAACTCTGCATCCTTGACAATACTCTGCGCATCACGTACAATGGTCATGGCGCGCGTAACGGCACAAGCTGGATACACAACAGCAACATCTGCTATACATTCTGGCTGACCTTGACTGGGCATCTTTTTAGTGACTATATTAGGAAGAGGACCATCGGCCCACATCCGCACCCCTGCAAGACCATTCCCCAGAATTATGTCCACCCCATCCACCGGCAACTCAGTGCGCACCCCCATCTCAACAGTTCCATTCACCAAACCTGAGACGAGAGCGAAGTTATGCAAGGGTGCTGAGAACACCACCATCCCCATCCCCCTGACCAGCACCACATCTCCTGTGTCAGTATCAGATGAAAAGGGCAAAACTGACTTTCGCACAAATGAGTCAACTGCACCTGTATCACGCAAGATCTTTACTGGTACCTGTTCATCACTACCAAGCAAAGACACAAAACCATCAGAAATAAAGGGTTCATACTCTTTCATGCTTTTCTGCTGCATGTGTTCCACCTGCTCCACTGCAACTGGGCTGAGCGATCTTACAAGAGCAGCTGGTTTTATCTGTGCATTGGGGAATTTATGTTTTGATTTAAGGTGTGGACAGTCACTTTTTCAGTGCCCATTGCCTTTGCAGTAATTACAAGTCCCCACAACGGCCAGCCTGTCTCGCATGCCTGGATCGCCCCTAAAATAAGAGCGTGATCCATCGTTTTGATGATAAAAACTCTCCCTGTGCACCTTCTCTGAATCTGATGCACTAAAATTGCCTTTGTGCATTAACACGTATTCATCAGCCAATACCGCTGCCTGACCGGGAGTTTTCGCTTTATGCTCTGTAATGTACGTGGCCACATTATTAGGTACTGAGTTTTTAAACTGTTCCAATACTACAAGATCACACAGTTATCAACCTCTGACGATGAACACCAGCGACCAAAATGGGCAGTCAGGTGTCGCACAAACTCAACATGAGACTGTTTATCACCTCTTTTCCAACCGCGAAACCGCTGCCGATATGCCTCAGGCACCAACTCATACGCTTTAAGCACTGCAGATTTAACCAGTTTGTAACTTTTACAGTCATCCGCGCTCAAAGCCGAGTACGCCTCTTGGGCTTTACCTGTCAGGACGCACTGTAGCATTAATGCCTGGTCATCCTCAGGCCATTGCCTGGAATCTGCAATTCTCTCAAATAAAGAAAAGAATGAATCAGGATCTTTTTCTTTGAACTTCGGAAGCAAGCGCAAATTACGGGTTATGTCAAAAGAGGGCGGACCAGAGTGATTCAATGGATCTTCAATATCAGCCGAACCTGGCATTACACCCTCTTGAATTAGCCTTAGCTTCTTATTTTGCAACTCTAACTTCACCAGCTCTGTCCTCTGCTTCATCTCTTCTAACTGTAATTCATGCTTTTGCGTTAACAACAGGAGCTCCTTTTGCTGCTCAAAACTCAACATAGAACCTGCAGGAACAGAAGACTCAACAGCAGGTTTAAGAATTCCCTTCTTCAACAACCCTGCTTTCAAACTGATTTTAACAGACTCCTTTAATTTCTTATCTGCTATTTCAAGCTCATACTGCTCAGCAATAAGCAGTAACTGGTCTTTAGTACACTGATCTAACAGTGCTACTGACGGCGAGTCAACAAATTCGTCCACTATTGATACCATGCTGCACCATTTACACAAACTGACCAAAAAACAAAACAAAAACAAAAAATATGGCGAAAAACCAACCAATCAAAATGTTGAGTGCTGGAACCACTGAAAAGTCTGGGACAGCCAAACCAAAACTGGAACCTCCCCAGCCCTGACTAACTAACAGACATTTAGCAACCCCACAACTACCTACACTCCTCCCTAGTCTTCGTGCTACTACATGTGGTGGGTATTTATGCACTTAAGCCCACTGGGAAGAAAAAGCAACTGTTACCAGCGACCTTTCCTTGCACCATGGATGTGCTCCCGAGACGACTGCTCTGCCCACGTTTGCAGCCACACTAAATTCCCCAAGACCAGCTCCCCTATTGGAAACCAGCCTCCTTAGCCTAACAGGGGACTACTGGTCCCTTATAATGGTACTTGCCTGTCCCAACCCAACACAAAGTTGCAACCAAACCTCACAAATTTAAGTTAACAAAACTTAAAGACAAATGCTCAATTGCTACTTCCAAACTCCGACAAAATCCCCCAAAATTCAAACTCAAAAAAAAAAAAAAAATCACATGTGGAACTCCCAACACTGGCAGCTAACTAATTGGCTTCAACAGGTGCTACTAATAAGCCAATGGACACTTTGAAACCAAAAAACTCAGATATAACTAAGACCAAAACACAATTCCTAACAAGAACCCAAGCAAATATCGGTGTCAAAAGTTAATACTGAGACAAACCATACTGAATTGTACTAATGTACCCTTACAACATTACCTAGAATCCTGATTGAAGTCAAATGTACAAAATCAAACAATGGTTTGGACGAGCCCCCATTTTGTCACAAACTGGTCAGGTTAGTGGCAAAAAAGAAGGGAGTCCACACGTAACATACAAAGTCAAATCATTTATTAATAAATCAGATAAATGTAAATTAAGTAACTGATCAATGAAATTATTGAAATTGAAATTAAGTCAAAACAAACCAAAATGGATGTGTGTGAATAAATGTCAATCAGTCATGTATGCAGTGTATGGGTGTGAATGAAGTGTGCTCTATGTGAGTGTTGTATGCAAGAGGGAAAATCAAACTCAGTCCCACATGGCAGGTGGGAACATGAGACCCAGGTTACCAGCTTGGAAGCAGCAAAGAGAGTGAGTGCTGGATAAGACCGCTCTTAAATACCCAGCACACAGGTGAGGCCATTTAGGCTGACGACCTGCCCACCACTGCCAACAAGGAAATAGGACAGCCAATCATCCTCAGGAGGGAATCCTCAGGCGCTCCCAGGCCAGAGAGGAGATATAATCCCTCCACCTGGTCCTGGGTCTACCCCTAGGTCTCCTCCCAGTTGGACGAGCCAGGAACACCTCCATTGGAAGGCGCCCTGGTGGCATCCTCATCAGATGCCCGAACCACCTCAACTGGCTCCTTTCCACGCAAAGGAGAAGCGGCTCTACTCCAAGTCCCTCCCGGATGGCTGAGCTTCTCACCCTATCTCTAAGGGAGACCCCAGCCACCCTGCGGAGAAAACCCATTTCGGCCACTTGTATCCGCAATCTCATTCTTTCGGTCATGACCCATCGCTCATGACCATAGGTGAGGGTAGGGATGAAGATTGACCGGTAGATCGAGAGCTTTGCCTTCTGGCTCAGCTCCCTTTTCGTCACAACCGTGCGGTGAAGCGCATACAACACCACACCCACTGCTCCAGCTCTCCGATCAATCTCCCTCCCATCATCCCGTCACTCGTGAACAAAACCCAGAGGTACTTAAACTCCTTCACTTGGGGCGAGGACTCATTCCCCACCCTGAGTTGGCAAGCCACTGGTTTCCTACTGAGAACCATGGCCTCAGATTTAGAGGCGCTGATCCTCATCCCTGCCGCTTCACACTCAAACCGATCCAGTGAGCGTTGTAGATCTAAAGCCGATGATGCCATCAAGACCACATCATCTGCAAAAAGCAGTGATGCGATCTCCAGGCCACTGACCTGTAACCCCTCCACACCACAACTGCGCCTTGAAATCCTGTCCATGTATATCACAAACAGGATTGGGGACAAGGCACAGCCCTGGCGGAGGCCAACACCCACTTGGAACCAGTCCGACTTACTTCTCTCACTTTGAGAATATAGGGATTGGATGGCCCTGAGAAGAGACCCCCTCACCCCATACTCCCGCAGCACCTCCCACAGAAAATCCCTTGGGACCCGGTCAAGACAGCCCCTCAACACCCAGAGCCTCCAACCTTCAACTCTGTCTCCGTTACAGAGGATGGCTGAGTGGGATTCAGGAGGTCACCAAAGTACTCCTTCCACCACCCTATGACCTCCTCAGTCGAAGTCAACAAGGTCCCATCCTTGCTGTACACAGCTTGGATGGTTCCCCGTTTCCCCCTCCTGAGGTGCTGGACAGTTTTCCAGAAATGCCTCAGAGCCACCCGAAAGTCCTTCTCCATGGCCTCGCCAAACTCCTCCCACACCCGCTGCTTTGCCTCTGCCACAACAGCGGCTTCTGCCCTTTGGGCCTGTCGGTACCCCAAAGCTGCCTCAGGAGTCCCCCAGGACAACATGTCCCTAAAGGACTCCTTCAGTCGGACAGCTTCCCTGACCACCGGTGTCCACCACGGTGTCCGAGGGTTGGCGCCCCTTGAGGCACCTAAGCCCCTATGGCCACAGGACACAGCTGCAGCTTCAACAACTGAAGCTTTGAACATCGTCCATTCAGGTTCGATATCCCCAGCCTCCACAGGGATGCTAGAGAAGCTCCTTCGGAGGTGGGAGTTGAAAGCTTCTTGGACAGGGGCCGCCTCAAGACGTCCCCACTTTACCCGCACTACTCGTTTGGGCTTACCAGGTCTGTCCAGGGGTTTCCCCCGTCAAAAACCCAACTCACCACCAGGTGGTGATCAATTGACAGCTCTGCCCCTCTGTTCACCTGAGTGTCCAAAACACACAGCCTCAGATCAGATGATACGATCACAAAATCGATCATTGACCTTTGACCAAGGCTGCTCTGGTACCATGTACACTTATGAGCATCCTTGTGCTCGAACATGGTGTTCATTATAGACAAACTGTGACTAGCACAGAAGTCTAACAATAGAACACCACTCGGGTTCAGTTTGGGGAGGCCGTTTCTCCCAATCACGCCCCTCCAGGTATCTCCGTCATTGCCGACGTGCGCGTTGAAGTCTCCCAGTAGGACCATGGAGTCCCCCCCGGAGCCCCATGCAGGGCCCCAGCCAGGACCTCCAAGAAGGCTGCATACTCGAACTGCCATTCGGTGCATATGCACAAACGATAGACAGAGTTTTCCCCCCAGCCTTTAGGCATAGGGAGGCGACCCTCTCATCCACCGGGGTAAACTCCAACACGGCGGCGCTCAGCCGGGGACTTGTTCTCGCAGCCAGAAAGTTGACGGTCACGTGACGTGGGCGCAGGCAATAGAAAAGAATAGGCCAAAAAAAAAAGACATCTCACAATTTAAGAGGCGTTATTGTGAAACTAATACATTTTGCCTTGTGGACCAACATAGCTATTTCACATTTTCATGTGAGACTGGGTTGCACCACCCTGTGTTGTGTTCTCCTGTGTTCCCTCTACGTCATCTACCTGTGTTATCTCCCCGGGCCTGCTCCAGCATCTTTGAGTGTCTTCCTTGGTCACCCCATGGTATGTTTTCTGATTTTTGTTCCTGGGGTTATGTTTCTGCTTTATTCCTCATGTTTTTCCTGAGATGTACTTTACTTTTCTTAGTTGGTGCTAGGTATTTTGGTGTTTGCTATTCTTAGTTTTTGTTGCATTCTTGGTTTTCTTGGTTTTCTGATCATTTCAGCTTTTTGTAAATAAAGCTTGTTTTCAGTTCCTTATCCTGCCTGCGTCCTAACCTTTTCATAAACTGCAACAATATTAATTTTAACACAATTTATGCTGCCGATCAAAGTAATAGTGAAATAGTAGTGGATTTACAGAAATGGATGAATTTACCTAACTAATGCAAGGTAATTCAGTTTGTACACATTTTTAAGATTATTATCTACTATGATTCCAAGGTATCTTACCCCATTTTGGGACCATACATAAATATACTTCTTTGCTCATATTCTACAATTCAAAATTTGTAAGTGGAATAATTTAACTTTTTTCACAATTCACCTTATATCCTATGATAGGCCCACAAGTATGTAGGAGTTTTTGTAATTTAGCAAGGGAATCGAATGGACTAACCCTAACCCTGAAGACTCATTGGTGATAATTCTGGCCTCAGGTTTCTTATAAAGTGTTCTGACCCAATTAATAAAAGAAGAGCCAAATCCAATTTATGGAAGACCTTCAGCGAAAAAGGCCACTCAAGCCTGTCAAAGGCCTTGCCAGCATCTAAAGAAACAGCTATACTGGGTTCAGTCCTGGAGGTTGCCATATGAATAATGTTAAATAACCTACACAAGTTATTGGCAGAGGATCTCTTCTAAATAAAACCAGCCTGGTCTAAATGTATCAATGTTGGTAATATTTACTTATCCTGTTTGCTAGAGCTTTCTAAATTTCATTTATGATCTGTATTCAACAGTGAAATAGGTTGAAAACGAAGAGCATTTTAAAGGGTCTTTATTTATTTTTTGTGGATCACTGATTATATGAGTCAGGGAGGCTTTGAGTTTTAAATGCTAGGTTAATTACGTCCATAAAAAGAGGAATAAGTAAATTTGGCAGGAAAATCATCCTCCCCTGGTGATTTATTTGATTGCAATGCAGATAAGGCATTTTTGATTTCTTTTGTAATAAATGGAAGATCAAGATTCTTCTTTTCCTCCCGGTCAAGTTTGGACTCAATATAAGTTAAGAATATGCACCGAGGGCTGCTGTTTAGCTCGGTTGGTAGGGCGGGCGTCCCATATGCAGAGGCTTTGCCCTCGCTGCAGTGGCCGCGGGTTCGAGTCCCAGCCTGGGGACCTTTTCTGCGTGTCACTCTCCCTCTCTCTCTGATCCTGTTTCCTGTCGTAGCTTGATCCATTCTATCAATAGAGCTATACGAAGGCCAAAAAAATACTTAGAAAAACAAAAAAGAAGAATATACACCGATCAGCCACAACATTAAAACCACTGACAGCTGATGTGAATAACATTGATCATCTCATCACAATGCGATGTTCTGCTGGGAAACCTTGGGTGCTGGCATTCTTGTGAATGCCACTTGACATGCACCACCCAACCAAACACTGTTGTGGACCAAGTACACCCCCTCATCACAACAACACTACCCGATGGCAGTGGCCCACCAGCAGAACAGTGTGCCCTGACACACCGCAAACACTGCTCAGGGTGCTCTCAAAGTGCTACAGAGGAAAATTGGCAAAAATGTTAAAAAAAGAAAATAAAAAGATAAAACAATAAAACAAGAAGAGTGAAGGACCTGTGTAGTTACAGTATCAGACTGTCCGATCAACATGCCCTCGATACGTGCAGCCGGCTTATCCATTCACACTGGTTTGGTTCGGTTCACCAATACTGCGCCTCTGATACTATCTCCATCAGCACCGGAGTGAAATTTTCACCCAATTTCCTGCACACACCTGTGGCTGCTTTGCTCCTCACCTGTTTAAAGTCTGGCTCCTTCACCCATTCGTCACCAGTTCATTCTAGACCTTCAGTTAGTAACGCCGTGGCTCTTGTGTAGTATTTTTGATAAGCTTTGAAGCTGATGTGAATCTAGTTTAACCATTTATTTCTTGTGTTTCAGCCAGCCTTGCCAGCCTCTGATTGCCTGCCTTTGTTTCCTGCCTCGTCCTCTGCCTGCCTTGCCTGGAACAATCGCCTGCCTGCCTTGCTGAACTTTTTGTTGGACAATTAAAACTTTTGTTGAATTGAAGCTCTCCCATATTGCTCTCTGTATTATGGGTCCAGCTCAAGTCGCTTAACAGAGGGACGGATGATTCCAGCAGCGAGGGATTCCTCGATGTACCTCCTCATGGCCAAGGTTTCTGGTCTGGACAGGAAGTATAGCCTCCCCTTAGGCGGAGAAGCTCCTGGAAGAAGCTCAGTGGCACAGTCATAGGGGCGATGTGGTGGAAGGGGGAGAGCTCAGGCCTTATTGAACACCTCCTTTAGCTGGTGGTAACAGGAGGGAACCTTGGAGAGGTTGGGATAATTAGCGTCATCTGTGGGAGTCAGAGCCTTGGGGGTGGAAAAACAATTTCCAATACAGTCTTTTCCCCAAGATATCACCTGACTGGTGTTCCAGTCTATGTGTGGGCTATGTTAGGAGAGCCAGGGGTGACCTAAAACTAGTGAGTGCTGAGGAGCCTTGAATACATGAAAACTAATCCTCTCTGTGTGGGAGTCTGGAAAGGAGAGGAGAAGTGACTGGGACTTGTAAGGTCACCCATCATGGGTGACCTTACAGATAAGTCTGCTGTCCAGTGCGAAGGCCTCTATGGGTCTCTGGAGCCGATAAGTCTTAAGCCTGAGAGAACTAACAAGAGAAAAATCCATGAAATTAGCATCTGAGCCTGAGTCAATAAACACTGGGGTTACAACAGTTGTGAAGGAGAGGTAAGGGTGACTGAGACTTGCAGTTTAGCACAATTGGAAATGGATAAAGTATTGCTAGTGAGCACCCTTACCTTGCTGGATGGTGTGGATTCTCTCTGAGAGCAGGTGGCAATATAATGTCTGTTCTGTCCACAGTAAAAACACCTCCCCTCCACCATACGGTTCTGTCGTTCCTCAAGAGAGAGGCGGGTGCGTCCCAACTGCATGGGCTCCTCCGCCGGTGTAGAGTATGTCCTGAGAGGAGAAGAGTGACGCCATGAAGAAGAAGGGGATCATCCGCCGGAGAATTGGCGCCTCTGCTGGCAGGGTGGAGAATATGTCGAACTGTGGTGGTCCTGTTCCCTCTCAAACAGATGCTTGTCTATTTTAATGGCCAAGGCGTAGAGAGAGTCCAACTTTGCAGGCAAGTCGAGTGGCGTGAGTTGATCCATGAGGGGGTCAGAAAGGCCTTCGATGAATGTGTCAAGCAGAGTTTTCTGATTCCACCCGCTCTCCGCCGCCAGGGTCCGGAACTCGATGGTGTAATCGGAAACCCGGCGTCCTCCCTGCTGCAGTCGCACCAGAGCCCGTGCTGCCTCCCGGCCGGGAGCAGTCCACTGAAAGATTTGGGTGAATGACGTGGTGAACAGGGCCAGAGAATTGCAGATGGCAGTACCTCGGCTCCATTCGGCTATGGCCCAAGCCTCGGCCCGAACAGTCAGGTGGGAGATAATATATGCCACCCTGGCTTGGTCGGAGGGAAAAGCAGCCTCCTGGAGCTTGAAATGGAGTTCACACTGCGTGAGGAAAGCAGTGCAATCCCCTGAGTCCCCAGAGAAAACGGCAGGCTTGGAGAGATGAAGAGGCACTGGAGGAGACAGAGGAACAGTGGGTCCAGGAGGAGACGCCACAGCACTGGTGGTAGGAGACGCTGGTGGCGACATTGTCTTCTGCGTCTGATCCACAAAAAGGGTAAACTGTGTCTCCTGTCTGTCAGAGAGCCCCCGAATATCACATCATCCATGCTGAGGAAATGAGCTGGATTAACTGGATGGACAGACACACTAACTGCCATGAGTGCGGTCACAAGGCTTATGTAGTGACTGTGTAGATACTAGAGATTTATAGCGTGTACTTCTAGGCTTTTAAGCAACACTAATTTTGAGTTTGTGGCCCGCTGAGTCTGATTTTCTGCTGTTTTACACTGAAAAGGTTTGTGCTTGCTGTTTGCCTTTCTTTGTGCTCATCACAAGCTAATTTGAGCCTCTCCACTTCATGTATATAACTGTTGGCTTTGCTGTCGTGTGAGTGAGCAATAAACCGCATCAAGGTACCAGCAGAAGGTGATTCAAGCCTGAGTTTGTTCACCGGCCACTGAGTGATAGAAAGAACTATGTCTCTCCACAGCCGTTTCCTCTTCCTTGCTGTGCTCTGAACGTTAGCTCTTTTTCCCTCTTTCTCTTTTTCTACAAACAGACACATACACACAAACCTACGTGCATCCTTGCCTACT
Organism: Lagodon rhomboides; assembly: GCA_039737535.1. NCBI lineage: Eukaryota > Metazoa > Chordata > Actinopteri > Spariformes > Sparidae > Lagodon > Lagodon rhomboides. The sequence continues at coordinate 1,644,549 of CM077792.1, read as the reverse complement.
TGTGTAGAACAGATCGCTTGAAGTTAACTTTGTCTCCAAGCCACTGTTCACTCAGACACGGTTGTCCCGGTAAAAAAGGACACCAAATTTGGAAACTCAGAGTAGGGATGTCCCGATCAGGTTTTTTTTTTTATCCCGATCCGAGTCCTTCAATATTCAGTATCTGCCGATACCGAGTCCCGATCCGATACTTGGCCTTAACTAATATTTTCCTGGATAATACAGCTGCATTAAGAGAAAAAGTAGCTGCATCCAAGCTGTTCCTTAATAGGTTTTTTATTTTGTTGAAACAAAGTATACTTTATGGCTCTTTCTTATTCTGCATATGCTACTGCAACATTGCCCCACCACCTTCCTTGTGTTAGCAGGTGAGTCTGTGACGCTGCGCTGTGACAGCAGATCCTCATGTACAGCCAGCTGAAGTGTGTGTGAGATGCAGCCCACGCTTGGTACCTCCATATCATCCATTGCTATTTTATATTCCTATCCATATCGATTGCCTGTTTTACATGCTCTGCTGTATGAGACCCACGAAACTAGTGCGCATACCGGCACGTTGGAACTCGAAAGTGGAGTAAATGTAATGTAATGCTGAGATCGTAGGGCGTACCGGGGATTCAAAAACTCCAGGTGACAAAGAAAACTCTGATCCTCTACCTCAGAGATGAGCTGGTTATCCAGAGCGATTCATTCAGTTACCTTCTCTGTAATATTTTTGGCCATGTCGCTGTCTCGAGGATATTTCTCTTTCCTTTTGAAAGTATCTGCGAGTGTTTTTTGCTTCCGTGTCTTTGCCTGTGTTGCTTGAGTGAACTCTTTGTTTAACTTTGAGTGTTTTTGTTTTTATATGACGTATCAAATGTGTAGTATTAAATGCAGCTCTTTTGTTGCCCCCTCGTGAAACGGTCGTATTGCAGATGTTACATGTCGCCGTTGGACTGCTTTTGCTTTTTAATTTATTTCCACACTGCAGACATTCTGATAAATCTGATCCGATAAAAAATAATGAGAATATATATATATCTGATCCCTGATCGGGATGTAACGTTTGATTCCGATCGAGTCTGAAACCACGTGATCAGCCCCAATTTACGATCACATGATCGGATCGGGACATCCCTACCTCAGAGTTCAGCTCTGTCCGAAAACCACTCTGTGATAAAAGGCATGTGTTAGGTCAGCAGGCGTTGTTTCGCCTTCAAGCCTTTGTTCTCTTCCGATCACCTCCACTGACCAGCCCGTGGTGTGACATGCCCACGTCGGCCATCTTGAACACTCCCATGATGTCATTTCCCAAGAGGTCGCATTGCCCATCTTGGCTCTCTCCCTCCCTCTTTGTCTCTCTGACACACACACACACACACACACACACACACACACACACACACACACACACACACACACACACACACACACACACACACACCGCATGCTTGTTTGTGTGTTTGTTGTTCCTTGACTTGTCTTTAGTTTCATAGTTTATCTAATGTATCTGAATGACTTTTGTTGGTTGAAGAATATTTGATTATTTATCAGTTTTGCTAAAATTAATACATTCTATTTTTGTGCAGAGCAGTTTTCTGTGATCATTCGTGTATATGCTTTGTGGTTACAGCTGGTTGTGATGGTCAGTGCTCGGATTAATTTCCTTCACTGTTCCTTAAATTTTAAATAAATAAATATTTACATTTAAAGTCTTTTGAGACTGTTTTCCGGTCTGGTTATTGGTCCCTGGTTCCAGGGTGGTGCTGTGTATTATTAATTTATATTGATAATGTGTATTATTACTATTAGCAGTTATTATTTGCTAATAACCGAGCATACCCTCCCTTTGTACCCCAACACATTTCTAATGCAAATAACTGGGCAGTAGTCACTTTTACCAAGACCAAGAACACCATAGACAGAATATATTTCTAGTCTGTTTGATAATATTAAGTCAGTTAATTTTGACTCGGAGAGCTCTTACAGGTTTGGGCGTGCTGGATGTGAAATTAACACAGAAATTAGGGTTAAAAAAAGGTCAGGCAATGATTGAGGATCATATTTGTTATGACTTAGCAGGTTGAGGATATTTAAATGTAAAAAACCAATGCCACTTCTCCTCTTACAAACCTGTGGGTAATTTAAATTAGTGTCTGAGGCTATAAGTAATAGTACACTTTAGCTAGGAGCTGACTTCAGGAGATTATGAGGTTGAACATCGACAGTTTCTGGGACATGTACCCGTTTATTCAACTTCAAGTCTCCTGGAATATCTATATGTAATCATAAAAGGAATGTTGAAAATGTTAATGTCTAGTCTTGATCCAGTAGTAGAGTTGCTCGTATTAGCTGTAGAACCAAAGAAATGGTGAATGAAAGGTGGAGAGTGTAATGAAGTGTGTGGCCAACAGGAGGGGTTAGCGCTATATTCAGTACCTTGAGATAGCTGCATGCAACAAGAGCTGGTAGCCAATGAGGGGTGAGCATCTAGAGCAGGGGCATACATGTCATTGATTGTAAACAGTCTCACAGGTGGCTGAGACAGGCAACATTGAAATATATTTACAGACATCAGTTGAGGGCCCAGTCAATTTGCATGAAGACATCTCTTCTGAAGAAGGCAGGGCACACCCAGATTAGATTAAAATTGTCAATAAAACTTTTGAGCTTTATATGGAGCCTGAAGCCACTCGTGGTCAAAGAGTTGAAACCTGAGGGGGTGGTGTGGAGCTGCACTGCTGAACCTGACATTACTGAAAACGGAATCCCCCAGGCTATCCTAGACGTTCATGTCTGATGCAGATGAGGACACAAAACAGGAATGGCTGCATGAGTTGGCTGGTTTAGAGCTGGCAGTTGTCTGGACACTGCCTCCTTCAGCAGCCGACGTAGTGAGGGTGTGATCTCCTTTCTAGTACCGGGATCATTAGCAGTAGCCAAAGCTGAAGGGGAGCACTCCTTATATGCACTCCATGAATGCAATAGACTGGTCAGCGGAGGGTAATCTTGTAACCACATAAATCACTCATGTAATTTTCAATTCGGTTGTCAGTCTTTAAAGTTGTTTGCTATTGCTGACGTAAGTCTACATTGACCACTGCAGGTAATGTCATTAATATTTTCCTCATTAAGGACATATTACACCTTCTCATCCCACCTTTTGTTGATCAGGTGATGTCCCGCCTGATGCCCGGACTGAGATCTGCACACACACACACACACACAGAGGGACACAGCAGTGCTCCTCCTCTTACTCTGTTAGTATCAGTGTACTTTTTTAAATACAGTCAAACAGAGTTGTTGATGGGACAGATGATTGTGAAACAAGGGGGCAGAGGGTCCAGCAGCTGAGGACCACATCTCTGTCCCTCACTGAAAATGAGTGCCACTGTTATGTCCTGGTACACTTGGCTCGCAAAGGGAATGGAAGACGCCACTCGGATTTGTTTAATAAATGTTCCGCCCAAAACACACCCATGACTAATTCAGAGTCTAAATACAACCCCTTTGCGCCGTGCGCCGCACTTTGTGCCCATACTATCTGCCATTTGACAAGCAAAATGGGCTACACGGCCTACACACACCAGACTTTAGATCGAGCGCCATAGACCGCCTAAATAGGGCCCATCATCTTCTGTAATAAACATTTTCTTTACTTCATTTACCAGTCTCTCCTGATTGAAATGAAGCTCTTCTGTAGTTCAGACAGGAAGACTAGTCTTTCAAATGCAGACTTTAGTTTAATTCTCATCATCCCTTCAGTAACCCCTCTCGCTCATGTTCATAATTGCCTGTCACTATCTGGGGCTGTCAATTGATATCAGCTATCTATTCAATAGCACAGCGACACACCTTCACTGTTAGCCTGTTGATTGTTTCCCTGCCTTTAGTTTATTCATGCTGCTGTTTTGCGCACACTCCACCTCCACATCATCGCCCAGTCTTAGCAGTTTCATCAATTTCATCGTTTCATCAGCTCATCTGTCTCAGATGAGTCATAGTCGTTCACCACCACCGAGTGTCTGGATTCTATGGGGGTATTCTTCTTCGTGCTGCTCATTCTTCAATCACAAAATCTCACTGTAGAGTCTTAGCACCAAAGACTTCCTGACTAGAAATGATCACATATCATCTGCTGTAATAAATCATTTCTTAACTTCATTCAGGAGTCTCTCCTGATTGAACTTGCAATTGCAGAAATCCCAGAGCACAACCTTGGAAGATCCTCTCTTCATCTCCAAGTCCAGACAGGTGGTTACTCGTTTCTGGTTCCACCAACACTTCCGCCATGTTCTCTACTTGTCCAACATCTCTCCCGTTCACTACTATGTACCCTCATTCAGAATTGGAGGCACAACCTCTGCTTCCTGCAAAATCCCAGAACATTTAATACAAATCATGGGCCGATGGTCATCCCAAGCATATCACTGTTACATCCATTTGGCTGTAAAAGATCCCAGATCTGCTCAATCTCATTTTAAATAATGTTGCGAATCGTCAATTTTCATTTCATGCTTCTTGACTTGCAGCATTTGCTTTTGCCATGTTTGTTGTTGCTCACCAAAACAGTAAGGCAAATTCTATACATGGATATATATATATATATATATATATATATATATATATATATATATATATATATATATATATATATATATATATATATATATATGCTTACCTGCTTGTCAATTAACCTGATTCAGATTTGGATTTCTATAGATTAAACTATTGAATAATACATAAAGAGTTAAAATTATCACCAGTTGCAACATGTAAACTGCACAGTTCATGTATTAATCCATTAATGCATCTGTGATATGGGAGCCTTTTGTTTGCATTGAGTACTTTTGTGTTTGATACTCAATATTTCTGGGCTTTTACAGAGTGGTATTGAGTGGTATCTCTTTCACAGCTCATTCATTATGATCTGATGGACATTTTGACTACAAGTGACTGGCAGTACTACATTTGCCATCAGTATCACATCTGTCTGACAGTATCACTTCTGTCTCTGTCTCAGAACAGATTGAATTAACAGAGCTCAGATTCTTTCCATAGAAAACAAGTGAAACACTCACAGCTGCCCGGAGGCTTGAGTCAATTTCATAGGATAGCTCTCCAGTTGAGAAGCTGGTGAAATGTCAATTAGCTGCTATCCACCTCCACAGTGTGCTCAGCTTCGCAGGGTCCAAGGCTAATCGCTCATCATTTACTCCTTGTGCATGTCTGGATAGTGGCTAATTTTCACCACCTCTACTGAGCCCCACCTCTGGACTTTGCACACCTGCGAAGTCCAGAGGTAAAACGCTAAGAGACAGACGAATTACAGCAATGGTTGGTTCCGACAACCTGTAACATGTTTACACAATAATGCAGGAAGCATACAAAGCATTTTGACTCACTATAGTGATAAGTGCTGTTCATGCTCAGCCTGAAGGAAAAGTGAAGGAAGCTGGACCAAACAGATGTGGAAGAAACCTTGACAGGTATAGACCATACTTTTTAATGAATGAACCATAGCTGCCATGCAGTGATATTGTAGAAAAAAGTTATTTTCAAAACATTGTTATTGGACATTTCCCTGGGGTTTTGCGCAAGAGGATCTCGTTCACTATAAACTAAAAGAGGATGTCAGGTAGGGCAATATTTTTGGCAAGGCAGCTTCAAAATGTAAATTTTTTATACAGCTACAGTTGAAGGGACCACAAAAACAACTAACAAAACAAAAAAGACTAACTGTGATACTATGTCTCAGTGACATTAACCACTGACCTCATTCAGAGAGGAGAATCTAATATCAACCTTGTCACGGAAAACTGTGAGTGACCTGTGATTCCGTGGAGAGAAAATGAAGACTGGTGATCATTATGATAATATGTGTTTGTGTGTGTGTTTTTATTGTATTCAGTGGGAGAAGTAATTAACTGTCTAATGACAAGGGCGTGGAACCCAAGTGCTGAGGGCTTATGGTTACAGTTTTTTTTAGAGGAAATAGTTATTCCAAATGAAACCAATACAACCTCAGTGACTCAAGTCTTAACTCATATGGTTGGACAGCCTCGACACTTCAGTCTCTATGTTCAAGTTAGCCTGTACTCCCACGTGTGGGGCCATTAGTCACACCTCATTAATTTCCCCAGGCCTTGTGACGGAATCAGGTCGTGTATAAAGGGGCACCTGGCCAGCGTCAAAGAGCCGGACAAGCAGGAGACGACTGAGCCACAGCAGCTAGTCTTCACAGAACAAGAAATCAAACTGCAATATAGAATGAATGCAAATATCTCCGTTTGCTGCTTATCTCTGCTTTTACTGCTTAATTCTGTAAGGGCCAAACCCCTTTCTGATCTCCAGGTAAGTCTACTCAGATTTAGGCTACTATGCTATTTGACCACATCAGAGACACTGCTGTGACAGGAAAGCTCTCAACAGGCGTAGAAGGACGATGTTTTAGTTAGTTTGAAGACAGAGTGGATTTAATGTTTAACTGAGGCTCTGTGTGAGAGGTGACTGTACTGATGGTGGAGATGAGGAGTGTTAGGAACTGAACTGCACTGGAAAAGAGAGTGAATTATAGTCTGTTGAAATTGACTTTCAACTTGTGTGTGTGCAGAGTCTGAAGCAGCTGTTCGAGGAGATCAACACAGCGCCGTATTTCCCCTCCTCCGAGGAGATGGAGGTGAAAAGAGACAAGTCGGTGTTCAGAGCTCCAGAGCAGGAGCCCTGGAGCTCCTCCGACCGCAGCAGCCCCTCGGACCCGCTGGCGGCTAAAGAAAGCGTCCTGGCGCGTCTCTTCAAAGACCTCATGAGGACGTCGAAGCGCTCCTGGAGCCGCTACAAGAAGGGCGGGATGAGGAGCTGCTTCGGTGTGCGCCTCGAGAGGATCGGCTCCTTCAGCGGGCTGGGATGCTGAAGGTAGGAGGAAGACAGCCAGGCACCATATCAGAGTGTGTACGTTCATTTTCGATAACTGCAACACGGGAAAAAAAAACGGTCTTTTCACAGATGCAGAAAAATGTGAGATAATAAATATATGAATTTCTTTTTAAACTCAAAAGTGTTGATGAAATACAGAAAAGACGTTGCTGTATCTTCAAATATGTTCTGGCTGTTCAATCGATTTAACAAAATGTAGTGCTTATATTATACAAAATATATAGACTAAGATAACAACCACATAATCACAGAGTACTATAATATAATATAATATAATATAATATAATATAATATAATATAATATAATATAATATATTAACATTAGGCCTTTATTTCTACATTCAGGTTAAACATAATGCAGCACACACATGGCCAAAGCCGAACAATAGCCTGTGCCACTGGGATTCAACATGAAGGCAGAACGCAGGCATGAAGGCAGATTAGGCAATACAGATTAAGCAATTAAAAGAAACCCAACCACATCCTCTTGAATTGAATACAGGTGACACATTTCAGGAGGAATTTATAACAGTTAATACCACTGGCATAAAATTGCATCAAAAACGTTGTCTGTGTATTTGTACATAGAAAATGAACATAATTGTAGCAGCTGTAGTAGCTCATTGATCAGGGTGTCACTGAATATCTGTAGGGCAGCAGCTGGAGGTGAAGTGGCTCATTGTTTCAGGGCAGCTGTGCAGCAGCTCCAGTAACAGCCAGTGATATAAAACTGTACCAAACTGCTTTCTAACCTGGTGTCGTAACGTGATTTTGTTCTGTCAACAGAAATGGATGACGCTACACATAAATGTGACCACATCCAACAGCAGAGCTCCTCTCAGTCACACAGCCCTGACTGACACGTTAAAGGATGCTTACTTCAGTCTGTCTTTGTTTCTCATGCAGAACTGTGATTCCCTTTTCATATGTGAGCTGTTAAATATGAAACAATTGTGAATGTATTTATTATTATTTTTATTTAATTGTTGGATAGAGTTGCCTTGTAATAGAATCTATTGTAGTAAAATAATTATTTTGCATAATAACTGAGTCTGAATTTCTTTTTTGGCCTCAATTGAAAGCAGCTTAGTCTTTTTCAGAGGGACCATTATCATGCTATGCACATTAAATAAACCAGTGTTTTTTTTATTTTTTTTATTTTTTATATATCCTTGTCACCTATCATCAGTTATGTCTTCCGTTTAGACTTTTTTTTTTTTTTTTACATGGGAACATATGAACCCCTCAAATAATGTAGCCTACCCAGAAACAGTGTGTTTAGCTCGTTTTAAAAAATGTTTTTATTCAATTTGACTTAACTGAATTCCATGCCAAGTTGTACTGGGATGATGAAAGGCAACCTGCTTATATTTCTAAAATGTCAACTTCTCATGGTGTCAGAAAGCCAGACCTGTGTGCAGCTTTGTGACATTTTCCAGCTAACACATGAGGGTTTTAAATAGTTGAATTACCTTTTGGTTCACCAAAAAGTTAAAAAAAAAAAAAAAAAAAAAAGTAAAACTCAGTCATCATGTCCTCCCCCCATGCTGACGGAAAGTCAGGTGATTTCCACAAAATATTTCAGGAGCTTCAAACAGTAAAACAGCATTGCAGCACTCTCCTGAACAACTGAAGTAGCTGAAGAAAACATCAAATGGCTCCCAACAGCTTGTCTGCTGTAATCCAAGTCTCCAGAAGCCCTGAGATCCCAGACTGATATGAAAAGATGTTATTTACACCCTTTTAAAAGTTGAAATCTTCACTGTCACTGCTGAACTATATGTATTAGCACACACCTGGTCTGAAGTGGGTGCACGAGCTCAACTGCACATAAATAACGTCTTTTCAAATCAGTTCGCGATCTCGGGGCTTCTGGAGACTTGGATTACACCAGACGAGCTGTATGGAGCCAATTTATTTCAACGGGATTTCTTTCTAACATTTCCATCAGCATCGTGCTCAGTAGATGATGGCTGAATTTGTATCTTTGGGTGAACTGTTCATTTAAGAAGTAGGAGCATTTCTCAACCAATGAAGGAACTCATCCTGCTTTAGTTCATGATTATAAATATTTAAACAACTGAACAACTGGCCCATCTACATGTCCTGGTTTATAATCTGGACCAATTGAATAGCCCTGGCGTGAATACGTGTGAACCAAAGAAAGAAAGGCCGATGCATGGACTGACTATGATAGATGGAATTAGATTTGTGCCAAAAGTAACAAACAAAACTTCTTAAATGTCAAACAAAAATAGGAATTTGAGAGAACATAAAAATAATTTCAAAAATAAAACTTACAATCAAATAATTTGTCAAATAGTGTAAAGTATTGGTCTTTCAATCTTCTAATAATGCATTATGTTGTTCACGGTTCCCTCTGCTTCTCTCTCTCCGCTCAGACTTTTGCGCTGACTCTCAGCTTCGCGGTCTCTCTGCAGCTCTCTCCCTCTCGTTTGCGCTCCCTGACTTTTTGTTTGCAGTTTTGGCACAAACCACTCGGGTGGGCAGGCTTTTTCAGCAGAGCGTCCCCATTGGCTAATTAGTTTTTGTCATTTTCTCATTTTCTGACGTGGACCTTGACTTGTGCATCTGATTTTCACAAGTGAGGTAGCGTTGTGATCCTTGGATCAGCCCGAGTTCAATGATCTATGGCCCCTCACTTTCGGCCATGTTGGACCTCTGCCATATTGGATTATGTCAGAAAGCTTTAAAAATCTTCACGGGTCACAAAGTTTGTTCGATTCACTCGAAACTTGACACAGATGATCTTCAGACCAAGCCGCACAAAAGTTATTTCAAAGATTTTTCAATTTCAAGTTTAGCCAAACAGGAAGAGGGCTGTCGTCTCACCGATGCTATGACTTAGCGTAACCAAACTTGGTACCTGGAGTCAAGACACTGTCCCAATCACTCACACCAATTTTCAGGCCTTTGCATTGAACACTCTAGCGCCACCACCAGTTCAATATTTGACATGCATTTATGCTTGTAAATTCTTTGAAATGCATGCTGCTTATTTTGCTTACAACTCTGTGCTGCATAACGTCACAATCACTCATCAATTTGTGTGCCAATGCACTGAACGCTCTAGCACCACCATCAGTTCAATGTTGGACATGCATATGTTTGTAAATTCTTTAAAATGCGTACTGCTTACTTTGCTTACAAGTCTGCGCTGCATAACTTGCACAGTTGCATCCCAGCTTGACCTCCTCATTGCTGCTTGCAGCTATATGTATTATTATTATTACTCCTCCTACTATTTTTCTGCATATTCTTGACTTTGAATGGGAGTATCTGTTACGCTGCAATTTCCCGTCAGGCATCAATAAAGTATTTCTGATTTTTATTCATATATAATGAAGTCAGTTGTCCATATTTAAAGTTAAATTTAATGAAACAAGTTGACAGTATGGTAGGCAGATGTCACATTTACATGTCAGGATGTGGTTATTATAGACACAGGTTCAATATTTAACTCTCATGTATCATCACTGTAAGAGCATTACATACATTAGCAGCTGTAAACACTCGTAGAAACATTATAAAAATACATACGTCGGTTTGGTGCTGACCTGTATACTGAACATATCAGGAGGAGTTCATGTTTAGAATCATCAGAGAACGTTACAGACATTGTTTTTGGTTCCTCTCTGTTTCTTGAATATATCCGTACGTGTGTGAGTGTATAAAGGCAATAACTCATAGCACTTTGTAGAAGGAGCTTTATAAAGTTCACTCCATTGACTTGTATCAGTTCGCCAGCTACCTACACATAACCTCCGGGGCACTGAGCCTATTGAGCTGTGTCAGTCAAAAGCTAATTAGCCAATGGGGACGCTCTGCTGAAAAAGCCCGCCCACCCGAGAGGTTTGTGCCAAAACTGCAAACAAAAAGTCAGGGAGCGCAAACGAGAGGGAGAGAGCTGCAGAGAGGCCGCGAAGCTGAGAGTCAGCGCAAAAGTCTGAGCTGAGAGAGAGAAGCAGAGGGAACCGTGAACAACATAATGCATTATTAGAAGAGTAAAAGACCAATACTTTACACTATTCGACAAATTATTTGATTGCAAGTTATAAGTTTTGTTTTTGAAATTAGTTTCATGTTCTCTCAAATTCCTGTTTTTGTTTGACATTTAAGAAGTTTTGTTTGTTACTTTTGGCACAAATCTAATTCCATATTATAAGACATATTATTAATAATGGATTAGAAGAAGTCCGACATGTTAACAACCTACTGTGTAAGTCCTATCATTTTCTTGTAGAGATGCATTACAAGTATATAGAAGGTCACATCATTTAAATAATGGATTGATTCTTTTTGGAAATGTGTTCATGTGATGGATGTAATTTTGATGTTTGTTAGTTTGGTTGTTTTCTCATTTTAGAGCAGATATTTTTTTAACACTTGGAGAGACGTGTCATCTTCAACATGGGATTCATTGATATCATCACTTGCATTCACTCAGTCAGGATTTGAAGATGCCGCTTGCCAAGTTTCTAAAATGTTTTCTTGATCTTTGTCCACCATTTTGTTCCCTTATGAAGACCTTCAAGGTCGAAACTGGTCGGTGTTTTACTGTTCTGTATGTAGCCATGTTTTGAATTAAGGTTTTTTAAATCTAATTTAAGTATTTTTGTTCCTGCTCCATGCATGAGTGCCTGAAGTTTGTTCTTTAAAAGTTCCTTAGTCATTTAATCCAACTACTTAAACATGCAAACAATAAAACTATTAAATACAGATTTCATGTAATAAGAAATCAATTTCGATTCTTGTTTTTCACAAAGAAGATTGTACCTCTTTACCTCTGCACTACCCATATATCTTTAGAGAAGCAGAGAGCAGTATCTGCAACAATACATCATTAATAAGCACATAACTGCTGTTCTACCTGTAGCACATTTGGCTGGACAGTCAAAAAACTTTGAAGCTGTTTAGCCATAGTTTCTGCCGTTTGAGTTTGTAGGACATAGTTGTCAGCGACTGATGCTGGAGACAAAGTTGATGAGAGCACCAAGACTGAACTGATACTGTAAATAAAGTTCTGGACCATAAAACCAAAACAGTTGGCTGAGTGGAGCTGAGGAGAGCAGCAGAGTCTGTGATCATGGTGAGTTCCAATAAAACTTGGAAGTTCAAATTTAGAAAGTCTGACTGCCCAGTCCTCAATTTCAACTGAAAACCTGAAGTTGGATTTCCGACTTGGAAAGTTGGACGCACCTTGCTTAACCAACCTCAGAATCCAAATGGCCGCTCAGCTTATCAACAGCTGTGAAAGCTGTAGAATTGACTGTTTATTAGTACCTTCTTATTTGTGTATCATTAAATCAGTTTTAGGCTAATCTGAAGACATGATGCTCCAATGTTTTTATGCGCAGAATACCAATGTGTTGTTATCAGCTGACATTGCTGACAATAATTAACATTGGCGAACCTGGCTGGAATCGGTATTCTGACTTGTTGTAGCCTCGTGTGATGCAGTCACCTTATATGTTGTCATTCTCAGCTCCAACTTCTGAGGTAAATGGAACACACCATAATTCTCTGTGGGCGCATCATAACAAACAACACCAATCACATGGTTTGGTTTCTCCTACTGAAGGCTGATCTCTGCAGACTGCCCTGCCACAATCACGTACACCACTCAATTTAGTAACACGGTCACACTGTCTTTTAGTTTACAACTTCCCGTAGCTCAGTGACAACAATGTCCCGTGTAGGAGGGGGTGGGGTATGTTTCTGAGACAAAGTAGCATGCCCCATATCTAAGAGACAAGGCTTTAAAAGGAGCAGTTTCCGACAGCTCCTGTTATCAGAATCAGGTGTCAGGAATGCCACTTAAATTCCAGGCATACCTACGTGTGTTGAGCCCAAGTATAAAAGAGCAGAGGTTGCTGCTGTGGGCTCCAGCATCTAAACAGCTCCAAGGACAAGAAGCCAAAGAGCATCCATCCATCTATCCAGTGATACAATCAACAGGATCTCACAGAGAAACATGCATCTGTCTTCCATTCCTCTCTGTGGCCTCCTCCTCATCTTAAACCTGCAGCTCATCAGTACATATCCCATCAGCACCGGCTTGACTGACATTGACATGGACATCTTAAAGGTGAGGCGCCAATGAGCAATTTTGAAACAGGGCTCCACCATGGGTCCAATCTGCAGCAGCAGAGCAGAACAGTTTCATTTTATCTTCCCCATTAGGGATTGTATAAATGTGTCATACCATTTGATGGAACTCCGTGATTTGTGCTTATTGAAGATAAATTGGTGCCCTCAGTGAATAATAATGAGTGTAATGATAAAGTAATGTTAAAGGCTGCAGTGAGATATTCAGCATTGACTTAAATCTAATGCATCATAATGCTTTAAAGCACTACCAGAAATGTTTAAGGGTCCCTCCTGTAAAGGTTTATCCTTTTTAAGATTTATAAAACTTATCCTAACATGTGTCTTTGTGGATGTTGCAGGTGATCCTTCACAGACTTGAGGAGTCAGTTCCACAGCAGATTAGGGTGGACCAAAGACTCCCTGCAGTAAGGGACGGTCTGGACAACCTGAATATAGAGGACGTAGATGGACAGCAGCCCCAAACTGGACTTGATGAGGCAGCAATCAGGGAGTTTTTCTCAGCCAAGAACCTCAAAAACGTCCGCAATGACTCATCCAGGAGATCTTCAGGCTGCTTCGGTCGACGGATGGATAGGATAGGCTCCATGAGCTCTCTTGGGTGCAACACTGTCGGCAGATACAGTAAGTTGAAGTAACTCCACTCAAGGTTGAGCACTTATAATTTTGTTTGAGCCAGGGATATTACGGAAAATCTTTATAATAGTCAACAAGAAAAAAGATTTGACTCATGCTCTGATTAAACTAGAGCCTTGTAAAATATTTTGATACACTTTAAGGATAGTGTAGCACGAGTTTACCTCATAGAAATAATGACATGAATTTTGAAATATGAATAATCCTGATGGCAGAATGAATGTTGTTTTCTTGTTCTCTTACAGATCCAAAGTAAAGATGAAGTCTTACCATCTAAATTCTGGAACTGCAACGTCTCTACGGAAAGATATTTTTATTTGAATGCTATTTATTTAGTAATATTTATTGAGTATTGTTTGTGGCTTACAAATATATTTATTTAAAATGATGTAAGACTGTTCTTTAAGTACCGTTAAAAGTTTGAATAAATGTTTACAACTGCACATCATTAAACCGAGTGTTGCTTGAGGTTCAAGGTGATTTATTTGTCATTTTATAACACAGGGCTGCATAACAAAAGAAAAATGTGTAAACTCTTTCATGCTACACAAACAGAACAGTTATTTATATTCATACACACATATGCATGTAATACATTTTTTGTATTTGCATGGGGGTGAATATAAACAGCAGTTATGTAAAAGTTCAACATCAGGTAAACACTGCCATTAACTGATAGCGTTTTAGCAACAAGCATCAATGATGAAAAAAAAAGAGTCCACCTGTCCTTGTCCAGCTGGAGGTCAGCCCGTCAAGTGCAATAGCCTGATCCAGTATGTTGTGCTAGAGACAGGTATCTGTAAAGATGTGGGCTCAACAGTCTATTATTTATCAGCTGCGTGGCCAGCCTGGGCTATTTAGTCCATTTCATTTGCCTATGACCTGACATTAGCCAGGAGCAGCCTTAAATCCAAGTTATATTAGCATGGCTATCTTCCTGGATCCCTTTCATCCCCTCCTAGAGCAGTCTGACTGGTCAAATTGAATGGTTGAAAGATTGATGATCTCAAAGTCTGGTGCTTTTATTCCAAAATGTGTGTTTCCTATACCTGTGTCAGTAATAAAGGTGAAAAATAACAGTCAAAATGAAGAAGAATGTAGCAACATTTGAAGTACAACAGACCGCTGCATCTACATGTGCCACTGTCGCCATTGGGGAAAATTTTAAAAAGATTGTAATGTGAATCAAAACAATGATGCTATCATGCAATATTCCTCAAATGACCTCCAATGACACAACAAATGCTCAATTCCTTAACACATGGACTGAATGCCACAATCCAAACAAAGCCACAGTGCCAGCAGCGTCCACAGCATGTCCTGTTGGGTAGAGAATGTGGGAGTGGATAAGGACAAGACAAAGATGATGAAAACACACTATTTGACATATAATATTGATGAAGTAGCCATTCTAAGTCAACCACATGTGACCTGTAGGAAGTTTGTCACTAGTTGGATGCCGTAGGGATGTCAGCCCCTCCCACTTCCTCATTCACAAATTGGTGTCAGTATATAGGCCCGCAGGCAAGCATGACAGACCTCTCCTCTGCTGCGTCCCCATTCCTCACCCCGGTGTGATTGTTGGATGTCTTCCTATGGTAGATGGGTGTTTTAAATATTGTAAGATGTCGTTATTGTGTCTGTGTGTTTTATGTCTAGTTTGTGGTTCCTAGGTCCTGTTGCTGTTCTCTATGATCCCCGTTCCCACATATAGAGCCATACACCTCGAGCCTGGATGTTATATGAGACTGCCACTTCTGTTTTGTTTATGTTGGGTTCCATTGATTTTGTTTCTGTTGTGAGTAGCCTGTGGTTGTCTCACATTTGCCTTGTTTTCATATTGTGTTATCTTTAGACAGACTTTGTTAGGTTGATTTTCTTCTTTTTCCTCCAAGAGATAATGAGAGACCATTGCAGCAGTAACGTATGAAGTTTTTGATCTGTTTTCTCTCTTTGTGTGAGCGCTGTAGGACTGGTGACGGCGTGGTCGCCCCAACGGTGGGGGGACTGGTGGTTCAGAGTTTCTCACCCGAGCTTCACACTCCCCTTGTGTGTTTCGTGGTAATTTTGCATGCCCCTCAGTTTATAAATGTATCTTTTTTTTGTTGTAGTTTGGATAGTTTGCTGTGTATGTGCATGTGTTGAGCACGAAGCACGGTGAGTGCTCTGGCCCTGTAGACTTTGTCCCTCCCTCGATGGTAGCCCCGCCTGGCCATCTTGTAGCACTCCTTCCACTGACCCATTTTGTTTTGATGCCTTTACATTAAAGTGCTTTCTTTTAACATTTCTGCTGCTACAAGTAGGAGTTGCTGTATTTTTTTGTATAATCAAACTGTAATCTTGGGGGAATTACTTGTCTCTGCCTGTCTTTATCATTGTCACTTGCATCATCATTCCTGAACTTACCTGGCTCAGGCTACACACAGGCAACTGCATTCAGGATATTCTGTAATGTTCAGGATAAGTATGACTATGCTGAAATCACTGATGAGGAGTGATGCGATGGATACACCCTCATCACATTTCTTCAAGATGGATTTTTACTGATAACAGACACGTCAAGTTGTTATTTCTGTATGGATCCTGGAGTAAACATGAACTTAGTTTTCAGCACCATGGAGAGCACATAAAACAATTCAATCCTGTCGACAAAGTTGATGGAAACTGCAACTGAAATCTGGGCATTGGTTCGGAATCTTCATCTATCAGACTTTTATTTTCAGAGTTGAACCATTTTGGTTAATTATGAGCCTAGGACGGGAGCCTCATTTCAACAACAGAAACCCAACGTCTGCTGATGGAAATAAGTGTCACAGTCAAACATTTGTCCTGTGGTTAGTTGCCCAACGTCTTTGTATCTAACATGAGACTGAGAGACAGACATAGAGGTGAGGAGGGATACACAAGGACAAGAGAGTTGTTGTCCTGCAGATGGCGTGACTCTCCTTAGACCGTAATGGACAATTATATTCTTCAAACTAGTTAAGTTTCTGTCGGTGTGTATTTGTTCATCTAAATGGAGTGAAACCAGTGCCTGCTTGTCATAGTCCTCTGACATTGCTACCTTGCCAAAAAAGCACTGAAAAGGCTTTACTATCTGCTGCTGTAGCACCAGACTACCGTCTGACAGTGCTCTGTGGCCCAGTTTCTTGGTGTGCGCTCTTCCTTAATATGTGCAAATTACAGAGTGATTCGGTGTAAAGTGGTTCACAGAACCTACTGGACTAAGATGAGACTATCCAAAATCTGACATGTATCTCACTGATTCTTGAGAGTCGGGACAAAACATGTCCCACATAGACAAGTCTTATTTATATCAAAAATAAAGAAATTAATCATGATTGACATACTCACAGAGTTAGATCTAAAGGAATTGTGAATACTGATGCTATGTTTTAGCATAGATAATTACTTTTTTGGGGGATATTTGTTTAAATGTATGACCTGTGGTTAGACGGCCCATGTTATTTCTCTTGTCCTCAGCAAGAGGTCACAATATTCACCAGCCCCCAAAAACTTTAAAAACCTCTACAATTGTAAAAACATTTATATCAAATCAAAGATAAGGGTTATAAATGTACAAAACAATGCATGCCATGAACATCTAAAAATATTTTCCATAGAAATTTGCCTATCAAAGTTGTGTCCTCTGTTTTCGTCAACTCCGTCAGATTTTTTAATAAACCACATTAAATCGGGCAATAGCATGGTCAGCTATATCCCTGAGGGTCCCTTTTCATTCTCCTGGCTGTGGTGAATGCATCAATACCACACATGGTCTGGTATGTTTGACATTCTTTGATATTTTAGATGAACAATGTCAATTTTACTATGGTCACAGCTGGAGCATGTCAACACCATCTCTCCATCATGATACTTTTTATTAAACCATAGTGGATTCAATGAAGTATTTTATTGAGATTATGGAGACAGCTAGCAATAGCCAAGAAACTAGCTAGCTAGCTACAGTGTTTTTTTCTGCGGAGGGAAAAACATGCCATTTTGTCAACTCCGTCAGGTTTGACGGAGTTGACAAGTCCACCAATAACCGCTTAATGTGCTAATATTATACTATTTTCGAACACAGTGAAGGAATAGAATGTTATTTTATGGTTTTATCTGCACATTAATGTACATATATAGCATGCAATTACATTATAATTATATACTTTTAGTCTGTCTGACGGAGTTGACACAAATCAAGTGTTTAAGGTAAACGTGAATGTTAAAAATGTTTTTTAACCTTCAGCCTGCACCTTTACATGGTTAAATAGCACATATCTTCATCTACATGAATATATAACTCTAATTAATATAGTGTACATTTTCAAAAAAGGTTTTTCAGAAAGTGTTTTGTCCCGACTCTCAAGAATCAGTGATCTGTGAAAGATACATGTCAAGTCCAGCCTCCTTGATACACATGTTTTTTTCTTGGACTGAGATATTTCACACTCTGTCAGTACTCAAGTTCGAACCAAAACCCATAACAGCAATTTTTGGCATCGTACCCAGCGCGATAGAAAAGCCGAAATATATTCTTAATCTAGTGGCCTATCTCACATTGCTGGTGCACTGAATAATACTACTGAGGGATATCTTCGACCCATCTTTAGCATTACTCAATGGACAATATAAAAACACTTGTACGTTTGTTTGTTCATTTGTTGAATGCTGAACCATTAATGTTCTGATGAAAACTCAATAAAAAGAGATTAAGATGGGATACTCATCACCTCTTGTCTGAGGTCCTAATGTCTATTTTTCTGCATCCTATTGATTCATGTGTCCATTTCCCAATTCCCCAGGGTGCACAAGTTTAACTCTTGTTGGTAACTCTCTCTCATTCACCCCATGCTTTTCCAAAGGTGGCAACTCAGTGTGCCTCACTTGAGAGGCTCATCTCCTGTTACAGCCTGGTGCCTGACCCACCCCATTAGATATCCGCGGGTCATTAACTAGAACAACATCAGGGTTCCTGTCTTTGTCTTTGTCCTGTTGATGTACCCTGGCTTTAGGTGTTCCTGTATTCCCAAGATATGGCTTCAGTTTGTTATAGTGTACAACAGCTTAGTAATGGCTGAGCATTGTTCCACTTCATATTGTAAATCTCGGATCTGCTCTGGCCTCTGTGATCCTGCGAAAGAGAACCAGATACATGTAATTAATATTGTAGATCTGACAGTTTTCTCATGATCCTTCTCAAATAAAGATGGCAAGTGCAGACCAGTTGCCCACAAGACGAGCACCAGGCTTTGAAGCCAATTTTACATTGCATCCAAACCATGTAATTACAATGTCACAGGATGCACGGGCCCAAAAATACTTTTTCCCATACGCTTACATTGTGAAAGTAGTGGCTGTAATGGTGATTAAATTTTACTGTGCACCACTACATCCACGGGTAAGGGTTATACAATAATTCATAATCAGTCATAATTTGATCCATTTAGTCTAATAACATGTGAACAGGTTGAAAGAGCCGACCCATTAAATCATTAGGGATAAACCGGAAGGAAGTCTTTAGTACCCATGCTTTATGCTTCATGCACCGCTGAGCAACTTTCACAAGAATGAATGGGACTTCACCTCTGATGCTGTGTCCAGTATCCAGCATATCTTCCTGGCTTCACCATGCCAATTAATTACTCAACAACATCGATTTTTCAGAGTGACCTTTTTGCATATTGTTTTAGTTGTAGTGATGTCTTTGGCTGAACAGCTCACATTCTCATATTATGTAGGCCTGTAACCTCTGTCTACCCCAGGTGCAGCAGTTCTAACCTACTATGGTATTTTTCAGGAGTGTAGACAGTGTGAAATATTTTGCATAGTGAATGCTGCATTCCTGTCATTACACATCATATCTGAGCTCAGAGCCTCAAGATGGCTTCTCAGGACATGCCCCTGCTATCTGCTTAGCCTGATGATGCACAGACACATATAGGCTACTGTACACACACACACACACACACACGCACGCACGGACGCATGCACGCACGCACACACACACACACACACACACACACACATCACCTACCACCAAGCACCACTTGAAGGGACATCTGACCAGTTGCCTTATCGAGTGGAGGTGTCAGAATGCACTTGAAGAAATCTACAAAATGATGAGCCACTGACACCGACTGTCTGTGGCATGGTGTGTATGTGTGTGTGTGTGTGTGTCTGTGATGGCATGTATATAAAGCCTTACATTGCAGGCTGTAGCCGTAGTAACAGCAGAAGGATAACATGAGGACTGCGGTCCTGTGGGGCCTGCTGGTCCTGCTGTGTCAGCACACACTTGTTAGCGGCCATGTACTGGGAAGGCCCTCATCGACCAGTGACCTGGCTCAGCTCAAGGTAAGGAACCACATCACTGTTGTAGTGGTCACACCTGTTTGTCTAGCCACTCCAGTGTAGAGGGTCAGGTACATAAATACAGGGAGTGAGTTAGTCAGAGATGTGAAGATGTTTATCTACATCACTGAGAAAGTCCTCACTTTTACCTCGTTTTAAAAACCACACATTTTCTCACTTCTGTGGTCCCCCTCCTCCATGGAATTGGATACAGGACTGTGGCTATACCACTGTCCTATATGCTGTTTGCAGGATTTATGAGTAAAAGCTTTCCATTGCAGTATTTATTTATCCAGTATCATTTCCAGCATGTCTCCACCAGAATGTAACATCACTCAGAATGAGAGAGTGTTGGGACAAACTACAGAGCTTCATTTTGTAAAATCAAATGGTAACATTGGAAGTGGAGATAAAATGGTATTATATGTAATTTCTGTTGAAGCTTCTTGGAAAGAACAACAGTACAATGTGTAATTGGTAAAAGTTGCCTCTTACCTCTTATCTTTAAAATTGTCCCTAGAAAAACTGTTGGGATGAGATTTCATGAGTCATAGCCGACCAACAACATATCATATCCACTTTGATATCTTACTGATACTTAGGTATTTCCCAGAGATCAAGTCACGGATAAGGAAAGTCACCTAAAACCTGTTTAGAAATGTGAATAAAACTATTCACATTGTAACTGTCAGGTACAGAAACATTGTTTTTGTCATTATCACAAGATATCAAATGTTGTTTCCTCGAGATAATGAGATAATTTATCATGAGTTCATGACTTAAAGAGTTGACTGCTCCTTACATACACTGCTCTGTGGGGTGAGTTTGAGAGTTTCAAAGCAAATCATATAAACTTTTTATGAACATTTGCCATTCAAATGTTGTACGTGTTCTTTTGATATGAGGGCATTTACATTATGACAACTGTAAGCTATAGGCGTAACAATAGAATTGTAATGTAGTGCTTGTGTCCCCATGGATGTTTCAGAGTGAGACACTTGTGAGGAGTAGCTGGTTAAGCATAGCTTTTCAATGCTATGAGTCTGCAACGGATTTGATAACAGTGTAAGCAACTGAAAATGCTCTGTTCCACTCTGTGTAGTCAGGGCAGAATGAAACAATAGCCCTCCATACATTGATCAAATCAAAGTCTACTGTGTAGTAGGATTACAACCTCCCATTGGCTGAGGTAAAATGAACCACCCACACTGGTGCCTGTCTCAATGGCATGCCTAATAAAGTACGTATAAGATGAATGCGCAGACTGATGCATAGATTAATAAAGGGCACTCCTTGATCTGACCTTTTCAGCTTTAATCAGCTGCTACACTTAATGCCATGTATGCATGTTGACATGGCACTGATCTCTTAAATTTTAGGCTTGAAGTAATAAGAGGGAAAGCCCTTTTGCTTTCTTGTGATAACTGGTTAACTTATCTCGTTATCACAGGGTAACAAAGCTTGTTTTCTGAAGATAACAAGCTATCAATCAATCTGTTATCGTTTTTATCTCAAGATAACGTAATAATGAACTGGTGATTTTGAATTAAAGTATTTTTTTCGCATTGAAAAATAATTGAACTAATGGCTGTTAAGGGCTTCTGTAGTCAAGAGAAGAAATGTAAAAGCTGGCTCAGAGGGCACAGACACACTGCACTTTTGTTTTGTTGTCATAAAGAGGACTGAGAGGAGGAGTTCCTAAAATCAAAATATAATAACACACAAATATGAATATATTCACTGGGTCTTTACCTCTTAATAAAACTACTGAAAGACGCTCTGATGAACTTCTGTGTTGTTCTGTATGCCGGTCGTTAGTTTATGTTAGTGGACGCCATTTCTAAACTAACATTAGCTACTGTTGCTATCTGTGAGCAGAGTGCAAAGAGGCACTGAGAAGAGGCACTGAAGAAGGTGCATAAAATCAGATCCTTTGGGCTGTCGCAGAAAATCTGACCTGAGTCCTTTACAAAGAAATCTACACTCCAGCAGCATTAAACAGCTTCAACAAAAAGTCCACAGGCTTGTACAGACAACCTCTCATTTTTCACATCTCACTGCAATCTGCTCACATATGGCAAATAAAAAAGTGATTCATACATGTTGATTGTCACAAATTGTTACATAAAGCCCCTTTAAACTAAGAGAGACTCCATGACTTGTTTATACGGCAAAAAATTATTTATTGTCAATGGTTTTGGCACAGGGGCATACTCAACAATCCTTGTTGGCTAAACATTGAGCCAGTGCACACAGTAAGGATTTCTGAGCCTCCCAAGCATGTAAATGTGCTTTAAAGCACCTGTTATACCCTCTCAGTTAACCAGTCGCCTTGGTTGGATTAGCCGCAAGGTTTGAAATGTGTAAGGGTGCTTAAACACCGTTTTAAGTTTAGTTTAAAACTTCACAAGCCCAACACCGAATTTTGGGCTGTTTCTCATCAAGTAGACAGTTTAGGTTATAAGGTAACCCATCTTCATCTCTCCACACCAGTCTTTACTTGGGCGCATTGAGGAGACTCTGATGGAAGCAACCCAGGAGGAGGACTCTGAAGCTGATTATGAAGGGACGAACCGCGAGCCTGAGCACAGCTGGGCCAGCCCAGGATGGAGTCTGGACCAGGAGGGGGACCAAGAACCTTTGATATCAGAAAGATCTCAATCACCAAGTGAGGGCCACAGCAGGACTTCAAGTCAGAGGAGCCGCCTGCAGGACCTGCTTTTGACCACCAGGAAACAGGCCTCTAGCTGCTTTGGAGCCAGGATGGATCGGATAGGAAATGCCAGTGGTCTGGGATGCAACAATGGAAGAGGTAAGACTGCCGCTGAGGATGGCAGAATGAAATTGAAGAAGGGATTCAGTAAAATCATACATGAGGGTCAGAAGTCTTAGCTGGAATATTTTTCGTAGAAGGTATTGATTGTACATGCAATCACAGTGCTCTTGTCTAAAACATTAGGCTTTAAGTAACAATAATAATAATAATGAGAGGGATCGACCTTTTGTTTTTCTCGTGATAACTGGTTAATTTATGTCTTTATCACGCAATAACAAAGCTCGAGGTCTTAAGAAAATTATTTTGTTAACTCTGGGAAAAAAACATTTGTTATTCCATGACAATGACATAAATAACTCGTGATCTCAAGAAAACAAACAATATTTAACTCATTATCGCGGGAAAATAAACAAAATTTGTTTGGCCCATGGCCGTTCAGGGCTTCCATACTTTAGATATGTTTCTAGGTGTATATTTGAACTTTGAACAGAGGCAGGCTAGCTGTTTCCCTGTGTTTCCTGTCTTTATGCTTAGCTAGGCTAACCAAGTCCTGACTGCAGTACCACACTCAACACACAGACATGAGACTGATATGAACATCGCAATCTTGGTAAGAAAGCAAATAGTGTCTCCCAAAGTGTTGAAGTATTTCCCTGTGGACAATATGACCTTTTCTGCACCACTACGACTAGACTTACTAGTTATTTTGTGAGAAGTTTATCTATTTAAATACCAAGCAGTTGACAACTATTCCAGAATTATTATCAGAACTCATCATTGCTACTAGTGTCACACATAATTTTCAAGATAGAAATAGACATACGGCTAAGGAAGACAAGGACAACAAAGGTGAACAAAGACTTGATCTGATTTTTTCACTCATGAGTGAAAAAAGCCAATTGCTTGTTAAAATGTCATGTTCACATTTATAACGAGTGCAATTTCACATGTTGAAACTTAATTTCACATGTGAAATTGTAATTTTTACATGTCAGAAGTGTGACATGTGACATTTTCATAAGGGTGGACCGACTATTGAATAACAAGATCATCAGTATGCTGTCCTGTCTCATATTGCAGAATATAATTAACACTGCAGCCTGTAGAGTCTACTAACATTAAATAAATATGCATCAATACAATCCAGTGTTGGTACATGAACAGGTCTTTATAACCTGTATAATCCTTTTTCTTTTTGTGTTTGTGTCATTTCCCCATCAGGGTAGTCTGACAGTTTCCTGGGACACATGTTGGATTAGAGTATCACCTCCAACCAAAGAAACAGGACATGAATGATTCTGCATTAGAGACAGTTCAACTGTGTGTATCTCTTGTATGTATTTTTCAGTTTGAAGTGACAAATTGGTTATTTGACAGAAGTGTAATGAAGTCTGCAGAGTAACATTACCATCCTAAAGGAAATTAGTTCACTACATAACTGCATGTGGGTTGCCAACAAAGATTAATAAACTCTCTTTTTAATTTGATGAATTCAGTTGTGGTTGTTTGTTTGTTTGTTTGTTTGTTTGTTTGTTTGTTTGTTTGTTTGTTTGCTTCAAACCTACACCACTACAATAGGTACAGTAGATACTCACAGTTGTCTAAGGGGGAGTCTGAAACCATGACATCAGAAAACCTGTCTGTGTTTGGCCACTAATACTTAATATCAGCCAGCCTTGCTTATGTCACCTGTTTTTTTTACAGCAAAGTCACTGTGACATCAGCTGTGGCCATCACTTAATCTTTTCATGATAAAGAGTTTATTAAACTGGCAAAATGAATCTGACACAGTTTCACAGTTTTTCCAATGGTTCACTTGTGACCTGTGCTCTAAGTAGTTGACCAGGAACAATCCTGGCACAACCGAAGGGATTTAACATTTAGAAAGGAGAAAGGTTGTACTTATTCAACATAAAAAAGACATTCACACTGTACTACAGATATAATCAATCATTCAATTAACCATGTGTATGCAAGTGTGAAGTTATTAACTATGTTCTAAATTTCTCTTAAAGTGAGCACATGTAGAATCAAATCCCTGACCATGGGATCAGCCATGTGCTTAACCATTTCTGCCACAGCGCAGCAGAAAGAACTGTAGGTGTAATCAATTCAACTTAAAGAGTTGTTTCTTAGAGTGGGTCATGGGGACTGCAACATAATAAAGGTGTGATCACAGTCACCGGCTGAGGGTGGGAAATAGGGCTGCTCCACTGCTAAGAGTAGCTCCACCACACACCTCATATTCAATTCTTGTGAAAGCTGTAGTAATAGTTGGAGTATTGAGGGCAATGGTACCACTAGCAACAGTAGCAGTAGTAGCAGTAGTGAAGCAGTAATTTAAGCAGCACCAGTAGTAGTAGCTGTAGTAGTTGCAGTAGTAGTAGTAGTAGTAGTAGCAGCAGTAGTAGTAGTAGTAAAAGTAGTAGTAGTAGTTATAGTAAAGGTGTAGTAGTAGTAGTAGTAGTAGTAGTAGCAGTAGTTATAGTAAAGGTGTAGTAGTAGTAGTAGTGGCAGTAGTAGTAGTAGTAGTAATAGTAGTAGTAGTAGTATCTCAAGGAAATTGAATCGAAAGCAACTGGATTTGGTTTTTGTCTTGAAGACGTTTCACCTCTCATCCGAGAGGCTTCATCAGTTCTGCTCCCTTGACTAGGCTGAGACTAGTCCAACTAGCCGGTGTGGAGGTCCAGCTATTTAACCTCTCAGGAGGCGGTCACAAGGCCACTGAGGCCTATGGGTTGTATGTGCTCCATTATTGCCAACGACAGTCATTAGTATGGTCGTTGGGGATGGTGGAAAGTTGGTTTCGACTGCGTTAGTGTTCTATTGTGTTGTAACGACAGTCGTTGAAGTCACATGAGGCCCTTTGTGCACAGCCGTTATTCTTAGAGGCTAAGTTGTTGAATCTCCTGGGAAGACATGAAAGGGCAGCATTGTAAATTAGAGATAGGTGGTGTCGCAGACCCCCTCCTCTGTTTAGAGATGGTTTTTCAATTTTTGCATAGATGGCTTCTTTTACTCCTCTTTCAAACCATCTATCCTCTCTGTCCAAGATGTGAACATTATTGTCCTCAAAGGAGTGAGCTTTTTCCTTGAGGTGTAAATAGACAGCAGAGTCTAGGCCTGAGGAGTTGGCTCTCCTGTGTTGGGCCATGCGTTTGTGTAGCGGTTGTTTTGTCTCACCAATGTAAAGATCTTTGCATTCCTCATTACATTGCACTGCATACACCAAATTGCTTTTGTGGGTGTGTGGTGTTCGGTCTTTAGGATGTACCAGTCTCTGTCTGAGTGTGTTACTGGGTTTGAAATACACAGGGATGCAATGTTTGCTAAAAATCCTCCTGAGTTTCTCTGATACCCCAGACACATACGGGATGACAATGTTGTTTCGTTTGTCCTGCTTTTGTTCCTCCACCACTTTGGTGTTCTTTCTGGAACCTGCTGCAGTTTTCACAAAGGTCCAGTTGGGATAACCACAAGTTTTGAGGGCACCCCTCAGGTGTTGGTGTTCTTCCCCTTGTGCCTGCGAGCTGGTGGGTACGTTATCAGCTCTGTGTTGCAGGCTTCTGATAACGCCCAGTTTGTGTTCCAGTGGGTGGTGTGAGTCAAAAAGTAGGTATTGGTCTGTGTGCGTGGGTTTCCTGTATACCCCAATGTGGAGGCTCCTGTCCTTTTCCATATGGACATCACAATCTAAGAAGGGCAGACTCTTATCCTTAACATCCTCTGTGGTGAACTTTATGTTTCTGTCCACAGAGTTAATGTGTTCAGTAAAGGCTTGCACCTCCTGGGTTTTGATTTTGACCCATGTGTCATCCACATATCTGAACCAGTGGCTCGGTGTTGTTCCCTCAAAGGAATTCAGGGCCTTGCTTTCTACCGTTTCCATGTATAAATTTGCCACAATGGGAGATACCGGTGAGCCCATGGCACAGCCATGTTTCTGTCTGTAAAATTTGCCATTAAACTGGAAATATGTGGTGTTTAGACACAAATCCAGGAGTTGGCAAATGTGTTCTGGTTTGAGTTTGGTTCTGTTCTGGAGTGAGTTGTCCTGTGTAAGCCGCTCTCTTACTGTTGCCAAAGCCTCCATTGTTGGTATGCAAGTGAACAAGGAAGTCACGTCATAGGATACCATGGTTTCATCTGGATCCATTTTTAAATCACGGACTTTGTTAACAAAGTCTATGGAGTTTTGGATGTGGTGTGGGTTGTTGCCCACCAAAGGTGCCAAGATAGTGGCTACATATTTGGCAATGTTGTAGGTGACAGAGTTTATGCTACTGACTATGGGTCTGAGTGGGGCCCCTTCTTTATGGATCTTAGGGAGACCATATAGGCAGGGGATCGAGTCCTGGGGATAAAGACGGTGATATTGTAATCTGTCAATAATCCCTTCTTTTTGTAGTTGTTGTAAACACTCTATTGCCTTCTTTTTGTACCCGCTGGTTGGGTCTCGCCTCAGAGTTTCATATGTCTCAGTGTCATTAAGTAGTGCAGAGATTTTGTCATGGTAGTCTGCTGGGAGGATTGTGATATTTTGGTCCTTGCTAAGTGTTGTTACTGCTTTCCTCTCCTCAAAAGTGAGGTTGGAAGGAGGGGTCTTGGCATTGGACAGTGCTGCTGACACTTTTAACCTGAGCTCTTCAGCTTCAGTTCCAGTTAAGTTGTTCTTTTTTATAGCTGATTCTGTAGCTGTGATCAAATCAACTATAGGTAACTGTTTTGGTGTCATGGCAAAGTTTAAGCCCTTAGCTAGGACCTCTTTCTCTGGGTGGGTAAGTTCTCTGTCTGACAAATTCTTAACCCACCTGTCTTGGGTTTCATCCTGCACTGGGATGTCAGTTTTTTGCCTCCAAGTAAGTGTTTCTGTGTTTTTGTTATTGTTTTTAGATTGTAGGTTCTGAAATTTCCTGGTCTGTCTTATTTTGCTTTTGTTATGTTGAGCTAATTGGGCTTTCTTAGTGAAATCCACAACTTCCTCTAAGATAGAACCAGGTAGGAGTGATGTTAGCTCCTGTAGCAAATTATCTGCTTTTTCTTTCAGTCCTTCAATGGTGAAATTGACCTGTCTTATACGCTCATTGATGAGTTGGTAGTAGTAGTAGTAATAGTAGTAGTAGTAGTAAAAGTAGTAGTAGTAGTAGTAGTAGCAGTAGTTATAGTAAAGGTGTAGTAGTAGTAGTAGTAGTAGTAGTAGTAGTAGTAGTAGTAGTAGCAGTAGTTATAGTAAAGGTGTAGTAGTAGTAGTAGTAGTAGTAGCAGTAGTAGTAGTAGTAGTTATAGTAAAGGTGTAGTAGTAATAGTAGTAGCAGTAGTTATAGTAAAGGTGTAGTCGTAGTAGTAGTAGTAGTAGCAGTAGTTATAGTAAAGGTGTAGTCGTAGTAGTAGTAGTAGTAGTAGTAAGGCAAGGCAAGTTTATTTGTATAGCACAATTCAGACACAAGGCAACTCAAAGTGCTTTACAGGAGCATACAAATAAATAACATTAAAAGAAATTAAAAATTGCATTTAAAATACATTTAAAAACAAGTAAGAAGACATCAAGAAACAAAACATTAAAACATGGTAAGAAATAGGGAAGTAGGCTAAAATAGAAAAGGTTTAAAAGAGACAAGGCTAGAAAATAAAAGTCATAGTGCAGTTCAAAGCTTTAAAATTGCTTTAATGAAAAGCAGTGGTAAACAGAAAGGACTTCAGTCTTGATTTAAAGGAGGTAAGAGTTGGAGCAGACCTGCAGTTTTCAGGGAGTTTGTTCCAGATATGTGGTTCATAATAACTGAACGCTGCTTCTCCATGTTTAGTTCTGACTCTAGGGACTGAAAGCAGACCTGTACCTGACGATCTCAGAGGTCTGGATGGTTCATAAAGTGGCAGCAGATCAGAAATGTATTTTGGCCTGAATCCATTCAGTGCTTTATAAACCAACAGCAGGATTTTGAAATCTATTCTTTGACAGACAGGAAGCCAGTGTAAAGATCTAAGAACCGGAGTGATGTGATCTACTTTTTTGGTTCTTGTTAGGACTCATGCAGCAGCGTTCTGAATCAGCTGCAGCTGTCTGATGGACTTTTCAGAGAGTCCTGTAAAGACACAGTTACAGTAGTCAAGTCTGCTGAAGATAAATGCATGGACAGGTTTTTCCAAATCCTGCCAAGACATAAGTCCTTTTATCCTGGATATATTCTTAAGGTGATAGTAGGCTGACTTTATAATTATCTTAGCGTGGCTGCTGAAATTCAGGTCTGAGTCCATGATTACACAAGGTTTCTGGCTTGGTTTATAGTTTTCAACACTACAGATTGAAGCTGTGCAGAGACTGTTTTCAGTGATGTAGCGCTTTGAGATGACCTCAGTTTGAACATGTGTGTACACAATATACAGCTATATCACTCTCAAAGAAAACGTAGTGGTAAAAGTAGTAGTAGCATTACTAATGCATTACTAATGCTACTACTACTTTTACTAATTAGGCTAGTGACAATGCCCCCCAAAAATTTGAGATGCCTTTACAGAGGTGTTTGTTTTGTTATTGTATATTGGTTTGTGTGATCCTTATGCAGAGATTTTGGTTTGTCAGGTGAAATATTGTCTGTGTCACAAGGGGATTTTGTATTGCTTATTCTGAGGTATATTTATATGAATAATGTCAGGGATGGACCATTATGGTTTTGGTGTTCCCCCTAATTAATGGTTTGCCCCAATTGGGCTTAGCAGGCTGCCATATTTAAGGGAGCTTCATTCAGCTCTCTGGAGCTCTGTGTGGAAGTAGCCTGGTACAAGGCTATGTTCCTGCCATTTTGTTTGCCTGGCTTTGTCCTCAGACTATGTGTGTATTTTTATTGGGTTTGTTTTTGTAAAATAAAAAGCCTGATCTTTTGGCACCTGACGCTTCGCTGGCTCTGTTTTCCACCTCCATCACCTGAGTCTGGCTTGCCCTGATCCCCGTTAGGTGGGGAGGCCGCTCTGGTTCCTCACACACCCAAACCTAAAAAAGAACACAAATATAGCCTGGCCATATGGGAGTTAAGACATATAAACTTATGTAGATTAATAACACAAGCTCTGACAGCTTTGAAACTTGACATAATTGAGGTCAGAATGTTGCTTTACCTATTAGAAAAAACTGGATGTGAATATATTGATGTGTGTAACATATAAAGACCAATGAACACATGCCTAAAATAAGTGGACATACAAAAAATGAATATCTATGCAGAATATCCTCATTTACTTTGTAGTTGCTTGTTCAGGGATTGTCATAGAAACATATGGATGGCTTGTTGTAAAGATGGGGTTGTGCTGAATCCAGTGATACCAAATATGTGAATATAGCATGCATAGTCATCATGTTACATCACTAAAAGTATGAGGTGTCCCAAATGAATGAAAGTGAAACACTGACACATGGTTGTGCTGAATCCAGCAATACCAATCATGTAAAAACTATGCATAATCATCCATCACTAAATATATAAACTGTCCCAAATAAAAGAATATGTTGCATTGCATAGCAATGTACTGTACTGTACCGTGTGACATCACCGGGGGATGGGTCTAACTAAGGCTTACAGCGCAGCAATAGCACACAAAGGAGACAAGGTGACAGGATTGAAGTTTAGCCTTGATGATCTTTTTAATAAAACTATAACTTAACTTCACACAGTACAAATTAAATTACTGACTCAAATCAAACAAAACACACGAATGAGCCCTCTCCCCACACTAAACTCCCCAGCTCTTTGGCTGGTGTTCTTCATGGGCTGCTTTTGGTAGCCATCCCTGTCACTCATCCGCATTATCATCAGTGACAAAGTGGGTCAAAGTTGGGCAGTCTGGGAAAGAGCAAGAGCAAAGCTCAGTGCAAGTCAAGCCCACTGAAAGACACTGGCATTTGCTGTTTCATTGCATTTTCCATCTTTACAGTACAGGTGGGTGATGTCTCGAACTTCTTTAGGTGCTGGTGCCTTCTGGAACATGACAGGTTCAATGGACCCATCTTGTCTGAGCCTCCATCCTACCATCCTATCTACCAACTGGGTTCCAGAAATGAGGCTTGGCCAGGTGGCTGTGACGCCACACTGCTGTTTGGTATAAAGGCCAGCACACACTGGCTAAAACATCGGACGTCTGAAGCATTAGGAGAGAGTCGGACGAGTTAGGGAGCTTTTCTGTTCGGTGTGTTCAGCTGTGTCGGAGCCGCGCGGAAGCGCGAGGACGGCGTCTGATCTGACTGAACATGTGAAGTCGGCCGTCTGAGATTGGACGGCGTCGGATACTCTGATTGGTTGTTAGCTAGCTGTTCAGTTACCATTTTGATGTGTGCCAGCGAATCAGCGCGGTGTGTGGGAGGGGCGGCGGAAGTGACGATGATAAACAAACCACATAAACAGAGACGGCACAGAGTTACAAACAACACTTCGCCGTTCGTTATTTTGGGGATAAACCAACGTATTTTTGAAAGCCATGGCTGTGTGGACCGAGGACTTTGAGGAGCAGCTGATTGCCCTGGTGGAAGAGAGACCACCGTAATACGACATCACTCAAGTAATGCTGAGCTAACACTGTGTGCGCTTTGTTTTGATAACTACAGTCCGCACTCCGTTCTGTAATTTCCTGTTTATATGTTTTGGGTTACTGGCATGAAACTAGTGCCACCCAATGTTAAGGAGACTTATTGCATTTGAGGCGCAGAACGCATACGCTACTGTGTAGCCAGGGCTGTGTGTTTCAATGCGACTTTTCTGCTGAACGGGTCAGACGGGAGGCCACGGAGAGGTCGGATAAGGCAGTTGGCCTTGGGCGGTGTGTGGGGGCCTTAAGGCTCTTAATGTTGTTGGAAAGCATCTTCTGTTGGTGGTAGATTTGCTGCTGAAGAATCTGTGGTAGATGCTAGTGTGTACCTCAGCTCATCTAGGTTGGTGCAAGGACAGCCATTCTCCTTTTTCTTTTGGCCATACAGGAGGAGGGCATATTTTCTTGCCACAGACAAAGCTTCTTCTAGGCTTCCAGAGAGTCCAAACTTGGCCATTTCCTTTAAGTCAGTCAGGTGGCTCTTCAGTCTTGTGAAGGCAGTGGTCTTTCCAATTCTGTACAAGCTGCTTGTGGTATCGCAACCCGTGAGGGAGTGGCATGCAGGTAAACACTCACAAAGAGCTGCTCCAAGTCCCTGAGCAATTGAACAAACTGGGACAAATCTTTCCTTTAGGCCATGTCCAGAGTGCATGAACACTTCTGAAGACCCAAACATCCCTTTGCTTGAATAGTACACAAGCAAAACCAGTACATCTGTATCATCACATTTGACAATGAGACGAGAATAGGACTCTGCAAGGTGTATTGCATGTAACACCAGTCTTGTGTCAGCCTCCTCCTGGTCACTGTAAAGGTCTGTCAAACAGTCAACACCTGACTTGCCAACCCTCTTGACCTCCTCACCATTTTCAAAACCACCTGCCAATATGACTGTGTTCTCTGAAGATTCTTTCTGGCCCAGCACTAGTGATGTAGTTGCTGACAAAGCTACATAGAGATGCCTTGTTCCCACTGATCCTCACGTATTTCCTGTAGTTTGGAACACTTGCTTGTCCTGTGATAATATGTGTCCGCCTGCTGGTTTGGATGGTGCCTCTTCTTTGCCTTTCAAGGTCTTTGACTGAGTGTTGATGATCATATCTGTCAAACACTAAAGCAACACAGCTGATGCCTTCCTTTCCAATTAACATCGTGATCTTATTCCAGATACACTCACCAAGGTCATGGAATGTCTGAAAGTCTTTTCACATGACATAGGTAAATCATTGCAAATACTGTCAGGTTAGGAAAATATACAAGAAGACAATGATGTAGATAGATACAGCTGGATCCACCCAGGAGGAGTAGCCTAACAGTAGCCAGTTCACTGTAGACCACAACACTTTAATCAAAGATCACACCAAAGGAGTGAAGTATGCAGTGCAGGCAATACTGCACTGCACCCTCTATTGGTTTGGACAAATGCATAAACTAACAGTATTATTTTCCATTTTGCAGTAATGACTTGACCAAAAATAAATTCAAGTGGGTGTAGATATTTTTTAAGGTGTTCTATTTCAATTTAAACTGATTCTACTGGATATTTGTTTCCATATGAATTGTATAAGGTGTCATATGAAATATACTATTATTTAATTTCTCATAAATAAAGAGTAGCGCCTACCTCAAGTGACTTACTTTGCAGTAACATTGAATTGGTCAACATTCTTGTCACCATTGATAATGGGCTGTGGAGACTTGATTATGTCAATGTTTCACTTTCTTTCATTTGGGACACCTCAGACTTTTAGTGATGTAACATGATGACTATGCATGCTATATTCACATATTTGGTATCACTGGATTCAGCACAACCCCATCTTTCCAACAAGCCATCCATATGTTTCTATGACAAAGTAAATGAAAACATTCTGCATAGATATTCATTTTTGTATGTCCGCTTATTTTAGGCAAGTGTTCATTGGTCTCTATATGTTACACACATCAATAAATTCACATCCAGTTTTTTCTAATAGGTAAAGCAACTTCCTGACCACAATTATGTCAAGTTTCAAAGCTGTCAGAGCTTGTGTTATTAATCTACATAAGTTTATATGTCTTAACTCCCATATGGCCAGGCTATATTTGTGTTCTTTTTTTTAGGTTTGGGGTGTATAACAATATGTATCAATTCAACAATGTTTGCAGTAAAATATTTTAACCTAAGAACCCATTTCATATATGGGAGACCTTAGAGAAGAGGAAAAACATTGTTGTTCTACCTCAAGGAGGGGTATCTCAAAAACTAATGCCCTTTTTGACAGTTAGTCACTAGCCTAAATGCTAATTGCTGCATTAGTAAAAGTAGCAGCAGTAGTAGGATGTTCACCATTTTGATATAGTGTGTTACAGTAGCATGAACGTCTGAACCAAACATTATGACATTCCGTCCATTAATTAACGTCATCCTTTAAACCCCATCTCTCACCCAAAGCATGCTGGAATAGGCTCCAGTCTGCGTGCAATCCTGACCCTGATAACTGGCTGTAATGGATGGAAACTAATTTAATCTATCTCTTCCAAATAGCTATCAAATGAATATACAGTGTAGAAAGACAGGAAGTGTTTCACGCAGGAGTTGTGGCTGTGATTCAGCCAGTAACTACTGTTGTGGAAATGCATTTGACAGGCAGCAAGAAAGAGACGTCACTGTGGGTTTTGACAAAAGAACGGTCACACTGTTCTGTCCATTTAGATTATGGAGATCAGTTCAACTCTGGGAATACACCAGAGAAGCAGTTCACCTGACATGATGATAACTGGGCATCTCATCAAGGAGAGCTGCCCTCTGTTGGCATATTAATGTAGAGAACTTGGAACTGGGCTTCAGAGTTTTATCAACTTTTCATGATTATACATTCTAACTGTGAAGACCTGTCTCTCTGGAATGAGTCAGAAGAGTGCTGTGAGTAAACTCTGTAAATGACATGTTGAACAAAGCTCCAGTACTGGCTTTATGCAGGGCAGTAACACAGTGACACACACTCCTTTTTTTTTATTATCACAGAGTGCCCTCTAGTGGAGCTTTAAACTCATCTTCATTATACTAATACTATATAAAACGATATAATATACAGTATATACTAGTAACGTGTAATATATTTATTAAAGAGGTCTAATGTTTGAAGGCGACTATCAGCGATGATTCTCACGGCTGCTTGATTATTACGGTCAGAGCAGGAGAGTAACGAAGCGGGAGCGCCTGTGAGCTGGGTGAGAGCAGGGCAGAGGGGGGAGGAGGAGGAGGAGGAGGTGGAGGAGCAGGAGGAGGAGGAAACACAAGAGGAACACTGCGGAAACAAGCCTGTGTTAAAGCACAGTCCAGTCTGTGTGTGGAGCAGGACTGCCAGGGAGCCGGTGGACTGAACCGGAGCGACCGGGAGGTAAGTTATGTCTTAACCGGAGATGGGAGACAAACGGGACGGCATGTCTGCTCTGCCTCTATGTTTGGTTGGGAGTCCTACTTCTGAACTCTGGTTGCTATTAGTGACTCAGTCACTCAGTCCGCGTACCTTCGTACCAACCCATTGTCTATTCAGGGAAATTCATAATCTGACTCATTTTAATTGATTCACGATTGTTCATGGTTGTGGACTGATGAGGAAGCCCACATATCTGCTTGATATTTACGACATGCATTCTTCTATGACGAGCACTCACTGGAGATTGTCTTCAAGCAGCTCACCTGAGTGCAGCGAACTAAAGCAGGTGACTGTTGTGTTAAAGCAACATGATGTAACGTTTTCACCTTAAACCAGTTGCAGTTATGTTGATGGTACAGTGTGTCGTAACATTTGTAACTTCACTGAGAGGGGAGGAGTAAAGTGTTACTAACTTCAACATACAAGTTTTCAACACATAACATGACTATTATGTCATGAGTTGTGTTTGTAGTTAGCACCTACATTACATCTGACAAACTGTTTAACACCTGGGATTTGTATTGACCACAGTGGTGTTACACTCAGAAACTGTGGGGGGCGCCAAATCACACAAAATGACAATTTCTACATAATGTTGCTTTTATTACTCCACAATATAAAAAAAATATGTGTGAAAGCGACAATACAACCTCAGAACATCTGATCTGTATTTGTCTATACCATGGTGCTATAATGAGATTAAATAAAATGGCTTCTCCTTATTCATTATGCTACTTATTTATTATATTTAGCTGACAAAGTTTGCAATTTTTGCATTGCCAGACATATCCCACATTCTATTAACAGTGGAAGAAAATTCTCCTGTGGAATTTCAAGCCATCAGTCGTGCCATCAACTATTAGACTGTAAATAGGCCTACGAAGAGTCCTATATATGTTGTAGGCTAATCTACTCCTCAGTGCCATATAGCATTCATTTTAACCAGCCACTGTAAAACAAAATTTCAAAAAATAATTCAGAGCCACTGTGGCATCACCCATAGGTTTCTAAAGTCCAGAATGAGAATGTTAGAGTAAATAACAATGTCCTTGACTCATTTAAACTTGTAAGCATTGGTCAACCCATTATACAGTACTGTAAATGCATGTAAATTTATGTATGATTTACTTTTACTTGTACTTAAAAGTATATTTACAATCCGATTTTTCCCCAGTTATTACTCAGGTATCATTCATATGATTGACTTTCACTTTTACCAAAGTAACATTTTAACACAATGTCTGTCAGATACAGTTAGCAGCAGCAGTTAGCAGTTACTCTGGTGATATGCTGTCCCCTGTTGATTTGGAGTCAAGCTGTCATGATATCATATTTAAATTACATAATTATCATGGCTGAACAAATTCATGATAACAACATTGCGCTACCTATAGAATTTTGGTTAACCCTCAAAATAATAATAGAGTGTATAATGGTGGAGAGAGTCTATAAGAAAGAAATTACATGTTATTTATTATTTCTAGTGAGGAGGCAACCAGATGAAGTCATCAACATCTTCAATGGATTATTCAGATGATATTATTATGTGTGTATTATGAACAAAATATCAGTATTTAAAAAAATGTTTTTCACAACTATATAAGTGACAGGCCTAGTTTGGTGTATGAATTAGACAGTTGTCCAGTTCTTATAAATTGCACAATGCAACAACAGCAGGATCGTTGAAAAAATATTTTATCATTATATGAACAGCACAAAGACACATGCCAGGTACAGAATTCATCCCTGATGAGACCACTCATGGTCCAGCTGTGATCCCACAGCTGGACCTGGACAGTGTTGGGCAATGGGACACTTCTTCACTGACGGTGGCTCTACATATAAAAGTCAGATGTAGAGTAAGTTAAACTCCTTCAGATTCATCCTCTGGGTGACACGAGTATCCATTCCAAATGTCAGGTCATTATGGCCAGGAGTTGTTAACATATATTGTGTTTGCCTAACTGACACTGCCTTAACCCTGGTCCTAACAGGGCGAAAACTCTCATATAACAGAATTCATCAGCTTTCAGTGAAAGATTATGCAAGGATGTGCCTTCATCTTGTTTCCATGTTTGGCTTTGGGCTAACTAAATGTGGTCATTGCAGTGGGAGTCAGTAGATCACTTAGTCTCGACAATCCACTGGCTGTTTTGTCATTACAGCTGACAGCTCTGCGCCCTCTCTCTCTCTGCTCTTGTCTACTGACCTGCCAGGCCCATGTAATGGTAACTTCTTCAGAATGGAGGCTTTTTTTCATATAGAACTGGACTGCTGAATTATTCATCAGTTTTTTTCTTAATTGAACTTGGCAAAAGAGATTGTTCTTTGCAGAGCTTTTTATCTGAATATGTATATCTTAGATAGATGCTAACAACATGACTTATTGTAAAAAATTAAGTGTTCTTTCTTTGATCTGAAAGTAATAATCTTAGTTAAGACACATTTTATGTCTGAATAGAATACCATTTTATGTCCAGTTGCCTAGTTTTGAGAATGATGAAAAGCCAAGTTTTCGTGTTTAAGTAGCTTGTCATCTGGAGTATCAGTCTTGGGAAAGGACACGTCTGGATTTGCTGGAAAGGAATGTAACATGTTCATGATGCCTCTGGCATATTGCAGCAAAATACAGCCATAGCTGGTTGTCCACGTGAATAAATACTGGTTTCCCAACCCCAAAGCTCTTATTTATACCTGTATTGTAATGTACAGTGTGCAAACTGTATGTGTGAGTCATTGGACTTCTCCAAAGTTAGGACATCCTTTCTGTTTGGAATACCTCACATTGTGATTTACCATATTACTATCTATTTCACATTTATTTATCATTTATGCAAACATATTCCTGTGTGTGTTTATTCAGGTATGTATCATCTTGAATTTGTAGATAGTAATTATAAAAATAGATAATAATAAATGTATAAAAATGATAGATGTACCAGGACTCAAAACATTGTTTGAAAAAATGACATTAAATTGACTTTGTACCTTGAGTATTTCATTCTTTTTGTTTTTGTTATTTTCTCTGAATGCTCATTCAGAAAAAAATAACTTACATTAATGACGCTCTTTAATGAATCCTGTCTAAATAATCATTAATATTGTAACCAAGCAGGTGTAATAGCGCCTATACTCAGGTATAATAAAATAATGATAGGGGAAACTCCATTCACTGAACAAGTCGCACTTTATTTCAGCGCTCCAGCCTTGAACAATTCAGAAGCATTCAGACATCGCACACTTCCATTCTCTCAAAATAAAAGTACTCAAATAGGTCACAATATCTCTGAGGGAATCTGTCAGCTGTCATTGATTGACAGCTGTAGCGTAAAGGTGCCTCTCACATGGCCTGGCTACCTGCTGTCTTTTTATCAATATGGATCATAGAAATGTTGATTTCACAGGTTAGTGTTAGCTTCCGTTTTCCGAGCACATGACTAAAGTGAAGTTGCAGGACAGTTTTGTTTTCCTTCTGTGAGAATGATGATCCTGACTCTGTGATTAGCATTGCTTTCTTCAGTGTTGACAACTACTCGATGACAAGGCACAATTTGGCCCTTGTCAAACTCGCTCAAATCCTTACGCTTGCCCATTTGTCCTGCTTCTAACACATCAACTTTGAGGACAACATGTTCACTTGCTGCCTAATATATCCCACCCACTAACAGGTGTCATGATGAAGAGATAATCAGTGTTATTCACTTGACCTGTCAGTGGTCATAATGTTATGCCGGATCAGTGTATGTCCTGATTCCTGCTAAATTGCTTGGCATGGATAGTTATATACATATATTTCTATAAGTGCATGGCTAAATGAGTGAACCCACCATCCCCAGGAATAAGTCCAATCCACTGCTGTATTGGAAAAGCAACATGTCCTGCTTCCCCGCCCTAACCAAAGTGGCACAGAAGTACCTCTCAGCTCCATGTACATCCGTCGACAGTGAATGCCTTTTCTCTGCCGCAGCACATGTTGTTGGTGAAAACAGAAATAGGATCTTATGTGAGAGGGCAGAAATGCTTCTCTTTATCAAAAAAAACCTGCCACTAATGAAGCAGGCCTAGACTTTAGTGTCAGATAGAAACCTTGTTTCAGGGGTTAGTACATTTATATTGAGAGCATTAAGTTGGGAAATGTGTAAAGACTATAAATATTGTCAATTAATAGTCAGAAAGATTTTCCTGATATTGTCGTCTTAGCTTTGTCCGATGGAACTTGAAATGGACTTGAATTGTTTTGCAGACTAGTGTTTTTTCTGGTTACTTGTTGGAAACACTGGTTCAGTGCTTGGGAAATTTACTTTTGAGAACATTACAAATGTGTATGTACACAGTTGATAAATGAGGAAATAGGACATGTTTTCATATTTTTTATTTATCCTCGAGTCGAAATTGACTTTTTGACAGATTTGAGTTAAACTGGACTTTCATTTTGTAATACTCTTACTACAAGTTGTAAAAGTAGTAGAAAACTAACAATGTCAGTTGTGTTTTCATTGTGGCTCTGTAACTTCTTGATAAGAAACAGTGCTGTGGAACTATGATTTATGGGTTTTCCATATGTTTTGAAAATAAAAAAAACATTTATTTTTCAAATCACGGTGTGTAAAAGTGTTTTCCAATATGTGCAAAATATGACATCATAGAAAGTATTTATAGAGATTACATCGGCATCGGGAAATATTAGTCATCAGCCATAACAGTAATGTTTATATCGCTATCGGCCAAAATTCTCATATCGGTGCATCCCTGCTCACTACGCACTGACAAAGCGCCTGACCACACCTCATTTAAAGACCTGCATGCCTGTGGTTGCAAAGGTGGGCACAAGAACATTTGCTGCTGGGCTGTGCTGCACATAAGTTGTGGCTCAATGAGCGGTCCTGATTGTAGTGCCACTACACTCTCATCCCTGGGCTCTCATTATGTTTTTTGCAGCAGAGTGGCAGAGTCATGTGCGACACCTAGTGGCTACTACTTTTTACATCAGCCCAGCTCTACCAGCTACATTACACAAGGCAACTTAATTGTCGACAGTTGGTTGGATGGTTGTGGTGTGAATGGTTAATGGACTACAGCACTTTTCCAGTCTGCTGACCACTCAGTGCATTTTAAAAAACTGGTTATGTTTACCCATCCACACACACATTCATTCACTGATGGAAGAGGCTGCCATGACGCGCTCACCGAGCAATTTGGGGTTCAGTATCTTCCGACCTTCTGATTAGTGGAGGACCCGCTTTACCACCATAGCTGATACTGTTACTCTAGTATCAGCTAAGGTAGCCTATAGCCTCTTGGTTACTTTCTTCTTACTCCACATCAACTTGAGGACATGTGTCAGACTTCACACAGTTCTCTCTGGAAACACTAAAGACTTTATACACCTTGTTTCACATGTGCAGTAGGACTTCAAGACAGCAAAATCTGTGGCTTTAAATCAGCATTTTAGTTGGTTTGGGACAGCTTCACATGCTTCTCCTCTATAAAGCAGAGCCCCATCACATCATGTGTGCTGTGAGCTCCGGGTTAAAGAGGTCAGCATAGTGTATTTGAAGTACAAAGCCTTAGCATTGTTAGCTGGTTAGTCATGTAGTATGCAGTGATTGGAGCATGCTGTTTACTATAGAAGGCCCTGTCAGACAATGCTGACTCACATGGATGACATGTGTCGTATAGTTTGGGTTAGGGTTAGGGTTAAGTCTATGAAAAGTTTGTTTTTAGACCACAGCTGTACACATAGTGTCTGGGTGAGTCATTTAGCCATCCTATAGATGTTTAGATCTTCTATGTTATGTACATTTTTCTAGTCATGGATGCTGGACAGGTGCCTGATTTTACCTATAGCTTCTGTAATATTCTTTACTTAGACTTAAAATCGTGACAGATATGGACATTTTATCAATTCATTACCGGTAGGTCTGCCATTGTGCCAGATAATAGTCACAGTCAGCAGCTCCAACCCACTTAATAAAGTTGAAAGTTAATAAAGTTTGAATAAAAGGAAAAATTATTCTCAGAAGGAAAATTCAAAAGTTTTCCCAGTTCATGTCGTGGATATTCTGGAAAATCAAGTTCATGTTACCTTACAAAATACTAAAGCTGCACTCCAAACACTGTTTGTTAGTCTTGAATTTTTTAAGCTCATCTCTCAGAGCTAAATTTCAGCATTTTTATGATGTGTATCCTAAACCTCACCGATCACTTATTTTTCACGGGATTGTGTTGAAATTTGCCCTGAACATCAAGACCACCCTAAGGAACATTTACACCAGGTATTCATTGGGGGTCCAAGCAGCGAAGCTGCGGAACCCCATAGTGATTCTAGCTTTTCTTATTATTATTATTGGGGGTCCAAGCAGCGAAGCTGCGGAACCCCATAGGGATTCTAGCTTTTCTTATTGGGGGTCCAAGCAGCGAAGCTGCGGAACCCCATAGTGATTCTAGCTTTTCTTATTATTATTATTATTATTATTATTATTGGGGGTCCAAGCAGCGAAGCTGCGGAACCCCATAGTGATTCTAGCTTTTCTTATTATTATTATTATTATTGGGGGTCCAAGCAGCAAAGCTGCGGAACCCCATAGTGATTCTAGCTTTTCTTATTATTATTGGGGGTCCAAGCAGCGAAGCTGCGGAACCCCATAGTGATTCTAGCTTTTCTTCTTCTTATTATTATTATTATTGGGGGTCCAAGCAGCGAAGCTGCGGAACCCCATAGTGATTCTAGCTTTTCTTATTATTATTATTATTATTATTATTATTATTATTATTATTCCTCCCACTTTTTTTTGCATTGGAGTCTATGGCAGCCCATAGAACCGTATGGTAAAAAGTTGTGAAATTTGGCACATTGATTAAAGACAGTGACACCTTTAATTTCACCAAGTTACATGTCGGCACTAAACACGCTCTAGCGCCACCAACGGGTCAAAATTTCATGTACATTTGTGCACATAACTTTTGACTCGTTGGCCCAATTTTCAAAAACAAGGTATTGTTGGAATCCTTGGATCATGCCGACTTCAACGCACTCTATGACGTCATAATGCGTCATAATAGATTTTCCACCATATTTGATTTTAGCGAAAGCGAAACTAAGTTTTCAGCGGTCGCAAATTTTGTCCAATTCTCATGAAAATCGGCACAGACCATCTTCAGACCGATCCGCACAAAACTTATGTAGTGGATTTTTCATTTTTGACTTCGTTCGCCCGCTACAGCCAATCGAATTTGGCGCCGATGGCGCCGATTTTGATTTGAGCTCATATCTCGGGAATGCTTTGGCGCAACGAGACCAAATTTGGTGGCACACTTCCAGACTCCATTACAAATGGTGGAAAGAAATCTGGTGTCATTCTGCAACTAGGGGGCGCTATTATCAGTAAAACATTGTTTTTGCTCATATCTCTTGATGCGTTTTTGTTTGAAATCAAATTGTGATGTCGGCAGATACCGTGGGTTGCCCCATTGATAGTTCATGCTAACTTTTCGTGGTAGCTAATTGCAGTCGCGGCGATGCCGCCAAACAGGAAGTTTGCTCATATCTCGGCGCTGGTTTGACTTCCGAAGACCAAACTTGGTCGGATGCCTCGAGACTCCGTCAGAAGTGCGCAAAAAAAATTCTTGTCAATTGGCCCCTAGGGGGCGCTGTAATTAGCAAAATTGCGTTTTTGCTAATTTCTGTTGACGTGTTGGGATTTCAGACTAAATTTTCATGTCTGCTGATACTGTGGAATGTCCCCTTTCAGGCTCTTTCAAAACTTTTCACGTCATCATAAGAATTCGGCCGCCATATTGGATTTTATTGAAAGTGAAACTACATTTTCAGCAGTCGCAAATTTTGTCCAATTCTCACGAAAATCAGCATGGACCATATTCAGACCAATCCGCACAAAAGTTACTTAGTGGGGTTTTCATTTTCAAATCCGTTTCGACCGCTACATCCAATCGAATTCAGCTGCAAAGGTGCCGAACAGGATGAAAGCTCATATTTCGTGAACAGTTTGATGTATCAAAATGAAATTTGGCTGTATGTCTCAATACCCCGTTCTAAGGGGACAGGGTGAATTTGGTGTCATTCAGCCACTAGGGGGCGCTGCAGTTAGCAAAAAGGACAGTGGCACTTCTGTCAAACTTTAACCAATTCACTCGAAACTACAACCGTCATCTCGACAGGACGACATGACGTTTCTGCAGGAACTCTTGCCGGCCGACGTGCTTGGACCCCCACATTGCTGCTTGCAGCTATATTTATTATTCCTCTTTCTTCTGCCATGGGGAGTCTATGGCAGCCCATAGAACCATATGGTAAAAAGTTGTGAAATTTGACAAATTGATTAAGGACAGTGACACCTTTAATTTCACCAAGTTACATGTCGGCACTAAACACGCTCTAGCGCCACCAACGGGTCAAAATTTCAGGTACATTTGTGCACATAACTTTTGACCCGTTGGCCCGATTTTCAAAAACAAGGTATTGTTGGAATCCTTGGATCATGCCGACTTCAACGCACTCTATGACGTCATAATGCGTCATAATAGATTTTCCACCATATTTGATTTTAGCGAAAGCGAAACTAAGTTTTCAGCGGTCGCAAATTTTGTCCAATTCTCATGAAAATCGGCACAGACCATCTTCAGATCGATCCGCACAAAAGTCATGTAGTGGATTTTTCATTTTT
The DNA here is from genome assembly GCA_039737535.1 of Lagodon rhomboides. Classification (NCBI taxonomy): domain Eukaryota; kingdom Metazoa; phylum Chordata; class Actinopteri; order Spariformes; family Sparidae; genus Lagodon; species Lagodon rhomboides. Next base: position 1,601,056 of record CM077792.1, on the reverse strand, counting down.
GACTTCGTTCGCCCGCTACAGCCAATCGAATTTGGCGCTGATGACGCCAATTTTGATTTGAGCTCATATCTCGGGAATGCTTTGGCGCAACGAGACCAAATTTGGTGGCACACTTCCAGACTCCATTGCAAATGCTGGAAAGAAATCTGGTGTAATTCTGCAACTAGGGGGCGCTATTATCAGCAAAACATTGTTTTTGCTCATATCTCTTGATGCGTTTTTGTTTGAAATCAAATTGTGATGTCGGCAGATACCGTGGGTTGCCCCATTGATAGTTCATGCTAACTTTTCGTGGTAGCTAATTGCAGTCGGCGGCAATGCCGCCAAACAGGAGGTTTGCTCATATCTCGGCGCTGGTTTGACTTCTGAAGACCAAACTTGGTCGGATGCCTCGAGACTCCGTCAGAAGTGCGCAAAAAAAAATTCTTGTCATTTGGCCACTAGGGGGCGCTGTGATTAGCAAAATTGCGTTTTTGCTAATTTCTCTTGACGTGTTGGGATTTCAGACAAAATTTTTTATGTCTGCTGATACTGTGGAATGTCCCCTTTCAGGCTCTTTCAAAACTTTTCACGTCATCATAAGAATTCGGCCGCCATATTGGAATTATTGAAAGTGAAACTACATTTTCAGCAGTCGCAAATTTTGTCCAATTCTCACGAAAATCAGCACGGACCATATTCAGACCAATCCGCACAAAAGTTACTTAGTGGGGTTTTTATTTTCAAATCCGTTCGACCGCTACATCCAATCGAATTCAGCTGCAAAGGTGCCGAACAGGATGAAAGCTCATATTTCGTGAACAGTTTGATGTATCAAAATGAAATTTGGCTGTATGTCTCAATACCCCTTTCTAAGGGGACAGGGTGAATTTGGTGTCATTCTGCCACATGAGGCTGCAGTTAGCAAAAAGGACAGTGGCACATCTGTCAAACTTTAACCAATTCACTCGAAACTTCTTCTCAGTGATTACAACCGTCATCTCGACAGGACGACATGACGTTTCTGCAGGAACTCTTGCCGGCCGACGTGCTTGGACCCCCACATTGCTGCTTGCAGCTATATTTTAAATAGCTGTTGCTGAATGTTTACAGTTATCACTATCATAAAATCATGAACTGGAAGGGCTGAGGAGAGTTGGTATAGAATGATCTATAAGAGAGTGGAGAGAGAAGTATAGTTCAGTTATACTGCAGTTAAAAAAATAAAAAATAATCTTATTAATTAAAAGATGAATTAATCTTAATCACATATGCCAATATTTGCCAAAAGCGTTCAGAAATATTTCATTTTGAATCAATGAAACTGGACTACAGTAGAATCTTGTACTTTCAGGTCCTTCACCAAGCTTGACTTCTGGTGTCTTATGGGTGGCAGTTTGTAGTGAGTGAGTTGAGAACGACAGACAGTGGCTGAGCTCAGAGCAGACGGCTGTTCGTCACCGGAGCAGACTGAACATTTAACAGAGAGGTTGTCTAAACAACCCTACATGACAGCACATAGTTGAAAACAGTAGCATTCAAATGCAGAGTAGTCTTAAACTGACCTATTGCTGTAACTGTATCAAGTTCAAATGTACCTTGTAAAATGTTCCAAGTGTGTTTTCTCAAAAAAAAAGAGTAGTTCTGTTTCTGTATAAATAATAGGGATGTTCCGATCAGGTTTTTTTTTTTACCCCGATCCCGATCCGAGTCCTTTAATATTCAGTATCTGCCGATACCGAGTCCCGATCCGATACTTGGCCTTAACTAATATTTTCCTGGATAATACTGCATTAAGAGAAAAAGTAGCTGCATCCAAGCTGTTCCTTAATAGGTTTTTTATTTTGTTGAAACAAAGTATACTTTATGGCTCTTTCTTATTCTGCATATGCTACTGCAGCATTGCCCCACCACCTTCCTTGTGTTAGCAGGTGAGTCTGTGACGCTGCGCTGTGACAGCAGACCCTCATGTACAGCTGGCTGAAGTGTGTGCGAGACGCAGCCCACGCTTAGTACCTCCATATCATCCATTGCTATTTTCATATTCCTTACCTTGTCACGTAAAATGACGTGGACCCACTGCTTGTCTATTTCACACACGTTCAGCATCTCTTCGATTGCCTGTTTTACATGCTCTGCTGTATGAGACCCACGAAACTAGTGCGCATACTGGCACGTTGGAACTCGAAAGTGGAGTAAATGTAATGTAATGCTGAGATCGTAGGGCGTACCGGAGATTCAAAGACTCCAGGTGACAAAGAAAACCCTGATCCTCTACCTCAGAGATGAGCTGGTTAACCAGAGTGATTCATTCAGTTTCCTTCTCTGTAATGTTTGGCCATGTCGCTGTCTCGAGGATATTTCACTTTCCTTTTGAAAGTATCCGCGAGTGTTTGTTGCTTCGGTGTCTTTGCCTGCGTTGCTTGCTTTTTTGTTTTCAGATCTTAGGGATAACCCCTGAAAGAAATGGATAGATTAAGAAGATAAGTAATTGAATCAGAAATAAGTAAAGCACAGAGTTTTAAAAAATATGGGTCCAGTTTATCCTCCCCAGCTGCCTTCCTTATATCAACAGCCTGAAGTGCCTCCTTAACAACAGAAGAAGTGAAGTTTTGCAGTGTAAACACTAGAGGTGTCACAATTCTCCAAATCCTTGATTCGATTAACTTTTTCGACTCTAAGGTCACGGTTCGATTCGATTCTCGATTTTTACATATATTTTTTTAAAGCACAGGTTGCTATGCCATTTTTAGACTAGACTTTTATGCAATATAGCATCTGACCTTTGTTCACAATGAACCACACTACATTTTCAAATTTAAAACATTGTCAAAGTATTAACTATTTACATTTCTATGGCCAGACAAGACAATTGTGATTTTTACATTTTCATGTTCTTTTAAGAAAATGAGAACGTCCACATTCAACGTGAACGTTGTCAACATAACTCACTGGAAATCCAAAATACTTCCACACCGGCGACCTCAGTGAAAGAGGAGGGTTCAAGTTCTGTCGATGGATCTCCTGCATCTGCAGCTGCCGTTGTTGTAAGAGTGACGTAGCTCCTTTCAGGAACAGGGCGCTGCGTCAGGTGTGAGTGGGCGAGCGAGAGTGAGGGAGCGTGTGTACGTGCAGACAGTGAACGAATGAGAGAGAAAAGAGTCGCAGTAGTAGCGGCAGCAATAAAGTGTCCAATATAGGCTGCAGTTTGGCTGTGAATAAAGGCGACGGCTCCTCAAGATACAGCAAAGCTCCCTGGTCTTATTTGCCGACCAGCTTAACACGTGAAAGGGGGTTCACCCCGAAGGGAAACAGAAACTTGGGCCCTGGAGGAAATCATCTCCCCTGTGCTTCCCGACCACGGTCCGGGAGCCGAACAGGAATGGTGTAACACCATGCTATCGTTTGACTGGCTGTAGCTAACAGCTACTGGCTTAGCTAGTAGCTGAGTTAGAGGAGGTTGACTCGCAACACTTCAACACCTGTGTGTTTTTTTCGTTTGGTAAGACGACCGGACGTGACGTCAGAGCATGGTAGCATCAATGATTCTATTTTTTAATTCGAAGTTCGAGATTTTGACTTAATTTTGGTCGATTTCGATTTTAAATGGAAATCGTGACACCCTTAGTAAACACAGAGGTATGGTTTGAGGAGTGCTCATGAGGCAGCAGCTGACTGTTAAAAGCAGAACCTGAGAACACCATGTCAAATTGATTTCCAGCAGCAGCAAAGTATCTGTTGAAAGCATCACAGATATCTGATGGTTTATCTATTTGACAGTTATTTAATGTTATACTAGAAGGTATAGACATAGAGGATTTGTTTTTATTCACATTCACAGCAGCTTTTCAAAATATGGGTGGGTTTGTACAAGAGCTGGAGATTGCCTAGAAGTTGCCTAAAAGTTAACCATTGCTTAAGCCCAGGCTTTGTCCCTTGCATTGAGCATCATTGATAGTTCTGAGCTGAACCAGGGGTTTGATCTATCTTTAACCCTGAGCTTTTTGAAGGGTGCATGTTTCTCAATAATAGCAAGGAGAGAGCTCATGAAATATCTAGGAGCCTGTTCTACATCCAGTATTTCAAATAGTATGATGTATATTACTGTCAGCAATGTCGGTTGAAATAATAATAATTCCAGACCTGGGGTTTGCCAATCTAGCACTTCTAATGCAGGCTACAGGACAGTGGTCACTTAGATCAAGTGCAAAAACTCCAGAGGCAGTCATTTTGTCCTTCCTATTACACAGAATCAGATCTATCAATGTTGACTTTGAAGGATCCTTCAAATAAGATCTGGTCGGCTAATCAGTCAGGTGTGCCAGATTGATATCGTCACATATCTCTTTCAGACCTTTCAAATTATTTGTTTAGCAATTTAGGTTAAAGTCTTGTTAAACTGAATCATGAATACTCGGTATTTCTGGCTCGGAGCCAGATTTCTGTCAGAACCAAGATATCGGGGGCCGGTCTGTGATATGAGAATTTTCTGTTCATCTAATTTAGATTGATTTCACAGACTTCTGATATTGAAATGTATCAAACCTAAGCCCTTTCTGGATTTGAAAGCATGTGAGTTGAAGAATCTAATGCTCTGACTCACCAGAGGGCTGACTCGCAGAATGCAACTTAGAGAAATGAATAGTATGTTGTATAATTATTACATTTCTAGATCTATAACTTATACAAGAATTAAACATTTGATGTTTACGGTGACCATTTGAGATCAAAACAGGAACATTAAACACAGGAGCACATACTGGTAGTGAAGGAGAGGGAGGATTCTGGCTGTCAAACATTCATGCACTTTGCAGGAGCATAGCATGAGTTCGATGTTCATGGGAAAAAGACGAGATCTTGTCTGATTTGGATTGTGGCGAATGTCTGAAGAGGTCAGTTCTGTTATGGAAGGTGGTAAAGTTTTCCATGTAGGTAATGCCTCTGTCACAGCAGTAGCCCTTCAACCAGATGTGCAGCTGTCTTTGTCGTCTGAACTTCATGTCGCCAAAATGGGGAGGGCAGTGGGTAAGAGATGATCACCAAGATGTCTGCTGGTGTTCAAAACACTGTCTATGAGGCATACAAAGTCCTCTCCAAGTTTCTTAGACTGCTGCATCCTCAGGTCGTTAGAGCCTACATGAACCACAACAGTTGAGATGGATGGGTGATGACAAAACAGCTGCAGGGCGGAAGGTTGATGTCCATCACAAGCAAACCTTGGTGGCAGGAGGTGCAGCACCTGTTGATCTGCACATGCTGGACATACATCTTTATAGTATTACTGTATATTCCAGTTAATTTTAAGATAGAAATGATACTGTTACATTCATAGTATCAATCAATCAATCAATCAATCAATCAATCAATTTGTATAGCATGCTCTTTGATTAATTTATTCATGGAAACCCAGGAAAAAACTGCCTTTTAAGAAGCAGAACCGGACTCAGTGGTGGGCGGCCATCTGAATCTACTGGTCAGGTTGAGAGAGAAGACAGAGTGAGAGAGAAAAAAAAAAGGAGAGAGAGAGGGAGGTTGGGTGAAGCTAGGAAAGAGGGTGAGACAGGGGAGAAGCTGTGGGAGAGACTGGAGGAGGGGGGGGCAAGAAAAAACATGTTACTTTATTGAAAACTTTATACAGCAAAGAACATCTGTAGGTGAGTGCGGCACAGCAGAGCTGGTGAGTTTAAAATAGCAAGGCTGCTTCTTGTAAAAGATCTTCTCCAGTCTGGGTAGTTCAGTTGTTCCAAAGAAGAGTCTAAATCAGGAGGGTTAAAGTACTGCTTCATAATTATCTGCTGCAGTATGTGACCTACGGCCCAGGATGGAGTAGCTTTCCTTGGGGCAGACTCATCATTGGTAGAGTTGTCACTGTTTTGGTCCATCCAATAATCGTCTGCACTTTTAGGGACCAGGGGTTTGTTTCTGCCCTTTGGAGTGATCATTGTGGTGATTTCTCAATATCCAGAGTCACGTGTAGGCCACCACCTTTACCTACAGGTGTGCTCATTACAGAGTGCTCGATATCCACAGTCGCATTCAGTACAGCAGCAGTCTTTTTAGCAGCAGCAGCTTCTCTCTGTTTAGCAGCTTTCTCTTCTGCAGCTAATCTCAGCTGCACCTCCAGTTTTCTTTTTCTCAGGTGTCTTTCTCATCTCTTCCAGTTCTCCTCTCATTCTCCCCTTGCTGCTCTCTCAAGCTCCCATTGCAGAGCAAGAGCTTTCTCTTTTTCCACACACTCCCTTTCAGCAGCAGCTAGTCGTTCTCTCTCCAGCTCTCTCTCCAGCTCTCTCCTGCCCCAGAAGTTTACATACACTATATAAAAAGACACATGATTTTTTTCACTTCCTGTTTTAGGTCCATTAGGATTACCAAAATTATTTTTCTATTTGCCAAATGCCAGAATAATGAGAGAAGGATTTTTTTAGACAATTTTTTATTACTTTTTTCAAAGTCAGTGGCCGTATTCATAAAGATTCCTAGTACAAAGAGTTGCTCCTAGTGACAAAATTCTAAGAAAATTCTTAGAATTATGACGTTTTCTAAGAATTTCCCCTGAAAGTTGAGACTAGATCCTAGTAAAGATAAAAGTTATTCATAAAGCATCGTAGCCCTTAAGAGAGCTCCTAAGGTGAAAAACCGTAGGAGTAGGGAGGAGGACTTTTAAGTGGCTCAAGAGTTTCTTAAGCAGAGGAGAAAATGGCGGAAAGACAAGTAGGTAGGAGAAATATTCTCCAAATGCTGAATGACGGTGAATTGATCAAACGCCACAGATTACATTGTGCAGGGATAATGTTTGTGGTCGATCTCATTAGAGATGCGCTCACATCTCCCAACGCAAGAACGCTATAACGCCAGAAATGAAATTGATCACAACATTAAGATATTTGGTAACTGGAAAAATGCAGCAGTGCAGCAGTGATGACTTGGGTCTGTCGCACCTTCCATCAGCAGAGTGATCGCACAAACAATTACAGTGCTTTCACAGTCTCATATTGTGACACAGTTTATTTCATTTCCACTGGATGTCCACACCTTGCAGGCTCACAAAAGGGCATTCATGGACATAGCGGGCTTCCCCGGTGTTGTTGGTGTAATTGATGGGATGCACATCCGCATTATCACACCATCAGAAAGCGAATACATTCGCACCATCAGAAAGCGAATACATTTTTGTTAACAGAAAGAGGTACCACAGCATCAATGCTCAAACAATTTCCAGTGCTTTACGCTCATCAACTAACTGAGCTAAGAGTAAACATTGTTCCTCTGTCCAGTTGGGTTTTCGGGTTCTTTACTGGCTTCCATTGCTGTTTGTTTGTTCCCATGGTTTATGCCAATCAACGGCGCTACTTATAGGCTACTGGGCAGCAATCACAGAAACTGTTGGAAGCTGAGCCATTTTCCCCGTTAATACCAAATAGATTAAGTATTATTTGGTATTAAGTATAGATTAAGTATAAGCGTAAGTGAATAAATATAACAACTATCAGCATGTGAATAGGCTACTGCACATGTAGGCCTGTAGTTTCAAACATTTTGTATGCTACTTTTAAAGAATGGCTTACAATGTATTTAACAGAGATGTTCATTACATAACATAGTATTCATAATTACACCATGCCATAATAGACTAGATTCTATGATTAGGCCTATCAATTTCACTGTCCATTCTATGCCCATTATCACTAAGAGCGCACTTTTATTTCTTTTCTTTTTTTGTTTTGATCAACCAATCACACCTTCTAAAAGAATGCGTCATACCTAGCAACGGGGTCAACCACACCTCCTCACTAAGATAAAAGTTTCTGTCCCTTCCTTGCTCAGAGTTGCTCTGAGGAGTTTCTTGAATCACTTCTAAGCTAGGACTCCTTGCTAGAAATTTTTAGGCTAAGATAGGAGCTCTCTGAGAGTACTCTCACAATCTTTATGAATACGGCCCCAGAAGTTTACATACACTAAGATTACTATGCCTTTAAACAATTTAGGAAAGCCCAGATGATGATGTCATGGCTTTGGAAGCTTCTGATTCTTCTGTTTATTGACAACATTTGAGTTAATTAGAGACACACCTGTGGATGTATTTTAAGGCACACCTGAAACACACTGCTTCTTTGTGTAACATCATGAGAAAGTCAGAAGAAATCAGCCAAGATTTCAGGAAGAGAATTGTGGACTTGCACAAGTCTGGTTCATCCTTGGTTGCAATTTCCAGATGCCTGAAGGAGCCACGTTCATCTGTTCAAACAATTATACGCAAGTATACACACTATGGGAATGTCCAGCTATTATACCGCTCAGGAAGGAGACGGGTTCTGTGTCCCAGAGGTGAGCATGCTTTGGTCCGAAATGTGCATATCACCCCAAAACAAAAGCAAAAGACCTTGTGAAGATGCTGGCTGAAGCTGGTAAGAGAGTGTCATTATCCACAGTGAACGAGTCCTGTACCGACATGGGCTGAAAGGCCACTCTACGAGGAAGAAGCCATTACTCCAAAAGAAACATAAAAAAGCCAGATTACAGTTTGCAAATGCACACAGGGACAAAGACCATAATTTTTGGAGACATGTCCTGTGGTCTGAAGAAACTAAAATCGAACTGTTTGGCCATCATGACCATCGTTACATTTGGGGGAAAAAGGGGGAAGCTTGCAAGCCTGAGAACACCATCCCAACTGTGAAGTACAGGGGTGGCAGCATCATGTTGTGGGGTTCTTTTGCTGCAGGAGGGACTGGTGTACTTCACAAAATAGGTGGCATCATGAGGAAAGAACATTATGTGGAAACACTGAAGCAACATCTCAAGACATCAGCCAGGAAGTTAAAGCTTGGACACAAATGGGTCTTCCAAATGGACAATGACCCGAAGCATACTGCCAAACTGGTTACAAAGTGGCTTAAGGATAACAAAGTCAATGTTTTGCAGTGGCCATCACAAAGCCCTGATCTCAATCCTATTGAAAATGTATGGGCAGAGCTGAAAAGGCATGTGCGAGCAAGGCGGCCTACAAACTTGGCTCAGCGACACCAGTTCTGTCAGGAGGAATGGGCCAAAAACCTGCCAACTATTGTGAGGAGCTTGTGGAAGGATATCCAAAACATTTGACCCAAGTCATACAGTTTAAAGGCAATGTTACCAAATACTAATGAAATGTATGTAAACGTCTGACTTTCAAGAAAGTAATAAAAACACTGTCTAAAAAATTCTCTCTCTCATTATTCTGGCATTTAGCAAATAGAAATAATTTTTTGTAATCCTAACGGACCTAAAACAGGAAACGTGATTGTCTGATTTCATGTCAGACAGTGAGAGAAAAAAAAGCATATGTGTCTTTTAGTGTATGTAAACTTCTGGTTTCAACTGTATATCCTGACTTTTAGTCACTGGTATGGGACAACAACTAACCCGAACATTTCCCTCCTTCCCTCCCAACAGTGTCTTCCATCAGAAGATCCCTGTCTGCGTTATTCAAAATCAGTGGCCACAATTTGGATGCAGGCTTTCTGTTTTTTAAATTCTGATGTCTTTTTGACCTTTAAATCCAAAGTCTCAAGTCAAAGCAGAGATAACCCCGATGACATCAAGGTTACTGTCTTTGAATGCTTTCAAAATCTCCAGAGCAACCAATGATATCACACAGCTGTTTTTCACAGGCTGAGTAGTGCTCCTCTGAACAGTACTGTGGACATTACTATACACTATATTATTGTTTTAATTTGGCATATTCTCAACAAATTTTGAAAAGAATGATGTTACTGTCAGGTCTGAACCCAACACATGCAGAGTCACCTGTAGGTGAAACCTGGCTCATTAATCCCCTGCTGTCCTGGGGACAGGGCTGACTAGCCTAGTGCTCGTACCATATGCTGTGTAGTAGGGAGCAGGTCTCTGCAGGCCATATGCTTCAAAGATAACTTTGACAAAAAATCGGGCAGTACAGAGCAGCAACCAGAAGGATTGGCACAGTGAACTCTGGGAGCCTCCAAACACAGCAAAGTGTAGTAAACATATTGCAGTCTAGGACAGGAATCTGAAATACTGTGAGCACAACAACGTAAAAGCTTTTTTTGTCAGGAACATTTTATGACTGACCAGAACATTTCCAGTTCAATTTATTGTTCACAGCATAATTAACTTGGTTGAGGACGCCAGGGTAAAAATGAGCTCTTGGGCCCTTGTTGACCCCTATTCTTCCACACTCTGTGAGGTGTGCACAGTTGTTCTATGCTGGAACACTACCAGGCCCTGGCGTAGGCGAGTGATAAATAATCTGCTGAAATAATGTTGAAAACTAGAATGGTTGTCAATAGAGCATTTACCTCTTCCAAGGCCCAGCATTCCCCTTTAATTCAATTAAGCTGAATCCTATATCATACTGTACAGCCCTGTGTAACTCTAAATTTCAAACCATCCAAGACTGCTTAACCATCATTTAATCTCGCCAGATCTAGGATCTGCATCAAATTGTACCCATTCATAGATACAAGCCATGTATATACACCTTTTTTATTATTCAAGATCCATGCATTATTCCTGAGGAATTAATAAAAATGGGAAAAAATGTTCCATCTTGCAATGTTAAAGAAAGTGAGAAATCCTGTATCTGTCTCTTTATCTGGAGCTGCACCGAAAGTTAGTGGCGTCTATTCTGGGCTGAGATCCATCCTCCAATCAAGTTTGATAGACATCTGTAATAATACTGCTGACAAACCACCCAACAAACAGAGAAACAAAGGGACTCAGTTGAAAACATAACCTCCTTGGCTGAGGCAACTAGATTTCAATACAGGGGCTCTCTTCAAGACAGGCCTTACCTTAAAGGCCTTATAATTATAGCTCAATCAAATGTGATTTTCTAGCAGTTTAAGAAATCTGAAATGATATATAAGCACATACCACCAACCTTTTACTTTTTATCGTGACCACAATTTGTAATAGAGAAGACACTTTCTAAAAAACATGAAAAATGTATTGGTACATCTTTTCTGTAATTTGTTAGTCCTTCATCAGCATATTATAAGTATTGTTTTTCACTGCCTTTTTTTTTTGACTGATGGTAAATCAGTCTGATGGTGTCTTTCATTACGACAGTCACCTGTACGTCACAATATAAATGTACTAATATTTAATCTACAACTCCCTAAGTCAGATATCTAGGGCAACCTGCATTAAGCCTGAGACATAAAAATCCATAGAGAGAAGTTGAACCAGTGACCACACAGTGAACTGGGGCCCACAGGGGTCTGGAGCTCTGAGGCAGTTCCCTGCTTTACCCAGTTGGTAATTTAGCCTTGTTGTTGCATAGTCTCTGTGTACGTCTTGGTGCAAATGAGGAGTGACAGGTGAAGGGTTAGTACTTAAAAGCCATATGTTTAGAGTTTAATCTCCCTCTCTCTCTCCCCTCGTCATGGCACAACAGCGACTAATCCTCTGTTTTCAATGGCTACTGTTTCCTGTTTGCTGCTCTGTTCAACACTGGACAACAATCTGTTCAAGAAATGGTATTATTTAAGGAATATTATAGTCATTATACAACTGTTACTAACAAAATGATAATAATTATTTATCATAATTATATTTATATTGCACCTTCCAAGAGCAGAATCATCACAATTGTTGGGCAATTAGCATGCACATTTTTTTTGCCAGTGTTATCTCTGTTTCTATGGAAATACTTGGGGTCTGGGGCGGTTTAACAGCACCAAAAAGCATATTCATTAAAGAAGAAAAAAACTGATTTAATCTGATGAATCACTTACAGCGTATATGCATGTTAGAGAGCTTCTGGAAATGCAGTGGTGGAGTTCAAGCTCTGAAATAGTTTTATTTAACTTCATGATCATTCTGTAAATGTAGCTTATGTAACAGCTGATACAGGCACAGGTCACAGGCCCAGTGTGTTCCTCATCCTGAAGTCAAAACATTTAAAAAACAGTAGTGTTAAGGTTTCATCAACACACAAAAAAAAAATACAATCAAATTAAAACCTGATCTGAGTTGAAAATCTAAGCTCATTTCTGTAACTACAGTGAAACAGGGTAGTATTTACTGACTTGCTTCTTTCCTCAGCGTCTTTATCTAATGGGACATCACACATAAAGGAAGATCAAGATGAAGAGGAGCAGGGGGAGAAGTTTGAGTTTGATGACGAGGATGACACTGGACCCCCTGAGATGAGTGTTTGGACCAGAGACACAGCTGTGTCAATCGTTCACACCGAGTACCACCAGCACTGCTCAGGTGAAGTATGGATCATGAGATGATGAGTAAAACGTGAAGGAAACAGAGGGTGATAAGTTGCTAATCCTTTCTGACATACAGTATATTTAAGATAGGGATGTCCCGATCAGGTTTTTTTTTACCCCGATCCCGATCCGAGTCCTTTAATATTCAGTATCTGCCGATACCGAGTCCCGATCCGATACTTGGCCTTAACTAATATTTTCCTGGATAATACAGCTGCATTAAGAGAAAAAGTAGCTGCATCCAAGCTGTTCCTTAATAGGTTTTTTATTTTGTTGAAACAAAGTATACTTTATGGCTCTTTCTTATTCTGCATATGCTACTGCAACATTGCCCCACCACCTTCCTTGTGTTAGCAGGTGAGTCTGTGACGCTGCGCTGTGACAACAGATCCTCATGTACAGCCAGCTGAAGTGTGTGTGAGATGCAGCCCACGCTTAGTACCTCCATATCATCCACTGCCATTTTCATATTCCCTACGTTATCACGTAAAATGACGTGGAACCACTGCTTGTCTATTTCACACACGTTCAGCATCTCTTCGATTGCCTGTTTTACATGCTCTGCTGTATGAGACCCACGAAACTAGTGCGCATACTGGCACGTTGGAACTCGAAAGTGGAGTAAATGTAATGTAATGCTGAGATCGTAGGGCGTACCGGAGATTCAAAGACTCCAGGTGTAAAAGAAAACCCTGATCCTCTACCTCAGAGATGAGCTGGTTAACCAGAGTGATTCATTCAGTTACCTTCTCTGTAATATTTTTGGCCATGTCGCTGTCTCGAGGATATTTCTCTTTCCTTTTGAAAGTATCTGCAAGTGTTTGTTGCTTCGGTGTCTTTGCCTGTGTTGCTTGAGTGAACTCGTTGTTTAACTTTGAGTGTTTTTGTTTTTATATGACGTATCAAATGTGTAGTATTAAATGCAGCTCTTTTGTTGCCCCCTCGTGAAACGGTCGTATTGCAGATGTTACATGTCGCCGTTGGACTGCTTTTGCTTTCTAATTTATTTCCACACTGCAGACATTCTGATAAATCTGATCCGAAAAAAAATAATGAGGATAAAAATATATATATATATATATATCCGATCTCTGATTGGGATGTAACGTCCGATTCTGAACGAGTCTGAAACCACTTGATCGGATCGGGACTTCCCTAATTTAAGACAATATATTTAATGTTTTACCTCATCAACTGAGGCAGCTCTGAATTTGATGGCAGCAACGTATTTCAAACAAGCTGTGACAGGAGCAACAAAAGACTGTGAAGGTTGTGGAGTGCTCCAAAAACACCTGGAACTTGTAACAATCTGCAGGTAAACAGGTTCATTGGTAACAGGTGATAGGACCATGACTTGGTATGAAAGGGGCATCATGGAAAGGCTCAGTTGTTCACAAGCGAGGATGCAGAGAGTTACACCACTTTGTGAAAATCTGCGTGGGTAAATAACAGTTAAAAATGAATATGAATGCACATTTGCAGGAATTTGTGGATTTCACCATCTACAAACCCTTAACATCATCAACAGATTCAGAGAATGTAGAAGCCAAGGACCAAAACAACACTGACTGGCCGAGACCTTTGAGCCATCAGGCATTACTGTATGAAAAGCTGACATGGATAGCTGACAGGATATTATGTATGAGCTCAGGAACACTGACCATTGTCAGTACACACTGGACAAACTGCCATGCAAAGTGAAAACCTTATTTCAGCAACATCAAGGAATGTTGCAGACTTCTGTGCACTGATGTGATGGACTGACACAAAGTGAAAACGTGGTCTGATGAGTCCGCATTGCACATTTGTTTTGGAAATCATGGACGTTGCAACTCCAGGTGAAAACCATCCAAACTGTTACTACACAATCATTTGTATTGGCTGTTAACAAATGATGTCTAAGTGAAGGTGATGGCACACAGTGATAAACATTCCAATGTCCCAACTTTTTTGGAACATGTTGAAGGCATCAAATTCATAATGAGTGTATATTAACCAAAACACAGAGTTTATCAGTTTGAACACGGATTTGCACATCATTGGATTCTATTTTTATTCATGTTTTGTAGCGTCCCCACTTTTTGGGTGTTGCTGTTGTAAACTGAGTGTTCTTTTTTCCCAGATATGGAGGTCAGGGAGTCGCCAGAGGGGTAAGTTATGAAGGAATAAATTATTACATGCACTGCTCTTTGGAGAGTGTAAATGGAGGCCACACATTTAACACAGTAGCCCTTTTTACACAGTGATGCAGCATTATCGCCACAGTGGCGGTTCGCCAATTCTCTGCTGATGGTGATTCACACAGAGTGAAGCATGTCCACCTTAAAGAGGAACCACCATGTAATTCACACAGAAAGCCAGCGCTGCGGCTCCTAAAGAGGTGTGACGGATTACGTCATGATGATGACGTCGGTGTGTTTTCAAGGTGTTTCCCGGTGTCCCCCCTGTCAATCTGACTCCCTCACTCGCAGGGACAGAGGCTTTTTTCTGGGGGAAAGTTCACTGAAGTCTCGGTCGGGAGGGCTGACCGTCACGGTGATTTATCATTTCATCACAAACACTCCGTGAGTTGCATTTTTTTGCCGGTGACAGACGCTGTTTTTCAGGCAGAAATATGAAGAAGAGTCGGTCAGACAGACAGGAGGACAGACGCGAACTCCACGTATATCTGCAGTATTTTTTTCCTCATATAAGTTGCCAGAGACAGTTACAGTTCCTACGTTACTGTTGTTTGGTCCTGTAACGTTGCTTTGTGGGACATTTCTCTGTATTAAGTTGAGTGAAGGACCTGTGTAGTTAACCAACCGTCCGATCGACACGCCCTCGATACGCGCCGCCGGCTTATCCGTTCACACTGGTTCGGTTCACCAATAATGCGGCCCTGATACTACCTCCAGAGGCGGATCAGAGGCGTAGTGAAATTTCACCCCTCGCTGCATCCGAGAAATTCACACAGAGGAGGAGGTGAAGAATTGGCGCAGGATCCCCACATGCAGCGGCAGTGTGAATGGGGCTACTAACTAATCAAACCAGGTCTAAACGTCCTTTGATTAACTACTTGGTGTTAAGGAAATGTGTATCTGCAGGGTTTAGGAGACAGACAGGGATCACCGTTTACATCTGCAGATCAAAAGGGCTCTTCCCAGACATCACTCCAAATGTGTATTTTTTTCCTCAGAACTGATACTCAAAAACCTACTTTTCTTACAAATACTACCTTTAAAGAAAGCAGCACTTACAGCTGTATAGTTGATTGTATTGTAATAAACCTGGTTTCTGCTGTAAGAAATGTAGAGAGCCCGGCCATAGAATATTTCTGCTGTGCACAATTAAGGAGGAGGAAACCCAAAAGTACAGAAGGTAATAGTCTTTATTAATACAAGCTTAAAGATACAGCAAATAGCCTTGCACGCAGGTATGGGACACAGTGAGAGTCATGCAGCCTACTCCCTTTGGTGCCACTCATGGGCCGGAAACAGGTGTATGGGCACTGCCAACCTAGACCGCACCACCCGGAAATTACACTCCCTTAGGGCACTGCAAATACTGCATGGCAACCAACCTCACACTCTACTACACACACATGCTAAGGGCACACATGCTGTGGCACCTATGGGAATCTATCTAACTTCCCCCAGCTGCCCTTACCCCCCTGGTACTGTGGATAAGTGACTTTATTAAAAATTCATAACCTTTAACATAAATCACACAAAGACAAAACAACTCAAAATAGATACAATAGGTATCTTCGCCAGCAGCAGCCTTATACGGTGTGCGAACGGCCACCACCCCCCGATATTGAGTGCAATAACGAATGCTCGGCTGGGCTTCCACCCCGTAAGGCTCACCAAGCTCCGCTCCCGAGAGACGCTCACTCTCCTTCTTTCAATACTCCTACTCCTCTAAAACACTTCCCTCCACAGGTGCAGCCACTCTCTTCAATTATCCCCGTACCATCACTCACTCAATCTCCCCGGCCCACAGGTCATTCACAGTATTAAAGCTGTAAAATTATTTGAGGTGGTCAAATACCAAATCCAGGAAAACCACAAAAGGACCTTAGAGTCTACAGCACCATAAGACTGCACAATCCAGACAATAGCATCTGTACGGGGGAAAGGCATGTACAGGTAGACCACTACTGACACGAGTCTCTCTCTGCCACTAAAAATCAGCTGAGTGCCACTTTAAAGTGATAAGTAAGAAAAGTTCTTTGAGTGACCTTTAGATTTCCATCCTTGTTGCAGATGTTCCACCCCCGTTGATCTGGACGTGACTGGAGAGTCAGAGAGTTCCTGGAGAGTGGGGGGCATCTATGAAGGTAAGAAATTAGAGTAAGAGCAGTATGTGATGGGACAGCCTGACAAGCCTCTTCTGACCTTCACACTCCACTGTGAAGAACACCTGGTCTTTATTGAGTTACTCACCAGAGCGAGGATATCTTTGTGTGTGCTTGCATTTGGACAGCCCAGACATCACATCGAGCCAAGGAGTGGCTCAGTGTGGTCTCAGAGCTCACACTGCGATTAAACAAAGGTACACAAGCTGCCTGTGGTGTTAGCTCTGGTAGTAGCTAGCTTGTAGTGAAAAAAGATGCTTCATTTCAGTGGGGTTCCATCTTCTTCCTGTTGAGCTAGAAAAGAGCACTATATAGCAGTTATTTTCCAAATGAGAATTTCCTGCTTGCAGCGACGTGTCACCACTTTCACCTCACATTAGCCGGCTGTCCTCTGCTCTCTAGTTCTGTAATGCACGTGTCTGTGTATGTGTAAGTTCACACAACCAACCCTCATGAATCCACCATTAGATTGTACATGTAGTACCTGATGGAATGTTGAAGTAGTGAGCTTGTGTTTGTGTAGTAATTTGTGTTTAATTATAAATGCCAATCTTGACAAGTCATAGTATTGTGTATGTTCGACCTGTTCTTCAGAAGCTCCCTGTGTCATGAATTTAAGTGAGTAATCCTCCCTGAGGCCAGTGAACCTTTCATTAGAGAATATATCAATGTTCCTCATCTTGAGAGAACTCACATGCAAGGCAGGTTTGCTTCTTGCGGCGACCTGGGTGAGTGAGTCAACACATGAACTTGTCTGTGACTGTGGCGCTCCAAAACCCCACAACAAAATCTCAATCCTGTGGCCTGAGATTACAATTTAATTTCTTCTGCTTGCTAACATAATGAGTGCAATGTACAGACATACGTACTATGACATAAAATCCCACTTTAAAACCAAAACAGTGTTTAGATGTGAGCATACAGCAATAACAGGTCAAAACAACAAAGACTCTGACTTTATAAAAATTACATCCACAAGAAAAAAAAATGAGTGTTATCACTTTTTTACTTGTTGTCATATTACAATTTTATTCTTGAAACATTCCCACTTTTTGTTGGAAGAGTATCTAAGAATATCATCTGCTAATTTTTTCTCAACGTTATGTCTTGAGGGGGGATTCAGGGACAAACCAAACACTGGCTCTAGACAAGGCCTTTTGCATTTTTAGCAGCCACCATGAGAGAGGGTGAGGCTAGGGTTATTTCGCTGATTGCAATCTGCAACCTGTCACCTAGATGTCACTAAATCCTACACACTGGACGTTTTCATTGATGGTGTTATTGTTTTGAAGGAAACCCATCTTTAATGCAAGAGGGGAGGCAGGCCGAGTCTAGCAGTGCAGTGAACAGCCACAACCCTCAGCAGGACACTCAGCAGGACAGTCGGCACGACACTACTGAGAATGAGCTGTTCTCTCCTGTCAGTCCAAAGAGCAACCATCACACAGCTGATGTAGACAGACCAACCAAGCAGAGGACAATGACCAGCAGCCCAGACAGTGTGATCAGAGACCCAGAGGTCATTTATGATGATGTGCCTGCTGAGAACCTTCAATCCCCAGTTCCAGGTAATCAGTTTGCAGCTCTTATTAACCACCACACTTTACACATCTTACTGTGGACTACATAGTTTCATTAGACTGGCACATACAATAGAAGCTTAAGACACAGAGGTATTTTATTAAATGAAACTACCCAATACACTCATTTGTTCATGTGTTGGCATCTATGTGGAGATGTTGATGACATCTATGAGGACATCCAAAGACCTGATCAGCGTGACTCCAACAGTCAACGGAGCTCCAGTGAGTTTGAAAGTTATGACGATCTGTCTGACAGTGAAACTCTACCTCCAGCCTGCAGCAGCAACAACAAGGTAACTCATTCAGAGATTTTCTTTAAATGTGAACAACCAGGAACACGCTACAATTGGTGTCCTTCAGCGAGATTCCTGCCCTCTGTTAGAGGGTGCAGGGGGCTCACTGTGATGAAGACATGACTTTCCACAACACTGTCCAGGACTTGATTCCATTTTCTGCATTACATGTTTCAATCTGTACAGCATGCATCACCTTTAATGGTATTTGTAAACACACAGCAAAAATGATAAAACAACAGTAAGTTTCCTGTAGGAAGGGGTGGATTGGTGGATAAATGTACCATTGGCTGGCTTTTGTTTTGCATCCTTAAACAAATAATTACCATAAAATGAACAACAGATACTGAATATTTAAAACATATATTGGTCACGTACTTAAGTATATTTTAGCAAGTAACATGACAGCACACAGATTGTGAAATACATAGTGCTACATCATGGCCTCCAGTGCTAGCTTCAAATATTGCTGACTGCCAGATTAAACACAAGCGCCAACCTACAATTCAATGCAAATTTATGGTATGTTCAATCATTCAAAGATACCATTTACTTCATATGTAATATGCATCACAAGTACATCAGTCATGTTGAGGAATCAATACTGTTTGTGTCTGGAAAGGATGTGACATTTTAGATCCAGGATGTCTGCTCATCAAAGTTATTTTAGTTCCACTTTTTCTAATCAGTTTTTGCTTATTACTGGAAAATTTTCTCAAAAAAAAAAAAAAAACCTTATTGGGTAAAAATCTGAAGATTGAAGCTTGACATAACTGAAGCTGAGGTAACTAACTTTGTCGACTTCCATTGTCTCTGTTGTAAGCGTTAAAAATTTCACTGCTGGAATTTTAAGTTTATGGTTAATGTAAGGGTTCTGACCTAATATGCACACATGCACAATCAGCTGGGAGGGGTTGTGCGTGTGTGTTTTATTACCTTGCATGAGGTTATATTTTCACTTGTGCCATTTGTTTGTCTGTTGTTTCGTCAGCAGGATGACACAAAAACCACTGAACAGATTTCCGCCAAACTTAGATGGAGGATGGATCCCAGCCCAGAATAGATAGAACTCTCCAGATAAAGGGACGGATCCAGGAATCTTTCTAATTTTCTTTAATATTGTGAGATAGATCGTTTTTTCCACAATGTCAAAAAAGCTTGGCATAAGCAAAGCTGAGGCAACACATTTTCTCTACTCCCACTAGCTTTGTTGTAGTATGGAACTCATAATTTTGTACATAATTTATAGCTCTTTCACCTCCTCTGTGAGCTCGTAGAGCTTTTGAGTGGCATGCATGTTCCCAGTGTCCCTTTTTGTGACATGTTGCACTTACTTTTCGATGCCAGGGAATTTCTGTCATCAGAGTGCCAGGCTTAGTGCATCTCCGACATTCCTCCATTTTGAGGGTTGCATGGCTGCTTTTTCCATGTGGCAGCCCACCCTTCATGTCCTCAAACAACATTAATGTTAGCCAGTTAGTCTCCTGGTTGATTTGCCCGGAGACGCACCTGTTTTTCTTATCACCTCCACCAGTCACACCTGTTCGTTTAATTGTCAGTCCACAACATAGGGTTGCACTATGAAATGCAAGTACTGTTCCCCTTTATGCTATACAGGAAAAACATTCTTTTTATGGTGGAGTGTTGAGGGTGAGTTCAGGAGTCTCTCAGCCTTGGGAAGGAAGCTGCTCTGTAGTCTGGTGGTATGGTGGTGGATACTTCTGTATCTGTTGTCAGATGGCAGCAGTGTGGACAGACTGTGGCTGGGTGGGTGTTGTCTTTTGGTATCTTTGGGCTCTGTGCAGACATCTCACTTCACTGATTTGTCACTGATGTTCTGCAGATGGTACCAGAGATGTTCTGGTGGTTTTAATCATCCACTGTAGAGCCTTCCTGTCCTGGGCCTTGATGAGCCATGCCAGTTCGAGATGTTTCCAGTCAGGATGCTTTCTACTCTGGACTACGCTAGGACGCTAGGACTCTGTAAGAGTTGACCAGAGTCTTGCTCCAGAATTTAGCCTTCCTAAGTGTCTGTTGGAAGTAGAGGCTTTTCTGTGCTTTTTTAACCAGGGTGGTGATGTGTGATGACCAAGATAGGTTCTCAGTGATGGTAATTCCAATAAACCTAAAACTGTTCACCTGCTCCACCTCAGCTCCACTGTAGACAGAGGTGTGTGTCTTTGTCGCCTTCTTTTTAAAATCAACAATCAGCTCCTTGGTTTTGCTGACATTGAGCAGTAGTCTGTTCTCTGTGCATCACTCTCCAAGATTGTTGATTTCCTCCACTCATCATTGTTTATACTGTAATGCGGCAGGTGATGGTGGTGTTGTCCTCATATTTCACAATAGAGCTCTCCCGATGTCTGGGAATGCACTCATTGGTGTACAATGTGAACAGGAGGGGGCTGAGCACACAGCCCTGGCGGGCTCCGGTGTAGAGCACTAACATAGAGGAGGTTTCACTGCCAATGCGAATGACTTATGCCAGCCTGAAGTCAGCCATTAGCTGTTGCTATAGAGTAGTACTAGAATACACCTTGTGGTGCAACCTGGACACATCGTCAGTGATGCCCCCTGGGTCGTAGGGTGTTTCGGGTCTTACATCAGACACCCTCACCCGGGCGACCCAGCCGGGGGTGATCAGGCCCCGACTTGTGTCCAGGTAGCACACTACGCCACGTGTCCCCCCTCTTTATCCAGAGCCACCGTGAAGCTTTTTCAGCAGCTTCCAGGATGTTCTTGATGGCTCTTTGCCTGTACAGTCCGCAAATCCCTAAGAGTCCCAGGACACGGTGTAAAGACTGGCCTGCGAAGCCCCTGCAGCCCACTTCAACAGGCTCACAGCGGGCCTTCCACCCACTCCTCCGACACTCAGCTACCAGGTCCGTGTACTTGGCCCTCTTCCTTTCCTGGGCTTCCTCCATCCGATCTTCCCAGGGGACAGTTAGTTCCAGTAACACCACCTGCTTGCTTGCCGCGGACATCAAGACCATGTCCGGTCGGAGTGATGTGACTGCAATGGTGTCCGGGAATCTCAACTGTCTCCCTAGATCAACCAAGAGGTGCCAGTCTCTTGCTGTTGTGAGCAGGCCCCCTTGTGCCTTTCTGTGGGGCTGAGGCTTCTCACCTGCTCGTACAAAGGCGATTGCAGTCTTGGTTGGATGATGCTGCTTGCTGGTGTTAATGC
Organism: Lagodon rhomboides; assembly: GCA_039737535.1. Taxonomy (NCBI): domain Eukaryota; kingdom Metazoa; phylum Chordata; class Actinopteri; order Spariformes; family Sparidae; genus Lagodon; species Lagodon rhomboides. The sequence goes on along the minus strand of CM077792.1, from coordinate 1,579,433 downwards.
CAAGGCAGATGGTGTCTGCTACTGCCTTCAGGACCTGGTCATGGCACCAACAATAACGCCCATCTCCCAAGGCCTTGGAGCAGCAGCTGAGGATGTGCTCTAATGATCCCCTTTTCTGGCAGAGTTGGCAAGCAGGTGAGTCCACCAGGCCCCAAGTGAACAGGTTGGCAGGGCTAGGGAGGACGTCATACACTGACTGCACCAAGAACTTGAAATGGTGTGGCTCCGCCTTCCAAAGTTCTGCCCAAGTGATCTTACGGCCAGCTGTATGCTCCCACTTTGTCCAGGCCCCCTGCTTGGACATGCCCACCACTCTGCTGAAGCGAGCTTCCTCCACCTCGGCTCGTACCTCCTCCTGGATAAGCTTCCGCTTCTCCTTCCCTCTGGCTTTGCTGTAGCACGGCTTAGGATTGCTACCAAACCCAGCCCTACCAGTAGCCACCGTGCCCACCAGGGTGCTGTGCCGCAGCCTTGCCTCCGCCCGTTCCACTGCATCCTGGGCGCGCCACTTCCTTCCTGTTCTGACCTCCACCCCTGCTGAGGAGACCTTGGTGTCAGCTGAGTCTCGGTAGAGCAGGACTTCTCTGGCTCGGGTGACCTTGAACTCCTCTGCCGGACTGCTGAAAGGAAGCTGTAGCTTGGTGTTATGGCCAAAGAAAGCAATGCTGCTTAGGCTCCGAGGCAGGCCCAGCCACCTGCGTAGGAATCGGCTGATCTTCCGCTCAAAGCCCTCCACGGTGGTAATCGGGACTTCATAGATTAGCAATGGCCAGAGGAGACGAGGGAGGATGCCATGCTGGTAGATCCAAGCCTTGAACTTGCCAGGAAGTCCTGACTTGTCCACTGCCGAGAGCCATGTGTCGAGGTCATTGCTGGTGCCCTGCCGTGCAGCGGTGTCCTTCAAGTTGTCAGTGAAGAGCTTGCCCAGGCTCTTCACTGGCTTTTCTGACACTGTTGGAATTCTGGTGTCTCCCAGCATAAAGCGGAACTGGTCCGCTACTCTTCCTTTCCTTAACACTAAGGACCTGGATTTCACAGGCTTGAAGCTCATTCTTGCCCAAGTGATGAGCTGTTCGAGGCCTTGAAGAAGCCACCTGCATCCGGGCACTGAGGTCGTGGTGACAGTGAGATCGTCCATGAATGCTCTAATCGGTGGTTGTCGGGTGCCAGATCTGGACAGTGGACCTCTGCATTCCACTTCCGCAGATTTCACGAGCATGTTCATGGCCAGTGCAAACAAGGACACAGAGATTGTGCAGCCGGTAATAATGCCCTTCTCCAGACGATGCCACTCTGATGTTGAAGTCCCAGGGGACACCCTCAGACTAAAGTTGTTATAGTAGTCAAGGATGAGATTTCGAATCTTCTCTGGGACGTGGTATCTGCTCAGGGCCAATTCCACCAGTTTGTGTGGTATCGATCCATAAGCATTGGCGAGGTCCAGCCACAGCACTGCCAAGTCCCCTTTGCTCTCTCGTGCCTCCCTGATCAGCTGTGTCACCACCCCTGTGTGTTCAATACACCCTGGAACCCCTGGGACTCCTCCCTTCTGCACCGAGGTGTCGATGTAGGTGTTTTTTAAGAGAAATCCCATCAGGCGATTGGAAACAATCTTGAAGAAGGTTTTGCACTCAACACTAAGGAGGGAGATTGTCCTGAACTGCTCGATGTTACTTGCATTTTCCTCCTTGGGAATCCACACGCCTTCTGCGTATCTCCACTGCTGGGGTACTCTCCCTCTTCTCCAGATGGTTCTTAAGATCTTCCAAAGACGCTCCAGCAGCCTGGGGCAATACTTGAAGACCTTGTATGGAACTCCACTTGGGCCCGGTGCTGATGATGTTCTGGCAGATTTGATGACCTCTTTGACTTCCTTAAGGGTGGGTTCGTTGATGTTGAAGGGGGTGCTAGGTTCCGGTGGGCATATGAGGGCTGCACAGTGACCTAAGTCTTGCTCCCTCATGCCATCGCTGTAGGTGTTGCTGATATAGCGGTTGATATCCTCCTCAGGACAAGACAGTTGCCCACTGCGTTTCTCTCCCAGCAGCTTCTTTGTGAACCCGAATGGATTTGCAATGAAGGCACTGCGCCTGCGGGCCCTCTCCTTGCCCCTCTTCCTGTGCCACTCAGCACGCCGAAGGGTGATTAGCCTCTCATAGAAAGTAGTCATCAAATTTTTCTTTCCAGTCTTTTTTTTCTGCGGTTCTGCCATAGATTCAAAGGAACCGGTCATCTTTTCAGCCTTGCTTCCCAAAGCATAAATCAGAGAACTTACTTGACTCTTCCCAACATTAGAGACTGAACTGATAGACCGAGTTTGTACCCTATGTCAGAGTAACAAAATGACTGGACCTTCTGGTCATATCAACTTACATTCATTTCTTGGTGAGAATTCTCTGCAGGTTAGTCACCACAAGTGACACCTTTCAAAGCCATTCAACCCAATGTTGATATCAGAGTAATGGTTAGTGCGTCTCTTAAGATCAGGTAAGCTTTCTGGCTGGATCCAGAGAAGGGATCAGAACTTTTTTTTGGTTTTTTGACATTTACATTGTTGAATTGTGACTAAAACTGACCTCAAAAAGTCCATATTGGTCCAACCTAAAAATTACCTTGGTGGGGATTAACCATGGCTAATAATGTACAGTATAAATGAAACCTGGTTTAAAAAAAAAAAGAAGAAGTAAATTATTTCTGGCAGTCCCTCGCTCTGTCAGCATTTCTGTCTTCTGCTTTTGTCACCATGTGTTACTCCTGCTGTCGGACTTTCCCCTCTCAGCTCATGTGTTAGTGTTAGAAGATGACACCATGAAACACGGGTCAGCTTTCATTGTGGAGATGTCATGAAGTAAATCATCAGGAATAATGAGTTCATCAACTGTTTTTAAATGTGGAGGATGTCTCAGAATGTAAGCTGGATGTTTTATGAGTGTGTGAGAGAGGACTGATTTGTCTGATTGCAAGACATTCACTAATATCAGAGGTAGGTGCTTTGTCTTCTGAAGCTATAGTCAAGGTAAACAATTGCAATAACTGAAATTGAGTATGGAATCATTTTTGTCTGAGTACAGATGGACTCTGGATACTGAATAACTGTTGATACTTTTAGGTGGATGACAGCAGATTTGAGCAGGTTCTGAGCCCTGTTGACTTTTTATTTCATAAAATTTGACCTTATTTTGAATTACTGTATTGTGCCATGTCAACGATAGTCATTGGCGTCAGCATTACATTGATGGGAGATCCATTTGTCCATCCATCCCATTCTCCTGAATGCCTTATCTCAGGAATGCCTTCTGTGATTTTTTTCAAATTTGGCACAAACATCCACTTGGACTCTGATGGTCAAAGGTCAAAGGTCCATGTGACCCCACAGAACACATTTTGGGCATAATTCAAGAATTGATATGCTTACTCTGACAAAATTTCACACAAATGTCTAATAGGATAAAATTATGAAGTGATGACACTTTATCATAACATTCTGCAAAACAGTTTTCAGGCCATTGTTTAACACCAAACCTCAGGAGCAGAAGAGAGATTGTGATGTGATATAATTCACATTTGGCCAGATACTAAATTGGGGTCACTTACCTTGGTGCCCACCTTGATTGTAGAGATCTTCTGTGCTCATTGGTCAAACATATGTGTGAAGCATCCAGGTTTGGAATTTGTGGCTTCTTCAGCTTCTCAAATTTATTAGCCAAGCATTGGCAAGAATGAACACATACAAGGATTTAGACAGTTTATTTGTTTGACTACACCACAAGCTCATTCTTTTTTATATATTGAGCCTCATGTGATTGTTGCACCATGTGATGAAGCTCTCAACTTGACTGGTGTGTGGGAGCATACAAGTGGAAGGCAGTTATTCTAGTATTTTAATAAGGTTATACCACAGAATTCACATGTGGCTATGAATCTCAGGACAGCATTGAACGTAAATACATTTCAAGGAGTTCAGTGTCTGTCCTTGGAGTATAAATACTAACTGCAATTAGGCAAATGTAGACCAGGGTTAAAAGGGGGGATGCTGCTTTATAGGTGCTGGTTTGTTTTGTTAGCTCTCAAGGTGTTGGTTATGTTAGTGTGTCTATGTTTTAGAAGTTTCAGTGGGTTTTATCATTTCTGAACTGTTATTAATCAGTTGGTTTTTATGGAAGTTTGTAACAGATGCGATAACCTTCTATTGGATACAAGTGAGTTTAGTCTAGTGTACGATAGATTAACAATGAAGTAGAATTCAAGATTCAGTTTTAATTTATGTTAGTCCTTGTGGTGTTTATTGCTGATTAAATACAATATAACAACAACAAAACTACTTGGTTAGGTTTAGGCAAAAAAAAATACTTTGTTGGGTTTGGGCAACAAAACTACTCTGTTCTGTAGTCCTGCAGCAACATTTATTATAATGTTCCAGGAAAAACACATGGTGATATTGGATTATGTAAATATCAGTGTTGAAGTCTCCAATGAGGTGAACACAATAATAATCAAATCATGTGTAATACTGGACCTCAGATGAAGGTTTCCTTTTTCAATGACTGATTCACCAACTCCATGAATGTTTCGTGTCAAAGGTGTAGTTGTTGACTTACTCAGCAGACATTGTGATATTGATTGAATTCCTGACATCTGTGTATGAAGTTGCTGTTGTTGCATTTTCTTGTTGGAATGTTTTCATCTTGAAATGTTGCCAGGTGTGTTAATCTTGAACCCTGTTTTTCTACTCTTCGGTCTGCTGTTGGATGCCAGTTACCTACAGATGTGCTGAGACTGAAGGAACGTTGTGCTGTCACCAGTAGGGAGTTGGCAGTGCATCTCAGGTCACCTCATGTTACCCACATCAGGCAGAGCTGTGACACTAAGGTAGGGTTCTGACTGAAACTTATCACTTCAAATGTTTTCTCCCATTGTTCTGCTGGCCTGTGAAAGGTTTCAGATCTTGAATAAAAAAGATGTCAGTGGAGAATCTGGGATCAACCAGCAGAGTAATGAGATACAAATGAGGGCTGAGTTTAGTCAAATTGAATGAATTCATTTTTAACAAATATTTGTTTTAGATTTTACTATCTGCAATAAGCTTGGTTAATGTACTTTAATTGTGTTTTCCAGGTGCAGCAGTTGATGAAAGCAGCGAGGAATGGTACCAAGGACAGTTTAGAAAAGACAAAGTTAGCTATGATTCGCAAAGTATCACTCCTGCAGAGAAAAGAAACAGGTACAGAAACTGGAAGTGAGATTATTAAGGTCACTCAAGGTATTCAGTTAGTGGAAATCAGATTTATAGCACCTTTAAGCCCAGGAAGTGTGCAAGAAGATTGCAGAATTGATTCATTTCTTATCAGTTTCAACATGGCGAAGATTATAGAATGTGGAGACATTTAGAACCAGTCCTGATGAGATGTTTGAACAAACTCCTCGTGGCAGACAGGTATAGCCATGGGTAATATGATTAACAGGCACAAAAGCTCCAACAATTGCCAACCACATCAGCATATCAGGACAAAACTGGACACAGAAATGATTGTTTTCCAAAGAAACATGTGTTGTTAAGCAGTATGAACTTCTTTGGAGTAAGATGTTTGGCAAAATACTTGCAAATGTGAAGGAAGTCAGAAGTAATGGAGAATAAGTTGAATTTAAAGCTCCAGTCACCCTGTACATGTCTGTGAGAAAGCTGTGTGTGTGTGTGTGTGTGTGTGTGTGTGTGTGTGTGTGTGTGTGTGTGTGTGTGTGTGTGTGTGTGTGTGTGTGTGTGTGTGTGTGCATGTCTTTCTCTGTGTGAATAAAGTGGTAGTATTTTTATTTTGCAGGTGAGGGAAAGGATGATGCAGGTTATATGGATGTGTCTGTGTCTGACTTAAAGCACCCTCCTCCACAACTCAGCCCCATGCCAGAGGGGCTCAGTACTCAGCAGGTGTGTGCATATTCTCATGCTTATTGGCCACCTGCACATGCCAGTGTATCAAAATGATACCAGATAATCTCCACATTATCGCCGCAAGGAAGGCTCGCTGTTACGCTCCTCGCCTTAACGCTGCCTTGCCTTAACGCTGCCTCACCTTAACGCTGCCTCGCCTTTATGCCGCCTTTGTTTGTTCACACTGAACCAAGCAGTGGCAACATAAAGCTGCTCCACTGTGTCATTTCATACAGCACACAGGCGTTACGGAACCAAAAGAGGTGTAACAGTACACATCATGACGCTGACATCTCTGTTTTTTTATCGTGTTTTCACCTGTCCATCTTAACATGTTTGTAATCATATGGACGCTGATGCATTCTGACCCACCATGCATCGTGAAAAGTGACAAAGACAAGTTTTTTGCTTTAATTACATGATTACATAATCACCATCAGTAAACAGTGGACCCTGTCCAGCTCTTTCACTTGTGGGGAGGGATGCTTTTTTCCGGGGGAAAGCTACTGAAGTCTCGGTCAGGAGGGCTTACTGTCGCAGTCATTTTTTTTAATATAAGTTTCCAGAGACAGTAACTACAACAACACAATCATGGAAAGTGACAAAGACATGTGAGTTAAAGATTTTTGCTCTGAATCACGTCACATAATCACTGCCATTCAACCGCAGGAGCCACCTGGCTCTGCTACTGGGGACAGACACTGTTTTTCACAGAAAAGTGAAGGGTTGGTAGGACAGAAAGGATGACAGACACTTTTCCATGTATGAATTCAGTATTTTTTTCCTCATATAAGATGCTGAAGACACTACCTGCTGCCACATTACTGTTGTTTGGTCCTGTCACGTTGCTTTGTGGGTTGAAAAGTGTGGGACATTTCTCTTTTATTTGATGAGTGACAGATCTGATTAGTTGTCAGACTGTGAACACCATCAGACCGTCACACTCCTGTCCTGTGCTGCCGACGCCATCTCCCCTATGTTTCAGTTTCTACCTCCAGTGGTGAATCAGAGACGGAACAAACTATCCCCCCACTCCGCCTCTGTAACTTTCACGCAGATGGTGAGGCGGATTATTGCCGCATGACTCCCGCCTTGAAAAGGCAGTGTGAATGGGGCTAATGAATAACTCACGTATCTGCAATATTTATCAATTGTACGTCAAATATGCAATCAGAATAAATACCTCCAATTGTCACTTAGTGTTCAGGGCTCTTACTTTGCCACAACTATCTCAAGAACCAGGGCTTTAGGTGAAACAGGTGTAGAGTCAGTTGCCCTTTTGTTATGTTTGATCGTGTTTTGGTAATAAGGTCTTGTGGCTGGAGGCATAATGTTTTCAGGTTGTCCATCTTTCCCATTCTTGTCAACAATTCATATAATAAGTATGACAAATATTATACAAATGTCTAATAGAATAAAATTATGAGTTGAAGACATTTTATATCCAGAAGGTCAACTTCACTGTGACATCATAGTGTTCTGCCCAATATTCTAGCCAAAGCTTGACTGTTATGCAGAGGCATACAACCATGATGTGGTAATTCTCGTTTTTTACCTGGCCTTTATTAGTGAGAGCCTCTTATTTGATTTTGTTGGACACTGCTATTGTTTGAGACACTGTGACTTTGCTAATATTAGCTTTCATTTTACATCGTATTGTTGAAATCCTTTGTAGTTACTGCAGATATGTTTAATCTGCATCAGTGTGAGAGTTTCTCACTGCCTCTTCCAGGTGGTCAGACGTCTCATCCTCAGCTCCATTGTGCAGAGTGAGAGCAGCTACCTGGACTCTCTCAAAAGAATCCTGCAGGTGAGTCACATATCTCCTCAGATAAGAGGCCTTGTTTCTCTGGGACGAAGCAAAAATGGAACTTATTTAAATAAATACTCTAAAGATTCAGTTCTTCAGTTCATGTGTGGAGAATATCTTATGCTGACCATAACATAACATTACTTATTTTTACTTAGAAGTCCTGATCCTAATCCCTAAAAGTGACAATTCAATTCATTATTTAGCTTTGTAGAAATAATACAGTAGAAAGTACACACATATTCCACTGCCTTGCTGATGAAGAGATAGAATGCTGCGTATGCCATGTAATCGTGGCCATCTACAGCATGTCAAGCAGACCTTTCTTTGTCTCTCAGGAGTACCAGAAGCCTTTGCTGGAGCCACAGAACTTGATCCTAAACCACAAGAAGGTGCGTCAGATCTTTTACCGTCTGCAGGAGATCCATCAGTGCCACTCAATGTTCCAGATTGCCCTGGCATCCCGTGTGGCTGAGTGGGATCACAGTGAGAAGATAGGAGACCTGTTTGTAGCCTCGGTCAGTCACACAGTCATTCCTTTCTTTTCTTCCCTCTGAGGGGTGTCCAGCAGATCACACCACACCTGCCATTTGTAGCAGCTTTTACGTCATACGGATATTAAACAGCAGTTTTCACAGGCTGAGTGGATGTAAACATGACAAATAAATCAACTGATCTTTGTCTATTAAATCTGTGGCGTCCGACTTTAATATGCAGAGCCCTAATAAAAATAATTTTGTAACACAAAAGGAGCTATTATATTGTTGTATGGATGGCAAAAGTACTTCACTGCTTGAAAGATGGCTCTTGCATAAAACTGGGCTGTCTTTCCAGTAGAAAGACACAAAATTGGTCATACATGAGCAGAGAAAACAGAGATAAGGGCTGTGGTATTTCCTTCTGCTCAAAAGGTAGAAAACCTACAACAACCAGAATGCACTGTGGCGCACCATACCAATAAACACTCCGGCCAATAGGTGACGCACTGCTGTGGGCAGTGCTTGGTTTTGGCTCAGAGTCCGTCTTGAAACACGAAACAGTAGGTTGGTCATCTAGTAACAGCCAGCTGCTGAACAGTCACTAAAAACTGTTGCTGAAATCATTTTAGGCAGAAATATTCTGTATAGTGACAGAATCTTGGTTCATATTTGATCAGCATTGCCTTGTTTTACAGTTTGATTAGAGCCTCCGTTTACACAGTAAAGAAAAAATATGGTAACCACCTCTGGTTAAAAATCTTTCTCTATTGCAGCTAAACAGTCACTAAAATCTGTCTGAAAACATTTCAGGCAAAAATAGACAGTTTATCAGCAGAATCTTGGTTTGAAGTTCATGAGTAGTAGTTTGTAGTTTAGAGTTTGATCAGAGTTTGGTTAGATGCCTCTCACTCAATCCACTATAATGAATAGTTTCATTAGTTTGTAATGACTTATTGTTGTTTCGATTATGTTGTTTTGTGAGTAACATAATTTAACTACAGCTTGCATTTGGTTGTACAACCCTGTGTTGTAGAATGAAAGATAGATTAACCTTGTAACATGAAACATCAGCCAGACATTTGTTATCTTTGGAGTCTTTTGCATCTCCACTAGAATCTTTTGCAAATCTTTCAAAAAGAACACCGGCAGCGAGTTTCTGCAGAGGTCGTTTAAATCAGTGTCCATGAAATGGAAACTTCTTTGTCAATGGTGTCTGTTATAATACCACAGTGTCCTGATGGCACACTCTTTCCTCCACAGTTTTCAAAGTCCATGGTACTGAACGCGTATAGTGACTACATCAACAACTTCACCAACGCCATGGCTCTGATCAAGAAGGCCTGCATGTCTAAACCTGTTTTCTTGGACTTTCTCAAGGTGATCAAAATTTGTTGTTTAAAACCATTTCAACCATGAAGACCAGCCTTGGTTCTCTTCTGAGTATTTCACTTGAACTGAAACGCATCTATTTTTATCTAATGCTTTTGTTTTGACAAATCATCCAGCCACATTACAGTCTGCACTGAACATTCACAGAATTTGATCCATTTAAAAAAAGCTAATATTATTTTTTGCTAGTATTAATTCATTTTAGAAATGATAATAATAATGATAATGATGATAATAATAATAATGATAACGATGATGATGATAAGATAAGATAATAATGATAATAATAATGATGATGATGATACTGATAATGATAATGATAATAATGATGTCAATAATAATAATTATTATTATTATAATAATAAGTCGAGTTTAAATGAATTGCAAAAAAAGTCCTAGTTAGACAACAAAGATTTGTTGTAGTTTTCAGAAGACAAAGATGTTAACAAGGAAGCAAACTAGGCTGAGGCGTTAACCAAACAGGCGCAAGTTTCCTGACACAATCTCTAACCCCACCCACTGGCTGCTGAAGAAGCCAATCCCAGCTCACAAGGAGAAGGCAGACAAAGAGATGTCCAAAAAAAACATAGCAATTTCATATTGATCAGTAATGTACTGAAATGTAGAAATGGCAGTGTTGAAGCTATAACAGAGCAAGGCTAAAGCAGTGAGGAACTTAAAGGCCTAAACTGTTCTGTCCTCAGACTGGGAGACAGAGAAGTTCATGGTTTGGGTGCCTTAGTGATTTTAGTGAAAAAAAAAACACTGACAACAATCTTTATGCATTTCCATGTGACTTTTAGAAGAAGCAGGCATCCAGTCCAGACAGAATCACGCTGTATGGTCTAATGGTGAAACCTATTCAACGCTTTCCTCAGTTTATTCTGCTGCTTCAGGTGAGTCACACTGATCACACACAAGTCCTCTGTTGTTTCATCATCATGGTGTACACACATAATGGTGTAAGTGAAATGGAGAATAAAACATGACCTCCAGTCATTGTCATTGTTCTTCAAATGTACTACAACCTGGTGGGCATGATTGTGGAGGAGTGTCTTCTGGACACCTGACAGCTGCCATCTGGACCTGAAGGATCTGATGAATCGTTACTACATTTGGTTAAAAATTCAACTTTCTTGTTTTGACCCCTGTAATGGCAGAATTACCACTCATCCAGGATCTTCATTAAATGAGCCAATCAAAAAAAAAAAAAAAAAAAACCTACAAATAATTGAGATTCAGTTGAAACCACTGATTGCTCATCATTGTGTCTGTTCACTGACTCAGATCTCTGGTTATGAAGCTCATCAGCATTTTCAAACAGGAAGTATAAACCTTTCAGTAAAGAGCAGTGTGTGGTGTGCGGTCAAGTGAAACATTTGGTTTCATTTCAAGGCCTGAAACTCTGAGTTGGAGTTTCTGACAAGAGGAAGTAAAAGGCAGTCAGTCCTGTCTGCTGCAGTGCATTGTGGGTCCAGGATGGTTGAAATTGGTTTAAATCTTGGATTTTCATGTAAAAATACAAAGAAATAGATTTTTTGTAATTTTTTGTTATTAATTTCAGCTGGACATCAACATGTTATTCTTTTTTTAAAATCTTTATTGACAATTAAGGAACATTACAATCATGAGGTCAGACAAAAAGAGATTGCAAGAAACAAATAAATAAATAAATGTCATGAAACAAAGAACTAATCAGGAGAAATTATAGTAAAAAATGATAAAAAGAAAAGAAGAAAAAAGGTACATACATTGGTCACGCAGAGAATACGAAGTACATAAAGTCTGTACATTCACTGATAATAATAAAAAAAAATCATATAGTTATTAGATATTGAGGTTATACATTCATCAGGCTGTCATAATATTGAAGAAATAGTTTTGTCTTTTACAATTCTGAGAGACTTAAGAAGATAGTTGAATTCAAGTAGAACCACCTTAAACTTCGGCTTAGCTTTGAGAAATCTGTGTTTGTGTATAAAGAACTTACAAGAGAGAATAAAGAAATTGGTTGCAAATTCAACAGATTTGTTACAATGAGTAGAATATCAAAGATGTCTTTTTTGGTGAATAGGTATGAGACACTAAGAAAGTTAGATAAATGATTTCTCAAGTCCATCCAAAATTCCTGCACATTACATTCAAAAAACACATGAGCAATAGATTCCTCCACATCACAGAAGACACATTTGCTATTCATATCCATAAACTTAAGATAGCATTGCATTGCAAGGGTAGATTTTGTGTAAAATGTTAAAGTGTATTTCTTTAATCTTATTAGAGATGCAAAATTTGTAAGGCAGCAACCATGCTTTATTCCAGTTAACATCATCAATTAACTCATCCCAGTAGAATTTCCCTCTTGGAGAACATTTCTTTTGAGCATGGATAGCTTTCCTTATGAATTTATTATTACATTTTTTATCCAGGAGAGGGCGACCATCAATAATTCGTTTGGAGTCAATTCTTGCACTTGTGCTGTGTCAAAGATGATATTTCATCAGCTGTATGGTGCCAGAAGGACTTGCCTGGCATACAAGACTCAATTCTTTAAATCTAATCGGAAATTCAAAAGTACTGATAAAATTATTATAAGAAAGAAGGTTACCATGTTTATCAAATAAGTCAATAATGAAAGATATGCCCTTTGAATGCCAGGAAGGAAGAAAGATGGATCTGTTTTTTCTTGTAATGTTTGTTATTCCATAGCAGGGTTTTATGAGGGGAGAAGTTATGAACATAAAGTAGATTCCATGCTAAGAGTGAAAGTTAGACATTTTGAGAGAAGGAGAATAATTACACTTTAAGAGAAACTGTAAACCACCACATTTTTTAACGATATTGCAGGGAATGAAATACCATAAGGAATCTTCACCATTAAGCAAGCATCTTCTCAACCAATTAATTTTGAAGGTGTTATTGATGTCGATGAAGTTAATGACTTCAAGACCCCCTCCAGACCTATTATTTGAAAGAACAGAATTTTTAATCTGTGTTGTTTGTTACGCCATATAAAGTTCAAAAAGGTGTCATTAATAGCTTTGCAGGTGGAATCTGAAGAGTACAAAGATAAAGCTGGATATACAAAACGAGAGAGACCTTCTGCTTTGGAGAGAAGAACGCTGCCATTGATAGAGAGTTCTCTTTGAAGCCAGTTGTTAAGAATACTCTTTGTTAAGGTTAACCTAGGAAGAAAATTGAGATTTTGGCGTATAATTTGGTTTTTACAGATGTGAATACCTAAATATTTGACAGAATCTTTTACAGGTATACCACATATTACTTCATTTGATTTATGAAGGCAGAGAATTTCACATTTATTCAAGTTTGAATATAGACCAGAGACTTGGGGAAAATATTCCATGGATTTAAGAGCAAAAGGAATTTGATCTTTATCTTTCAAAAACAGTGTAGTGTCATCAGCAAGCTGAGAGATTCTGATTTCCTTTTTAATATGTACTATGTATATTTTTAGATATTTTCAAACATATCAATTTATTTGATGTATTTTGCACCATTGGGGTTTTGAGAGTATCGTAATTTCGATCCTCAGTATGTCCTGTACATATTGCTGAATTGACATTCAAAATGACTTTGACTTTGACTTCCTTATTAAAAATGGAGATGCCTTGGATAAGAGTGTCATTCAAAATACTAATAAACATCAGCTCCACCACCAGAATAAAAAGAAAAGGAGAGATGGGGCATCCCTGTTGAACGCCTCTGTGGATACAAAATCTTTTGGAAGTGTTATGGTTAATAATAATGGAACTGTTGATGTCTTTATACAACATTTCGATAGTGGAGATAAAATTAGATCCAAAGCCAAACATCTCCAGGGAGGCGAAGAGAAATCTGTGTTCAACAGTGTCAAAGCCTTTGCAAAAATCCAGGAATAGGATAATTGCATCTAAGACAATAGACTCAGCATAATCAACCAAATCTCGAGCCAGTCTTAATATGACGACCCTTCGTAAAACCTGTCTGTGTTTCATTAATGAGGTGATCCAAACATTTTTTCAATCTATTTACAAAAATTAGGGCAAGTAGTTTGTATTCAGTAGTTAGTAAACTTATGGTTATCTATATACTGAGGGTCTTTCCCAGATTTAGGTATTGAGGAGATAACTCTCTCTTTCATAGTGGTCACCATTTCCTCTCTTCTAAGACATTCTTTGAATAGATTGAAGATGTTTTTTTGTTTTTTTTTAAAAAGGTTCAAAAGTGTACATAGAATTCAACCAGAAGACCATCTATGCCTGGTGCCTTAGTTTTTTTCATAGATTTCAGAGCATCATTTAATTCAGTAGCTGTGAGCTCTGCATCACATAAGGTCTGGAAATCATCTGTAATAGCAGGAGCATAGTTACGCACTTGTTCTAAAAAGGTTTCGCATCTGTCTTCCTGAAACTCAGATTTGTAAATGTTTTCATTAAACAAAGAGATGAAGTCAGATATCTGAGCAGGGTCTTTACACAGTATCATTAATATTTAAGGCAGACAAAGATTTACGTTTATAATTTCTTTTTTCAAGAGCAAAAAAATAGCTACTGTTTTTTTCACCTTCCTCAGTCCACTAAGCTCTGGATCTGATGAAAGAACTTTTGGCCAAATCAGTATATAATTTATCAAGTTCCATTTGAGTTGTTTTTAATTCCATTAATTCTTCATCAGAGTGATTCTCTTTTTTTAAGAGACTATCAAGTTTAAGCATGAGGGTAGATTCTTTAAGAAGTCTGTTTTTTTTTCAGCTCCTTGAATATAGCTTGTTTGATAGCGAGCCCTCTAACCTTGAACTTGAATAGTTCCCATTTGCTCCCATATGATGATTCTGCATCAGAATCAAAACACTCAGACAGGCATTCTATGACAGAGGAATTAAAAGTCCAATCATCTAAAAGTGAAGTGTTAAATTTCCAGTAACCGCGGCATCCATTAGATGAATCAGAGGTTAACAACTTAAGAGACATCAATGTATGGTCGGTTAGAGGAGCATGAAGATGACAGACACTTTTTATATACTGCAGGAGAGGGTGTGAGACAAGAAAAAGTCTATTCTAGATCTGTGTCTTAGAGTGTCTTAGAGCCATTGCACCAAATAAAATCCTGCATGTTGTCATCAAAGAAACGCCAAGCATCGACTTCAGATAATTGGCTACATAAGGAAGAGATTATGTCATTTGTTTCAGAGCCCTGGGATGTACGAGGAGGGAATCGGTCTATGAGGCTGTCGGGGGTCTCGTTAAAGTCACCTACTAAAATCAGTTGAGCATTTGTATACTTATTTTGTAACTCAAATATCTTAGCTAATAAGATCAGAGAAGAAGATCCTATTGGAGATGTGAAAGCAGGCATTATCAACTGTTGTAGCCCATTTTGATTTGTGTATGTTTGTGTGTATGAATGAATGTGGGTGTGTCATTGATGAGGCACTTTGGTTGCTATAGGTTACCTGCACACCTGTGGGTGGTAATCAGTCACACATAGGTTAGATTAAGGAGACACAGCTGAGGTGTGGCAGGGAATGAGGATCAGGGAAGCCACACAGTTTTTCAACCGTGTCTGTGTGTGTGTGACGTCTGATTGGGTTTCGTGTCACAATCTTAGTGTTTTTTGACCTTTTGTACAAGCTTGTTTTAAATCCTTTGATAACTGGCCTTTTGGAGGTGTTTTTTAAAGATTTGTAAGCTAATAAAGTGTTAAATGCATTCCCATGGAGGACGTCATTTTTACACACCACCATGAGTTGGAAATGTCTTCAAATTCCCTCAAGTGGCCTTTTTTGTAGCTAGAATGCCACTACATCAACATTAGCTATCAGTATCAACCACCTGCCTTCACTGGAAGTAACCGATTCAATAATGTCACCTCTAAACTTGTGGAGTAAAATCATAACACCAGCAGAGTGGTTTGTGCCATGGTCAAAGAAAACCGAATTTCCCCATTGTGACTTCCAAAATTTGCAATCGGATTTACCAGAGTGAGTCTCTTGTAGAAAGTCAAATTTGCTTCAGTGTGTTTACAAAATAAAAAAAGTGCTTTTCTTTTTGTTAAGTCTCTTAGACACATTTAAGGAGACAATATTAAGTGAGTTGAACTCAAAATTCTGAATGACTTTACAGACGAAATAACAAAAGAAGGGACAGACAAAAACAACAACAAAAAAAACAAGAATCAAAAACCTACTAGTACTAAGACTAGAAAGTCTTACAGTAGGCGAGCATATGCCTCGTGTTGAAAAAAGCAGACCCGGTGATTAAGAACAATAGGTCTGTTGAATATAAGAACGAAAGGCCAAAGACCACAGTTTCTCTCTGGCAGCTGCATCCTCGTGGGTTAAAGCCTCTTTGATGTGTAGATTGTTGTCGCGCAGATACCCGAAGTTCTTCGCTTCCCGCCAGATGATGTCTCGGTAGAATCGCATGGTGAATCTAATGATGATTGTGCGAGGAGAGCCAATCTTTTTCACGGTGCCCAATCGATGGACGATGTCCACAGCGAGTGACATCTTGTTGCTAATCTGTGGCGCCACTTTGGAGAGAATGTTTAATGTGATTTGTCTTATGTCCTCCCCGTTTTCCTCCTTCACTCCATGTATTTTTAGATTCCACAGTCTACCGTGATGCTGCACATCATTCAGTTTTATCTTCAGTTGAAGGTTTTCTTTAGCAGCTTCTCTGTCTCTAAGTCAATTTTCTGTATTTTCTCGCTGTGGGTGGTTACCTTATGTAGTAGAGACTGCACTGTAGCCGTGAGAGCCTCCATCGCTTTGGCAGTAGCCTGAGACGACTTTTCAATGGATGAGAGCTTTTCCAGGATGATACGAGTTGCCGAGTCGCCGTTGTCAATTGTTCTTAATTTGGAAGGAGGGCTTTTGCTAGGTATTGAAGGCAAAGCTTCAGTTGAGGAGTCATCATCTATGAATTCAGCTATGTTGCTGAGATCTGAGGCTAGCTCTGCCACATTTTTTTTTTTTTCGTCCTTTTTTTCCCATCAAAGAGAGAGGAAATAGCGCCTGTAGAACACCTTTTGTATAAACCAAACAAAACGGGTCTGGGGAATCATCGGTTTCATTGAGTTTCAAGTAATACAGTCACATACTGCGATATCTTCGGAGGAAGACATTCAAAAACTCACGACGCCATCTTGGCTTCCCCCCCTCAACCTGTTATTCTTCCACAACACAGTGGAGATTATCATTCCATCAGCAGTGTTTAGCTGTCCTGTGGTGGGCTGTTACACATCTTCTGAGATAAGATGATGGTGAAGCAGTTATGGGTGGTTTCAAAGTTTAGAGTGAGACAGAGCTATTGAGTTTGATATTGGATTTAGATGTGACTGAATTGAAGGGGACTGTTGAGCCTGAGCTGAGGTATGCACTCTACCGAGTGCCATTCTAGTTGTGTATTTTGTTAAATTATTTATTCAATTATTTTGGTTTTTACTTGCATGAGTCCTGAGGCTGTAATCCTGGTTCAGCCATGTAAAGCACTTCGTAACTAATATTATCTATATATTATGACAACAATATTTGTTATCTTTAATTATGTTCATTGATATATCCTTCAGTTTTGTTGGTATCCCCCTGTTAGGGATATAAAACTGTAAGAGATGTGAAAGCGTCCGCTGAACTCTCTGCACATTATGATGTTCCCTGTCACCCTCAGGTGAGGTGGCGTTTGATGTTGTGTTGTTATTGTTGTTTCGTATCAGGACATGTTGAAGAACACTCCCATGTCCCACCCTGACCGGCTGCCTCTGCAGCTGGCTCTCACTGAGCTGGAGACCCTGGCAGAGAAACTCAATGAACAGAAGCGTCTGGCTGATCAGGAGGCTGAGATCCACCAGATAGCACACAGTGTGGGCAACCGCAACCTCAACAAGGTGACACAGGATGTGTTATAATTCATGTGCACGAGCTATTTATGAAACCAACCGATTTGTGTTGATGAAGGTTCTCAGTCATCCAGGTCATGGTAAATCTAGAATCAACAGATTAGCTTTTTATGGACTGAGAGTGTAGTGTTTTTTTGATTCTAAGATCACAAGGTCAACCTTATTATTAACCATTTCCTCTCAGTGTTAGAAGAAGGTTCATAGAATGTCCAGAAATAAAACGGTTCATCTTCTAGGGAGCAGGAATCTGTCCATTAAATTTCATGACAATGTCCCTTGACCTTGAACTTACAAACGTAGTGCAAGGGAAGGGAGGGTATTCAGCTTCAGAGTCAGCTTCTGGTAACCATGCTGATATGGATCTGACCAGTAGACACTGAGATACTTAGATAGTCTGCAGACTTAAAACAGCATTGTATTTGTAGGTCATGAACGATCAGTATTTCAGCTCCAAACAGGCTTTACAGAAGCTGATTTATATACTCAAGTTGAGAGTGTTTTAATGAGTGAACTGCTTTGTGTTTCCAGCTGCTGAACTCAGAGCAGAGGCAGCTGAGTCAGTGTGAACTGCTGACTGAAATTGTTTATGGTGATAAAGGTCAAGTTCTCAAGTCGAAGGAGCGAAAGGTCTTCCTCCTCAATGACACCCTGATCTGTGCCAACATCAACCTGAAGTAAGTACATTTGTTTTAGCTGCATAATTTCTCCTGTTACCCCCATTACAGTTTGTCTGTAAAACCTGATATTAGAGAGGATAGTTTAGGATTATTTCTAAATTTTGGGTCTTAGTTGTCACTGAAAGGAACAGAATTTTGTCTCATCAAGTGCCTTTTGAGGAGGTAGGTCAAATACATGTAGAGCCTGGCGTAGCACAAAGACTGGAAGGAGGGGAACAAGCATTGCTCTGTCAAAAGTGAAATGAAATACCTCTTTTCCAGCCTCAGCTCTGTATTATTTACAAGGTGTTTTGATTTTTGTGGTGAGTAAAATATAAATGTAGAAATGAGATTTGGCTGTTTTGGAACAGTGAGTATTACAGTCATTATATATCCCACAGCCTTCTTTGGCAAGTGGAAATTGTTAACATAGTACAAGGTACATTTATTTATCATTGTCAGTATCATAATGATAATGAATATTAAACATAATTTACAAAGAGCTTACAGAGTGCTTTAACAAACAAGCAAATGCAGGAAACTCAGGAAGACAATATTACAGAATAAACACTCAACAGATGAGCCAAACACAAGGAAGCTTCTTCTAAAGTGGTTTAAAACAAGCAGGCAAAATAGAAGATGTAAAAAACACAAGATAATATGAGTCAGTACAAGTAAAGGAATAAAAGCTATAAAACAGGCAAGATCAGAGAAAAAAATGTAATGCAATGAAAGAGATAAATATAGAAATATAAATATACAGACAGGATCATAAGTTTACAAATCTACCTATATCTTACATATCAACTGACCAAATCTGCTGGATCAAAAATATCTTACATATCAACTGACCAAATCTGCTGGATCAAAAATGTACATACAGTAACTTTAACAATCAATTTAGCTGATTATAGAAAGTTGTGTGAATCAAATGTTCTTTGTAGCATGGCCTTAACTTCTTCTGAGTGATTCTGATTGATAGCAGCTGGTGACTTTTCTGGACCCATTTTAATAGGGCTTGTTTGAAACACCAATTAGACTCACTGTCACTTGGAGCCATTTCAAAGCAGTTACAGGTCCCAAGATCAACTGTACAAACAACTGTTTGTACGTATAAAGTACATGGCACAGTTGTTTCACTGCCACAATCAGGACAAAAACACAAACTATCACCTGCTGCTGAGAAAAAATTGGTCAGGATGGTAAAGAGCCAACCAAAAACCACCAGAAAGTAAGTCTACAATGAATAAGAAGCTGCTGGAAGACAGGTCTCAGTGTCCACAGTCAAGTGTGTTTTACATCAACATGAGCTGAGAGGCTGCCGTGTTAGAAAGAAGCCCTTGCTCCAGACACGGCACCTTAAAGCTCGACTGAAGTTTGCTGCTAATCACATGGACAAAGAAAAAAACCTGAGTTGTTTAGCCACAATTAGCAGCAATATGTTTGGAGGAGAGAAGGTGAGGCCTTTAACCCCAAGAACACCATACCTACTGTCGAGCATGGTGCTGGTAGTATTATGCTGTGGGGCCGTTTTGCTGCCAGTGGATCTGCTGCTCTAAAGAAAGTAAAATGGAATAATGAAGAATGGAGGATTATCTCCAAATTCTTCAGGGTTAGGGTCAGCAGAAGATTGGCTCTTGGGTACAGCTGGGTGTTCCAATGGAACAACGATCCCTAACACACATCATAAGTGGTAAAGGAATGGATAAATCAGGCTAGAATTGAGGTTTTGGAATGGTCTTCCAAAAGTCCTGACTTGAACCCCATCGCGAACATGTGACTGTGCTGAAGAAACAAGTCTGTGCTAGGAACAAATTTAGTTGAACTTCACCAATTTTGTCAATAGAGTGGTTAAAAACCCATCCAGAGGACTAACAGAAGCTTGTGGATGGCTATCAAAAACACATCTTTGAGGTGAAAATGCCTAAGAGACATTTAAGCAAATATTAGAATTACTGTATGTATATTTTTGATCCAACAGATTTGGTCACATTTTCAGAAGACCTATAAAACCAAATTTCATGAATATTTTTTTGTGACAAAGTAGTTTGTGTTCCACTCATTCATCACAGAAAAATGAGAGCTGTAGAAATCATTGGAACTGAAGACTGCCATGATATATGTTTTTTATGAGTTGATGGAAACTTTTGACCGCGACTGTAAATGCATAATACAGAATAAAATCAATAAAAGACCATAAGAGGACGGCATCACATCAGCGAAGTTGAGAATAGATAAAAAGATTAAGAGCAGTGAAAATAATAAGGATAATAAATAGATTAAAAATAAACAAATAAAAGCAGTAAAGGACAGTAAGAAAAAAGACAAAGGAAAAGGTTGTTTGCACATAAAAACCTGTCTGTAAAAGTGGGTTTTAAGAAGTGATTGAAAACAAGTTACTGATCCTGCAAGCCTTATCTCCTCAGGTAGGTCTTTCCAAAGTCGAGGGTCCCTGATGGCAAAAGCACGGTCACCTTTAGTTTTGAGCCGTGACTTTGGAACAACCAGAAGGGCCCCACCTGAGGATCTAAGGCTGTGAATAGGTTCATATGGGGTCAACATTTCTGCTATGTAACTTGGGGCAAGACCCAGACGAGCTTTAAAAGTAATCAGCTAAATCTTAAAATCAATTTTAAAACGGTGTGATGTCATGACTGTTTAAACCAGTAAGAAGCCAGACTGCTGCTTTCTGAACGAGTTAAGGGAGGAAGAGGGACTTTTGGTTGATACCAGAAAGAAGGGAGTTGCAGTAGTCCAGTCAAGAAAAGATCAGTGCATGAATACATTTTTCAGGGTTGGAGAGCAACAGTAATTAGACAACTTTTTTGAAATGTGGTTCAAATGAAAGAATTTATATTTGCAGATCAGGGACCATGGGTACTTTAAATGATAACTGATGTTTGGGTGTGGGGAGTTGAAAAGTATGATTTCTGATTTTGAGTTATTCAATTTGTGCCATCCAAAATGTAATATCGGTGAGACAGTTAAAAACAGCTCGCCTTTTTGGTCACCAAGTCTCAGTGGAAGGTATATCTGTATGTCGTCTGCATAGCAATAAAAAGAAACATTGTGATGTTTGATGATATGTATTGTATGAAAAATAAAATCAATAGAAAGCGGAAATTATGATTTTTCATATTCTGAGACTAGATGTGGTCACTTACAAGAAAAGAGGACCAAGCCTACGCTTATATGATTTTGGACATGGCAAAACAAGGCCTGTCATCCAGGGAAATCTTACTGTGGTAAAGATTTAAAAACATAAGAAAATAAAAATGTAAGCCACGTTCTGATAGAGTTACCAGGTTTTAGCTCAGTTGTAAAGCCAAATGGAACCCAGATGATGTTATGGGAAGTGGTGGTCAGTGGGGACAGGATGCTTTTCTCACTGATTTCCACTGATGAGCTGGATTTTTACACCCAGCAGTTGCACAGAGTAACTGCAATGTAGTAAGCATTAATATGTTTGTCCACCAGGGGTCCCCCTGACATTAGCAGCCTGGTTCCTCTTGGTCCTAAGTACACAGTGAAGTGGTGTGCACCTCTGCTGCAGACCCAGGTGGTGGAGGTGGGCCAAGACAGTCTGCAGAATGTCATCACAGCCAGGCGCCACAGCTCCACCTCCAACACCACAGGTACATTTACAGCTCAACATCTTGCCCTTCAACACACACTGACACACAATGGAATGCAATGCATGCACATGAGGAGCTATAGACATGTACTAAGAGGTGGAAATGGCAAAGTGATAGGGCTGACACATAGCACAGTGCCCTAATCAGTTAGGTCGTCTGTACCTTGCTCAAGAACACATGGGGTCGTGCCCAGGAGGCACTGGCACCTCTCCACCAACTATTCCACAGGACATACCGACTGGTCACTGCCTGGCTTGAACGAGACACCCTCCAGTTGATAAGCTGTCCCCACAGACTGAGCTACTGTCATCACAATAGCAATAAATCTGCATTTTTTACATAGTTCTCTGTCTCTGTCTCAAGTGATCAATTCTTGACTAGTAGTGTCACAACTAGTACTTACTTTTACTTTGCCACAATGAAGGTTGTCCATCACATTAATGAATTTATACTAAATCAGATGAGATCTGTGACCCGAATTAGTTGACTGCACAAGAAAATTGCATGGAAACCTGTTGACATAGGGGGTTTTAGTTTTTACACAAGCTGAAACTCAACATGTGTAGTTGTATTAACCCAGAACCATAATTGGATTTAGTAGATATAACAAGTTAACATTAATTGGCTTTACTCAAAATCACTAGTGCACATACATGATTTATTTTCAGGAGTCTAAGTTGTAATAATAATACATTAAATTTGTATAGCGCTTTTCAAGGACCCAAAGACGCTTACAGAGAAACGGAGTAGAGACATACAGGGGGGGACGAGGAGGAGACAACAAAATAACGAGCAGAGGATACGGGGGGATAGGTACTGACGAAAAAGGGCAAGACACCGGTTATGGGTAGGGGAGGTCATAAGCTTGGGAGAAAAGGTATGTTTTCAGACAAGTTATATGTCATAACTATTTTCAGTTTATCATACAGTACATGAGATCAATGTATTAACAATTATTCTTTGATTTACATTAGCTTAATTTAATTTCTATTGCTGACTCACAAGAGTCCTTCCGCTTGGTTTATACATACAAGCTGTAACTGAGTCAAGTGGAGCTTCATTATTCCAACATTGGTACAAAAACTTACAGCAGAGCTCCATCAACTTCTAACAGTGTGATTGGGTCAAGATGGAATTCAATACTAATCGTTATCATGGTTAGTAATGTCTTCGTTATTGTAAAAACAAACAACCAGGACTTTTATTCAAATGTATTAAAGACAACCAGGAAGTTTCCATCACATATGTTTTCTTCAAACTATAGAAGGTTGTGAATATTCTCATTCATCCAGGTCATAGTTATCTCAAGGAAATTGAATCGAAAGCAACTGGATTTGGTTTTTGTCTTGAAGACGTTTCACCTCTCATCCGAGAGGCTTCATCAGTTCCTGCTCCCTTGACTAGGCTGAGACTAGTCCAACTAGCCGGTGTGGAGGTCCAGCTATTTAACCGCCTCCTGAGAGGTTAAATAGCTGGACCTCCACACCGGCTAGTTGGACTAGTCTCAGCCTAGTCAAGGGAGCAGGAACTGATGAAGCCTCTCGGATGAGAGGTGAAACGTCTTCAAGACAAAAACCAAATCCAGTTGCTTTCGATTCAATTTCCTTGAGACAAACTATAGAAGAGAAAGTTCTCAGGAGAGTTTTAACTCTCAAACAATGCATGCTGGGAAGTCTGCTGATATGGCGTGAATCAGGCCATTCCCCTCCCTTACAGAAACTTAACACACTAAGTAATCTGTGCTTAACATGATCATCGCACTGCATATTTCGTCTGATTAGTGCAAACTTTGATTTAGCAAAGGGAGAGGTTTTTTACAAAACATAAAAGAATAATAAAGGAGCAATCAAAAGTTAAATGAATAATAATTCTGGGTTTCAATGTGTTGATATAGAAGCGCAATTCCCTGTATTTCAGGTAAAATGTTCCTGGGTCCTCCCAGACTGTACCAGGAGCTGGAGGAGCTGCAGCATGACCTAGCTGTGGTGAAGGAGGTATCACTGCTGGTGGGCACGCTCAATGGAACCTACCAGGTAGCAGCTCTTTTTGGTCTTTGTGTAGAAATAGGCTTATACCCCCCCCCCCCCCAAAAAAAAAAAAAAAAAATGCTGGATGTAAGATTGCTTTTGTATCAGGGTTGGGCAATATGTTAACATTTTCCCACCGGCCACCGTCAGCCCATCAATCAGCAATTGCCGATATTTCCACACAGGTGTGTGCAAGCACGTGCAGTGAGTGAGGACTTCTCCTCACCAGCACTTCATTGAAAATGCAGCCTGCTGAGTACACTACACTTAGCCCAAGAGATGCCCGGTTGTTTAAGGTTTAAGGCAACACTTTTTAAAAAATCAAAATCAATCTCCTTGACATCTTTTTGTTTCATCTACATTTACATTTAGGGCTTTTAGCAGACACTTTTGTCCAAAGCAACTTACAATAAGTACATTTGTCACAAGAAAGAAACCACAACATATCACAGTTTATAAAGTAAGAAAGAAAAAATATGGCGTAAGCTATTTTGCCAAGACGGCTTAAATATAAACTAGAAGGTTTATGCAACAGTTTGATTTAGTCACCGTTGTTCATACAGTGTTCACTGTTAATGAACCAGACAAGTGCCTACTTCATCCCTGCGCTCCTCAGCACGCAGGGATGAAGCGTCAATGTAATTTGGCTTTTTTGACAAAAAAATTACAAAACAAATAGTTAAAGAAAAAAAAATCTACAAAGCTACAAATTAATTAAATATGTAATGTAAAATAAATGATTGCATACGTATTCACCCCCTTCAAGTCAGTATTTAGTAGATGCACCTTTGGCCTCCATCACAGCACTGAGTCTGTGTGGATAGGTCTCAGTCAGGCTTGCATATCTGGACACTGCAATTTCACTCCGTTCTTCTATGCAAAACTGCTCAGGCTCTGTCAGGTTGCACAGGGATTGGGCATGTATCTTTTGCTGTATCCTTCGGTTCATTGTCTTGCTGATAAATAAATCTTCTCCCAAGTCATAGTTCTCTTGTAGGCTGAATCAGGTTGTCCTCCTTTAGAGTAGTCACAGGTGTCTTGGTGGCCTCCCTCACTAGTCTCAGTTTGTAAGGACGGCCTGCTCTAGGCAGATTTACACATGTGCCTTTTTCCTTCCATTTCTTAATGATGGATTTAACTGAACTCTGGGGGATGTTCAGTGCCTTGGAAATGTTTTTGTATCCATCCCCTGATTTATACTTTTCAGTAACCTTTTCACTGAGTTTCTCGGAGTGTTCTTTTGTCTTTATGGTGTAATTGAAGTCAGGGATACTGATTAACCAGTGACTGGACCTTCAGACGCAGGTGTCTGTATACTGTATCACTTGAAACACCTTCACTGCACTTAGGTGATCCATTTCACTAGTTGTGAGATGTCAAGCACCAATTGGCTGGACATCCGTTGAATTAGGTCAGTCACTTTAAAGTGGGGGAATATTTATGCAATCACTTATTTTATATGATATTTTTTTTGATTGTCAAAAAAGCCAAATTATATTGAGCATGATTCCATTTATAAAAGCAATTAAAGGTTGAACAGATATTGGCCAAATGCAAAGTTTCAAAAAAGTACTTTTGGAAATATCTTCAATTAAGAAACTGTATATTGTCTACAAAGAGGAAACCACTTCCACTTATATCTCGAACAGCGATACTATTATTTTCTACTATTTCAAGGTAGCCAGTTGGTTAAGGGCAGTGCATCTAGATTTTATAGTCTAATGAGACTATCTCACCCACCAAAACTTGACTGAGGAGAGCTTGGGAGGAGGATATTGGAGAGGGAATAGCTATGGAGACATGGGAGGAAATTGTTTGGTCTTGGTATAAGACATCAATTGAAGTCCAGAAAAGATTAATTACATATGAGGTTATTAATAGGAGCTATTGGACTCCCTGTAAGATGGCACTATTGAAAATACAGGACTCAGATATATGCTGGAGATGTGATAGGAGCAGAGGCACACTCATCCATATGCTATATGAATGCCAGATGACATGGAACTTATGGTAAAATGTAATAATGTTTCTAAACAATGTACTCAGGACAGAGTTACTACAGAGCCCTGCACTCTGCATATTAGGTACATTAACAGAGGGGGAGGATCTATCAGCTCAACATCCTCTATGGTGCAGACTGGCGCTTTCCACAGGTTGTAGGATTGTACTAAGACACTGGAAAACAAAAAACATTATCCCATTTAATGAATGGTTAACAGAGATGGCCAGTTATGAACTGTTGATTTTTAAAGTGAACAACAAACAAGATGTGTTTTGGAAAATTTTGGGCCCTCCATGAACACAATGCTGAGTGACTAACTAGGATGAAGGGGACACTGTCATAATACTGTATGATTGATTGAGATGGATGGACACTGAAAATGCTTACCTGTGTGTATTTTTATTTGATTTATTTTGTATTGTCTTATGTAAGCTTGTTTTTGTTTTTTTTTCTTTTTTGTATCTTTGTGGATGTTTGTGTTGGTGTTGTAAATGTTAAATTCAAAAGGCAATAAAAAGTGAATTACAAAAAAATAAAAGCAATACAAGGGGAAAAAATCCAAGGGGTTTAATACTTTTTATAGGCCCTATAGGTGCTACACCACTCAGTATGGGCCAAAACCTTTTTTTCTCATCTGACTGATGATAATCAAGCAAAGGAGAGTCTAACTCGTCAATCCTTCCTTCCCCTCTGTGTTAGAATTTGAACTCCACAGTGTCTCAGGACTGGTGTCTGGCTCTGCAGAGGCTTATCCGTCTGAAGGAGGAGGAGATCCAGAGCGCCAACAAGTGTCGTCTACGTCTGTCTGTCCCAGGCAGACCTGATAAGTGAGTATTAGGTGGTTCATATAGGACAGGGTCAGAGCAGGGGCATGCAGAGAGGTTCAACTGCACCAGCATTTACCGAACAGAGGTGTGTGAATATTCTTGTGCTTTAATTTCCTTTATACTTTTTTCACTTAGGTCTGGTCATCCAGTGAGCACCATGGTGGTCTTCAACACTCCCAGCCCTCTCAGTAAAATCTCCTGGGTCAACCGGCTGCACCTGTCAAAAATAGCTCAGAGTAAGTTCAACCGATCCAACCCAACAGATCTTCACAGTTGTGTTCAGATGATGTCCAACAGTGTCTGGTTTATTACTGATGTTCATAAAGATTGAGACAGAAAGTAATCTACTATTTGGTAGTATAAATATAAAGAAATAATACATGTAACAAAAAAAAATGTAGACTGCCATTAAATGCCTTCCATTGGCCACTTATTTCATGCTTCCAATGGGAGGCTGCATGTTACCCTTTTCCAAATTCCAGTCACTTGGGAAACAACTACCTCCAAGTTACCCTAGTTAACCGTAACCCTTACTGGTCACTAACAGTATGGACCGATGCAAGCTCGTGGTTGTTTACTTTTTATTTTGCATTTATCAATTTTAATGCCAGGACTCACCTCCCCATTTGCAGGTGTTTCACCAATACAAGTTCCCTCCTCTAACAGTATATTGGAGGGGCACCCCTGCTGCATCCTGGGCATAGGTGTAGAAGTTAATGATCCTTCACTTTGGGTTGCCCAGAACTATTGTGATTGGTTTAAAGAGATACAAGGTTACAATATGCATTAATTGTCATTTTTAAACGCAAGAGTTCAAACAAGCACAATTTTGTTTGTAGTCCTTGGGTCTACATCTATTTTAGAAAAAGGAGTGTTGATGATGAATTGAGGAGTCTCAGCCTGGGGAATAAAGCTGCTCTGTAGTCTAGTGATCTGGCAGCAGATACTTCTGTATCTTTTGTCAGATGGCAGCAGTATGGACAGACTGTGGCTGGGTGGGTGTTGTCTTTTGGTATCTTCGGGCCCTGTGCAGACGTCTCAATTTACTGATGTTACTGACGCTCTGTAGATGGTATCAGTGATATTCTGGTGGTTTAAATCACCCGCTGTAGAGCCTTCCTGTCCTGGGCTGCGATGAACCGTGCCAGTTTTAGATGTTTCCAGTCAGGATGCTTTCTATCGCTCCTCTGAAAAACTTGACCAGAATCTTGCTCCAGAATTTAGCCTTCCTAAGTTTCCGTGGAAAGTAGAGGCTTTTCTGTTCTTTTTTAACCAGGGTGGTGATGTGTGATGACAAAGATAGGTTCTTAGTGATGATACGTGTTTCCAAGGAACCTATAACTGCTCATCTGCTCCACCTCAGCTCCACTGATGTAGACAGGGGTGTGCGTCTTTGCCTCCTTCTTTCTAAAATCAACAATCAGCTCCTTGGTTTTGCTGACGTTGCGCAGTAGATTGTTCTCTGTGCACCACTCTGCAAGATTGTTGATTTCCTCCCGATATAAACTCTCATCGTTGTTTATAATATGGCTAATGATGGTGATGTCATCCTCATACTTCACAATAGAGTGCTCCTGTTGTTTGGAATCATTACATTTGAAGTTGGTTGCTTTAAAGCTGTAGGAGGACTTGCAAATCATGTGAAGAAATGAGTATGAAATTCAAAATGGCTCACTTCCTATTGAGTTTAGGAAATGGCTTCAGGAGGCTTTTTTGTGCATCTGGGTATAATATATGTGCCTACCAATTTTTGTGCATGTAGGTTAAATGGACCTTGGGGGCTGCTGTTAAAGTGGCGTGGTCAAGCTTTTTAGTCATGCCCCTATGCAAGACCCATATCAGGCATACATTTTCACCATGACTGACGGTATGCCAAAATGTTTAGTCCCTCAAAAGTGCTATTATATTGGACGAAGAAGAAGAAAAATAGTAACTCTTCAGTTTCAATAGCATCGTCGCAAGGTTCATGCTGGGGCCCTAAAAAGAATTGTAGAAAATAAACATGTAGAAAATAAAATACTGACAAAACACTGACACTGATAATAAAATATAACACTGAGCTTAGGCTCTGCAGTGATAGTATTCCAGCCCTTACAAAATTATATGTGCATATGGTTATCTTTTCCAATCTTTTTAGTGGATAGCAAGACAGGTTGGAGAGAAATGGACGACAACAGCTCAACAACTTAACATTACTGTTATCTGAGACCACAAGTGTACCTGACAGCTCAAACTCTGTTTATTGCTGTTAAAAGAAGTGAAAAATAATTTCAGTGGTGGGGCACCACCGTCTTGGTCACTTACTGGAAACCCTGCTGTGCAAGAGAAACTTTGCTGTAGACTGAGCCAAAGGGAGTGGTGACCTTGATATTGGTTAAGTGTTGCATGTGAGTGCTATGGTGCATGTCCACATTGCATGTGCCCAGGTTTGTGTTGCAAAGCCGCAACGGGGCATGTCTGAAGCCAGAGGAAGTAGACAGGCTCGTCTTCCTGCCAAAAATGTGTAAAATAGACAGCAAGCACTTACCTCATGTCCTGTACATCTATCAACATGTCATGTTTACTATGCAATGCATGCAGATGTTTAATTTAGTTTCCATATCTTCAGGAAAAACAAAATACTGTTTGTAAACAAAAGGTACGTTTTGCAAAATAAAGTATTTGATGAAAGTTATGTTCACACTTTATCAATCCCAATATGGAAACTGATCTGCTTTTCTAAAAACATGCAGTCCGACATGTTACATTTATGTTTACAAAAGCATTTTATCAAAAAGCGACACATTTTTTTTCAAGTGAGTTTGAAGGTGCACTGTTTAAAATGGCAGGGCAGTTTTGTTTACAATAAAAGCATTAAAATAAAAGCAATGCTTTTATTAATTTCTTTGTTATTTGTGAGGAGAAAAATAAATCTATTTATCTAAATCTATCTATCGTAAATCGAGTTTGGTGTGAAAAAATCAGAGATTCAATTTTTAGGCCATTTCGCCCAGCCCTAGTTCCAACTTAACACAAAATATCAAACAAAGTCTTGTCATAGGAGACTCTTGGCCTGTGTCCAGAGTGCTTGTTGATCAAACCATGGGCCAGAGGTAGTGAGGCAGAGAACAGAAAAATGTTTGCAAACCAGTATCACTCCAGAGTTGTTGAATTTTCTTGAATAGTTCTTGAGTGTGTGTGTGTGTGTGTGTGTGTGTGTGTGTGTGTGTGTGTGTGTGTGTGTGTGTGTGTGGTTTGTCTTCTCAGGACAGGAGAACACTTTAGGGTGGGAATCTGCTGAGGAAGATGGGAAGAAAAAAGGTCCATTCAGTTGTCCACTGTTGACCTGTAGACTTCCTGTCTTCTCCTCCAAAACACACACACTGAAGGTAAGAGCTGCTGGTGGTTATTGATTTACATAAAACATATAGCTTTATAATTATAATTACTTATATATAATTTGCAGAACTTTTATTTATGCGTTTGATCTGTGCATCTTTGGTTTTAATTTTTAAAGGTGACTGATAACAGACTAATAATAATAATAATAATAATAATAATAATAATAATAATAATAATAATAATAATAATGATTTATGAGTTAACCTTTTTCTCATATGTACTCCTTCACCCAGTTCCTCCTTTCTACCCTCACTGCTCTTTCTCCTGTTTGAGTGTAACTCTCACTTCCCCTTTTCCACCGCCCAGTAGTGAATTCCTGCTCTTTGGCCTTTTTCACTCTCTTCCTTACTCTTCCTACATTATATTAGTTATGAAGTTTAATCTTGGATAACACATTTTTACTATAATCATGGCAAACATAATGTAGCAGCAGAGCTTTGATCCAATTGTTATAAAAATCATTGCAGGACTAGGTATGACGTCCCTTTCTTGTAGTTGTATTTGTATTTGGTGAGACCAAAACATAAAATAAACCAAGACCTCACCGCGGTGTGACAGAACCCCCCCCCCCCTCTAGGACCGGCATCCTGACGGTCCAGGTTGCTCAGGATGATCCCGGTAAAAGTCATCGATGAGGGTGCGGTCCACTATATGTCTGGAAGGAACCCAGAGTCTCTCTTCCGGGCCATAACCCACCCAGTCCACCAGGAACTGCTTTCCTCGGCCCCTGTTGCGTACAGCCAACAGCTTCTTGACTTTGTAGACCGGACCGCCGTCCACTATTTCAGGGGGTGGAGGTGGGGTAGATGGAGGGACCAGGGGGCTGTCTCTCACGGGCTTGATCTGGCTGACATGGAAGGTGGGGTGGACGCGCAGGGATCGGGGCAGGCGGAGACGCACAGCAGCAGGACTGATGACCTGTGAGATGGGGAACTGACCCACGAACCGCGGTGCCAGCTTCTTCGACGGGACTCAGAGGTTCGTGTCTTTGGCAGAGAGCCACACTCTCTGGCCAGGCTGATAATCTGGTGCTGGTCTTCTCTTGCGGTCCGCTGCTCTTTTCACTCGATCTCCCTGCCTGATGAGCACCTGACGAGCAGCGGATCAGATGCGGCGGCAGCGGCGGAATAAGGTGTGGGCGGAGGGAACTGCCACCTCTGGCTCATTGTCTGTAAAGAGAGGAGGGTCGTAGCCAAACACACACTTAAAAGGGGTGAAACCTGTGGCAGATGTGGGAAGTGTGTTGTGCGCATACTCCACCCAGACCAGGT
Source organism: Lagodon rhomboides (assembly GCA_039737535.1). Taxonomy (NCBI): domain Eukaryota; kingdom Metazoa; phylum Chordata; class Actinopteri; order Spariformes; family Sparidae; genus Lagodon; species Lagodon rhomboides. Next base: position 1,548,137 of record CM077792.1, on the reverse strand, counting down.
GTTTGCTCCATGTAGCAGGGTTCTGTGACACAAGACACCAGAGGCCGGTCTCTAGTTGCTGGTTAAGCCGCTCGGTCTGGCCGTTAGCCTCCGGATGATATCAGGCTGGCCCTGGCTCCGATGAGCTTACAGAACTCCCTCAAAAATCTGGAGACGAACTGGGGCCCCCGGTCAGAAACAATGTCCCTTGGAAAACCATGGATCTTGAAAACGTGAGTCAACATGATTTCAGCCGTTTCCTTGGCTGATGGGAGTTTGGGCAATGCAATAAACCTAACCATTTTAGAAAATCGATCCACCACAGTCAGGACTGTGGTGTTACCTTGAGAGACCGGGAGCCCTGTGACGAAATCCAAGGATATTTCTGACCATGGGCGGGAGGGGATGGGAAGTGGTTGCAGCAGGCCCATGCTTGATCCAGTGGAGGACTTATTGCGGGCGCAGACCGAGCAGGCTTCGATGTACTCCCGAACCTCCGGCTCCATTGACGGCCACCAGAACCTCCGGGAGATGGCGAACATGGTCCGCCTGACTCCCGGATGACAGAAAAGCGGCGAGGTGTGAGCCCAGTGGATCACCTGTGGGCGGAGATTAGCTGGGACAAACAGCTTGTTTTCAGGGCACCCACTAGGTGGTGGGGCTACACCGTTGGCCAGCTTAACTGCTTTTTCTATTTGCCAAGTTACCGCTCCAACCACACAGGACAGTGGAAGGATGGGTTCAGGCTCCTTGGCTACAGGCTCGGGGTCAAAGAGTCGAGATAGGACGTCCGGCTTAACGTTCCGGGACCCCGGCCTGTAAGAGAGAGAAAAAGAGAAGCGGTTAAAAAACAGCCTCCACCTGGCCTGGCGTGAGTTAAGTCTCTTAGCTTGACTTATGTACTCCAGGTTCTTGTGGTCCGTCCACACCATGAACGGCTGGCTGGCACCCTCTAACCAATGCCGCCATTCTTCCAGTGCCACCTTGACTGCGAGCAGTTCTCTGTTTGCGACGTCATAATTTCGCTCAGCCTTAGACAGTCGGCGAGACAAATAAGCACAAGGGTGCGGATGAGGATCGGTGCGGTGGTGAAGCGGCGTTTGAGTTCCTGGAAGGCTGACTCCGCTTCTGGTGACCACCGAAAACCTGACTTAGGGGATGTTAATGCACACAGTGGAGCAGCTATTGCGCTGAAGCCCCTGATGAACCGCCTGCAGAAGTTAGCAAATCCTAGGAACTGCTGAACCTTCTTGCGGCTATCAGGTGTGGGCCAGTCAGTGACAGCTCTGATCTTTGCCGGATCCATCTGCACTCTTCCAGGGGCTACAGTGAAGCCCAGGAAGGAGATTGGTGTTGAAATTCGCTCTTTTCGGCCTTGACGTACAGATCATGCTCTAAGAGTCTTTGGAGAACCTTGGTCACTTGAGTCTTGTGGGATTCCAAGTCTGGAGAGTAAATCAATATGTCATCTAAATAGACATAAACAAACTGGTCTAAGAAGTCCCGCAGGACATCGTTTATCATGGCCTGGAAAACTGCAGGTGCGTTAGTGAGTCCGAAGGGCATGACCAAATACTCATAGTGTCCGCTAGGGGTATTAAACCCTGTTTTCCATTCATCTCCCTCTCTTGTTCTGATTAAATGATAAGCATTGCGCAAGTCTAGTTTGGAGAATATCTTGGCTTGCTGTAGCCGATCGAAAACAGAGGACATCAGAGGGAGAGGGTAACGGTTTTTAATCGTGATGTCATTTAATGGGCTGTAGTCAATACATGGTCTTAACGACCCGTCCTTTTTAGCCACAAAAAAGAAACCAGCACCTGCAGGAGAAGAGGAGGGACGGATAAGCCCCGCCTTCAAAGAAGTGTCTATGTAGTCTCTCATGGCTTCTCTTTCAGGTGCCGAAACCGAATACAGTCATCCCTTAGGAATGGTGAATCCAGGGCTGAGCTCAATGGCGCAGGAAGTGACATCGCCTTGGCTTTGTTGAACACCTCTTTTAGGTGATGGTAGCATGAAGGAACGGAGCTTATGTTGGGATATTCCGGGTCTACAGAGGAATCAGCAGAGACAACGTTAAGCATGGTTACATCCCCATCCTGTGCTGGAGGGTCAAAACAACGTCTCTCACAGTCCTTTCCCCAGCCCAAAATCTTCCCTGTTCTCCAGTCAATGTGGGGATTGTGGCGAAGCAGCCATGGATGTCCCAGGACTAACGCGTGAGATGGAGAATTGATCAAAAAAAAGTTCATGGATTCATGATGGTCCTGAATTTTAAGCTCTACTGTCTCTGTGGTGTGAGTGATAGTGAATAGGGCATTGTCATTAAGCCCTTTAGCTGTGATAGTTCTTTCTAGTTCTTTAGTCTTTAACTCGAGCTTCTCAGCCAGTCCCCAGTTCATAAAGCTCTCGTCGGCTCCAGAGTCTATGAGCCCTTTAATGTCTGTGGTGACAGCGTGGTGCATTACCTTGATGTTCGTGAGGATCCGAGGAGCGGGGCTAGATGTTTTAAAATCACTCACCCTTGTGGGTCGTTTGGCTGGACAGGCCGCCACAAGGTGCCCTGTCTCCCCACAGTAAAAGCAGCGACCTTCTTGCTGTCGCCGCTGTCGCTCCTCCCGTGACAATCGTGCGCGTCCAAGCTGCATAGCCTCTTCTGAGTGGGAGGGAGACTGTGGGCATGGTCCCACGGGTGGCTCGAAAAAGGCTGAGCGGTCCGGTGCGTTGGAAAATCTTCCCGTGCTCGCTGATCTGCTCCGTGCCGGCGGGTGAAGCTCGCGGAGTCTGTTGTCCGTCCTAATGGCGAGGGCGATCAGGGAGTCCAGGTCGGAGGGAAGATCCAGGGGAACCAGAAGCTCTCGGATGGGAGCCGCTAGCCCTTTCAAAAAAACGTCAAACAATGCAGTGGAGTTCCATCCACTCTCCGCCGCCACGGTGCGAAAATGAATGGCATAATCACATACCGTGTCAGTGCCTTGCTTGATATTCGTCAGCTCCCGGGCCTTCTCACGGTCGGACGAAACCGGGTCAAATGTTCTCTGGAGAGCCGCCGTGAACTCCGCCAGTGAGCTGCAGAGTGGAGATTTACGAGCCCACTCAGCTGTGGCCCACGCTCTGGCTCTCCCCGTCAGGTGGGAGATCATAAAGGCAATCTTAGATCGAGTGGGAAAAGCCTGTGGAGCGTGTTCATAATGGATAGAGCAGTCAATCAAGAATGGTTTACACTGACCTGGATCTCCAGAAAACCGTTCAGGAGACGCCAGTCTGACTCCCGATCCGAAGCCGGGAGCAGTCGGAGCTGGAGTGGGGGCTACTGGGGTCTTCGGAGCGATGGATGGGCCAGACGTCTTGGTCAGGTGATCCACGAGTTCCTGTACTTTGCTGGTCAAGTCGCCGAGATGAGTAGCCATGGCCGACTGGAACTGTTCCTGCCGAGATATCCGCGACTCCTGGTCCTGTAGGAGCGCTGCCACTCTCTGTGTCTCTGCTTAGTCCATTCTGGCCAGTGTGTACTGTCAGGCCGGGCTCGAAGCAGGACTCAGACGCAGAGATAGAGTTTGTCAGAAAGCACTTTATTTGAGTACTTAGTCAGCAAGAGGTAATCCCCGAACAGAGGAAACAAAAGGGCTATGAAAATTAACAGTCAAGACCTAAAACTAAAATTCCCTGAAAAGAGGGAAAATCACAAAATTCCTGACTAACCTGAATCACAGGGCAAATCTATCCTAAGGGATAAGAAAAAACAACCTGACAAGGAAAGGGAGAAAAAGGGACAAAATAAAATACTAATAAACAAAAGACGCTCCAAAAGGGAGGAAACAACCTAACAGGGAAAAAGACTAAACTAAAAGTCACTCCGAAAACTGGAGGAACTATCTAAGGGAAAAATTACTAAATAACTCAAAATCACTCTGAAGGAGGAAAAACAAAAGGCTATCTAACAACTAACAAACTAAGGGAGCAGCTAAGCTGTGAAAATTTACAAAAGAAAATCACTCTTACGAGGAGAACACACTTGAAGACGAAGCAAGGCAGATGACTGTGGCGATGGCGAGAACTGTGGTAATGCTGGCGAGACGATAAATGACACACTGGCACAAGACAAGGGAGACGCAGACTATTTAACACATGGGGAAGGGAGCACCAGGTGAACACAATCGGTAATTAGGGGAGACACTCAGACAGGTGACACACAGGGAAGGGCAAGTGACCTTAAACGAGAGGAGAGTTACTTTTCAAAATAAAAGCAGTGACGAGACAAAATAAACCAAGACCTCACCGCGGTGTGACATTTGGCAGGGGCGTTTGAGACATTTCTGCAATTGTCTCTGTGTGTGGCTGTACATGCTGGTATTTCTCTCTGACAGGAGTAAATGGATCTCAAATATTCTGACACCCCCTTCTTTATTAATGACCACACAGCCAGGCTGGTGGAATTTGGTCTCAGTACAGCTCCTTGGTGCAGGTTCCAACATTACATTTAAACATAAAACATATAACATAAATACATACAGACAGGTTAGGTTTACAGGTCACCGAGCAGTCACATATTCTAGTCTATTCTGGTTTTAGCCAGACACATGGTGAAGAACTAATATTTACATCAGACTAGTGCTAAAGGCAAAAGAGGTCGCAACATGTCAATATAAAAATGAATTTTTGGAAAGCAAACCATGACAAAAGCATTGTTACTGGGCAAGAATCTGCTTGGCTAGTCTTTGCTTTTCCCTTTGTTTTATGTAGTGTTTTAAATGTGGAATTTCTGTGACTGCTGCACCATGCAGCATTCAGGAAGTATAGTATGTCTCCCTCTCTGTCTGTGCCAACACAGTATGTCCTTAACTTTATTAATGGCAGACCACAACGACTTAAGTTCAAGTGAGAGGCAAGGAAATAAGTTGTGGATAACATCCATATTCTCCCTCTCTGTACACTGTATGCCTCTTACTGTACATATCTTGTCTGCCAAGTTTAGCTTGTTTTCATTTAACGTATAATTTTATACAGAGTTATTGAGTTTGGTTTTATTGTATATCATTGCCTGGTTTCATTTTATTATTGTTTGTCACATTGTTGTTTGTTTTTAACATCATCTTGTAAGGTGTCCTCAAGTGTTCTGAAAGGTGCTTATAAATATAATGTATTATTATTGTTGTGTTATTATCGTTTATGCAACATTAATAGGGAATTTGGGTTAAATTTGGCTATCAATAATAATTGACTATCCCAAATGATTATTATTATGATAAATTATAACATTTAATTTAGATAAGATCATATCAGGAGCACCACCTTTGAAGAAGGGAAAAGATAGCCAATTCAATAATTCAGTCTCATAAAAAGGATTAAACTGTCTATAACATGGGTAACGAGGGTTGGACTTAGGTCCAAGATGGTGGATCATCACTTGTTTCTTTGATAGGGAAGAAATAAAGAAACAATGGTGATGCTCACACCATGTGCTCACTGATAGCACACGTAGGTGTGATACAGTCCGGGCTGAAGGAGTGTGTGTGTGGGGGTCATGTGATGCCAGGTTAGAGGAGATGGTTAGTTGCATGCAAAGACCCTGAGTCTGTGTGAAGCGTAATTCAACTAACATCAAATTAGCCATGTAGCAAAGCAAACTACCAATAACCTGACTACACAGAGATCACAATAACACCCAAACAGTGAACAAACACATATATTGAGCACATGTGCATTTCATCAACCAGAGTTCAACAGTCATGTGCTTAGCCATGCTATGTTATACTGTCTGCTATCTGGGCCAAGTTCAAATTTACCAGACATGAAAAGGTGTTGCCACGCTGATGCCAAGATGGGGAAAGTTGTGGCTCCATGGTTGAACAGTGGCGTCCTGCTGTGCAGTGTCCATTGCTGTTGTGGGGAGAAGTTCTGTGGGCTCTCAGCAGCTGTTAAGCCCAGGAGGGTCCAGGAGAGGTGCTGGGTGCAAGGCCGCCTAGTGGGAGAAGAGAGAGCACAAAAGAAGGCTGAAGAAGACTGAAGAAGTCTTGGGAACTGAGTTCAGCTCAGAGTCCATTTTGAAACCAACAATGAGTGACTTCATCTGGGGATCCCATTATTGTTGTTTGTAATCTTATTTTTGTATATTTGAGTCCTACAGTAAATGAAACAAGTCTCTTGTGTCTGTTTAGCTGGAGGCAGCTCTTCACAGTCCGTCTCAGTACAGCCTGCTTGGCTTCTGCACTGTCAGTACGTCGTTACCACAGGGTTACCTCTGGGTGAGTACAGTTAGCTATACTTGTAGTGGACCTCCTCTAGATTTAATGTTCTTGCCTCCTTCTCTCCCATTATCTTTAAGGAACTTCTTCAAATTTAATCTCATTAAAGTCATTCTCATAATACAGGACAGGATGGCCATCTTTACCTTTCCAACATGTGTTTGTGTCTTTTGACATTATATTTGTCTGCTGATTTGATGAACTCCTCTGCTTGTTGTTTACGTCTTATTGAGATAAGCTGTATTCCCTTTTTGTTCCTGTGACGTTCAGGTTGCTGGTGGAGGGGGCAGCTCCAACCATGGCCAAGTAGAGATCTTCTCCCTTAACCGAGCCACTCCTCGCCTTGTCAAGACTGTCCCACTGAGGGCCCCAGTCCTCTGTCTGGAGTATGTGAAGGAACCTTGTCCCAGTGAAGAAGAAAAGGAAGCTGAGAAGGCTCAGACTGCTGCAAAGATAGGAAACATCATCTGTGTGGGCCTGCAGGATGGCAGGTCAGTCATTTCTACTCACTCTGTGCCTCCGTCTCTGAACACTAATCGAGTCAGGGCCTTATTTAGTAAACTTTAGAGGGGTATTGGGCTTACTACTGTAATGTGTCTCCATGTCTGCCCAGTATCCATGTGTACAGCAGCGTGGACACAGCTGTTCAGTGCCTGCTGACGTTGGTGAACATTGACAGCTCTCCAGTCCTCTGCCTCAAACACTCGCTGGCTTTCCTCTTCGCTGGACTGGCCAATGGCAAAGTAGCTGTGTACCACAGAAGAACTGGAGGTGAGTTCTCGCTGAAGAACTTTAGAGTGAGCACTGTAGTGCACATTCATAGTATTACACTGCAGTAGGAATGGTGCTAAAGCATGGACCATTCCTCCTCTCAGAGAGACTGTGGGACGTGGACTCATGCAGGCTGGTGTCTCTGGGCTCTCAGCCAGTCTGTACTCTGCTGACACTTGAAGACGCTGTATGGGCCAGCTGTGCCAACCAAGTCACAGTTATCCAAGGATCCAGCCTCAACACAGAGGTAAGCCATTTCATCAGCAACAGCTGAACAGTTCTGTTAAATATGGATAATCATTAAAGTTTGTATGTTGTTATACATATATATACTCTCTGTAGAAGTTTAAAATCAATATCTATATTTAAGTGTTAGTCATCATTTAAAGATGTTCCACATTGGTAAGCATCAGTAATAAAAAGACAAAAATACTATAGCTGTACTATTCTGATGGTCTTGTGGTCTAAAGCCCCACCCTGTAACAATAACGATGCCTGTTCACCAATGTTTGCAACTTCCTGATTCTGCCCATTGACAAATACCAGTGATGAGGAAAAGGGATAAGATCAATAAACTGATCAGGAAGCCAGGATCCATTATTGGCATGACCCCTGACTCACCTGATGTGGTCTTGGAATAAAGAATGGGTAGGAAGCTTAACAGCGTTGTGCAAAACGTGGATCATCCAGTGTGCAAGTAGCTATGTCACTCTTTTAGTGACAGGCTTGTTATACCGAGATGCTCTTCTGAGTGATTCAGGAAGTCTTTTAATGTTGTCACTCTTAATTGATGTGATGATGACATGATGTCGATGACTATAACCAATCTTAAGTACTGTGGAATGATGCTAGCCTTGAGTATGTCTTTTGTATTATTGTCCTACTTCTTGTTCATCCTAAATATGTGGTGACACTGCAACAAGCTTGGGGGGATTATTAAAGTATTTCGTATGATATCGTATCATAGAAACCAGCAGAAGCAATCTCAATTTTGAAAGTAGCCAACTGGAAAAATTCCCCCTCCAACTTCCAGAGCTGCTCCTCAGAAACACATGAACGTGCACCGCCTGACTACACTGACACCAACTGAGCCTTAGCTCTTGCTAGTCAGCAGACAGATGTGTATGAGAAGCTATTTCACTAGGTTCAACAAGCTTTCTTAGCTTTTTTAGTCCATGAATACACAACTTTGTTTGAATGTCACAATCATATTAAACACAAGCAAAAAAGCCATCACCAACATACCTCAGTTTGAAGGCTAGCCAGTGTGACAGTATTCCTTACTGCTGAAGGTGTGTGCTGTGTGCTAACATTAGCCGTTGCAGGAGGCTGTTGCTGTGTGGAACGAAAACTTTTGGACTGAGGATAAAAAGATTTACAATTCCACCTACTTCTTAGAAACACACTTTATAATGACGCTTATTAACCTCAAGTTGATGCTGAGAGATGATCCATCGTACTGTGACTCTGTCTCTCTGCCTCTCTCTGGACTGTAGAGTTTCCAGGCCCACACCAATCCAGGCTACAGTGTTAGCCACATGGTTCGTTCAGGTGCAGGGGTATGGATGGCCTTCACCTGGGGCTCCTCTATTCACCTGTTTCACACAGAGACCTTGGAACCACTGCAGGAAGTCAAGATCTCCACCCGTACCGCCCATCTGACACAAGGTGAGGCTTGTCTTGGCAAGTGAAAATCAGACGCTTGTCTAGTGCAGCTGAGAGTTGGTCAAACACCAAGTTTGACACAATATTTCTTTTCTAGAAGTTCTTTATTGCTTGCAAGCAAAAGTCACACATCAGCAGTGCATAGATGATGACTGAAGAAGGCAGTCTCTCCTCATCTTTTATAATAGTAGAAAACCAATACACACAATTGGAGCAGTCACAAGGTTACATCTGGACTAACTCGAAATAACACTCCCACTATCTCCACATCCAAATTAGGTTAAACATAAATTTAACATACACGTACATTTCATAGTTCATGTGTCATACCTCAACCATTGTCAGAAAACATAAACACAGGAGAGGTTACACAGAAGCAGTTACAAAAACACTCTTCAGGATGAGCTCCTTCGCTGAGTTCCTATCTGCAACCATATAACTGTCACAAGACAAACCATGCAGGAGGCCCACAGACACAAGTTTTTAATCCTACAGACATATTCTATATTTGCTAAGTTTCATATGCAAGAATAACATGTCAAAATACTAAAGGGACATAAGAGAATTTCCCTCACATCCCCCCCTTTGATTAATTTGTAAACTTGTTCGGGGGTCATCCGACGTCACACGTGAATGTTGATATAAGTACTCGACCTGCACGTGCACAAGACTGAAGATATCAAGTGCTAAGCACTGGCTCTGGCAGTCAGGAAGGTTAAATTAGAACCCACTTTTACCAAGCTGCCTTTATGTGAAGACACCCTTTTTCTTAACTGTTGATTCGACACCGTACCCACAGCATAGGCTGACATGCACCCACCCAGAAATGTAACTGCACGTCGCAGCAATGTGGGCCGCAAGGAAATGGATTGGTCCATTTAAAAGTAGAGATGTGAATCTTTGCTGGCCTCATGATTAAATTCAATTGTGATTCAGCTTATTGATGCTTCAAATGCAAAACAATCCTAGATGCATCATGTTGCATCTCGATGCATTTCATTGTATGGCATCAGGCTCAGTGTATCACTGCACGTGGCTACTTTTTCATTATTAAATTCCCCTTTTATTCAGAAAGTTCTTCCAATAATCAGACTACAGCAGTGTACAAAATAAAAGCTGCATCTTTTCAATACACAATCACTACCAAAACAAAGCATTGATCCATCTCCAGTGCCTTACACGTTTGTTGTAATCTACCATTATATTTTTTTCACATGGCAGCTTTCAGTTAAGGCATTTATTGACTTTACTGCACACACCACTCTCAGAGTTGGGAGGCAACGTTGACGGCGCCTCCTCAGATCTTGGCTGATTAGCTGGGCTTGCTTGATTATTTATGGGGGCAGACATTAGCTTCAGGTGAAATTAGCTAACTGATTAGTAATCAGTGTGAGGCAGAAGTCACGCTCAGCATGGGTCTTCTCCAGTTCATAAGGTCCGACATGTACCCGAGATGTCCGTTTAAAAAAATACTCACTCTCAGATGATCTCTGCCTCTCTCTGGCATCCCTCCTACATAAGTAACGTTAGCTAACGACCTCACAATTAAACTTTATTGTCCACATAAGGCTGGACAATCAACAATCAATAAAACCAGAAGCCAAGCTTGGTAGATGACAAAAAGTCCAAGATTATACTGTAGTACAACTATATTAGTGACAGTTTATTGCTGTCACTATATTAGTGACAGCAATAAACTGTCACTAATATAGTTGTACTACAAATACAACAAATATGACATGCTTACAGCAAATATTGACATATGCGATTATTCACAAAGCTTGTAATTAATTAGACTAATGTTCTTAATCCCTTGACAGCCCTTATATATAATAAATATAAAGGTTGATTGTCATGTTAATAGTTAGATGTCTTTTTTGTTTTGCAGGTCAGGTTAGTGTCTCCAGCTTGCTAATCTGCCAGGGCCTGCTGTGGGTGGGGACAAGTCAAGGCATCATCCTCACCTTCCCTGTACCCACTCTGGAGGGAATCCCCAAGATCACAGGTCAGTACTGAGTACAGTATCTCTCCTATTCACCTCCAGACTGCATGTTCTCTGTGACTGAGGCATGGATGTAATTACACACAGCAGGTGCTCATTAATCCTGGTGGTTCATATAACATCCCTGTAGCATGATATGTCTGTGCTGACTCAGGCACAGGGAATTGAACCCACCAGCTTCCAGTTAAGTCAGAAACTACATTTATTTTGCCAATAACATTTTACAGCATGTTTGAAACATTGAAGAAAGTGATTTAAAGTTTGACACTCAAAAAGTGACATGGACATTTTTACAGAAGGACCTGAAGTGTTTTTTTCATCAGTGTCCATGTATTTCCTCTGTTTGATGTCGTATCATATTAACATTTGCCTTTTGTGGTTGGGCCATCGTCCATCACAGGTGGCTGACTGCTACTATCATAAAATTGTGATTTTTAGAGGCCCCTCAGCCAGGGAGTGTGTCCCCTCAGAGCTGCTGAAAGACAGGAGATGTTGGTGCTTCTGACATGTGGGAGAAAAAATGAAAAGAAGTTTTCTGCTCAATGTGTTTCATGTCTTTGTCCTGATTAATATTTTATTATTAATCTTGCCCAGTTTGGCAAACCCAAGACACTTGGTTACATTGGTTGTAGCAGTGTTTCTTTACTGTGGACCACTGTTAGTGTGTTTCTTACAATGATACTAGGGCTGTCACCATATCAGATTTTCCAAATGACCAAACGAATTCCAGATAACAATATTATTGTGATTAAAAATTTGAAAGAAAATATGCTATCAATCAAATCTATCTTTAACTTAATTTACTGTGTGTTATGTGTTTTTTGGAAATAAATTACCCTAAAATATGTAGACGAGTGCAGGGAGGTGGACAGAGAGTCTGTTACCGTAACTGGTAAAAAAGTGTCCAAAAACATTAATTTATATGAACTACTCAATTAGTAGTGTAATGGTAACCAGATATACTCATAAAGATAGAATGCACAAGGCCAAGCATCTTCACTGGATTATTCACATGGTATTATCATATGTGTAGTATTAACATAATATAAATATTTCATTTTAATAATATCATGGTTATCACGAAGTTCGCGACACCCCTAAAACATACCATTGTTTGGGTTTTCTTTGCGTTTTCTTAGTTTCCTCCTTAAAGCTGGTCAGTCCACTTTATGTCAGGCTTCTGAGGTCGACCTCAGAAGCCTGCGGCTTTGTTTCTGCACCACACGTCAATAAGCTGTGTCTACACAGCAAATTGACATGTGGTGCAGAAACAAAGCCGCTTTTAAACCAACCTTACTTTTGTTTTCTTTTTTTTCAACATTTTCATTTTTCTGAATCTTTTCCCCTGACCCTGGACCTAAATACACTGTATGACACAATTTGTACACAACTAGCATTCTGTATCAGTATTAATTTATTGATCTCCGTTGCCTGAGTTTAAACAACTGTTGACCTTTATTCAAATGATTAAACGTAACTGACCAAAAATAAAACCAATATTGACAAAAAAAATTATAATCATACATTCATATGTTAGAGTGGTACATGGTCTATATCCTGTATATCCTGTTGATCCTGACATAATGTCACACATCATTTACTCCTTCTCATAAGGTGCTATTGGAGATAGTGTGGACTCATTTAGAACTGTTGTACCCTCAGGTAGGGGTGTGGTGTCTCTGAATGCTCACTGTGGTCCCGTGGACTTCCTGATGTCGATCTCTAGCACCCTGGCGTCCGATTTGCTTCGCCGAGACTCCGTCCTCAATGGCAGCGAGGAAGGTAATGTGGGAGGAGATGAGGGAGGGCAGAGGCTGGAGCAGAGCAGTTACCCCCAGGACTCACAAGCTCCTCCACCAAAGGAGGAGAAGCCCAAGCGTCTCCTGCTGCAGTACCGCCTCCACTCAACCTGCCAGCTGCCCGGGAAGGTGCTGACAGCCCAGCCCGAACAAGGGAGCCCAAGGGCCCTCCGCGACTCCCTGGAGCACAGCCCAGAACACAGCTCCATCTATGAAGTGAATGAGGACCCTGATGTCTGGGTGAGGGGGCGGCCTAGGGAGCAGGCGAAGGAGGTGGAGCCCAGGCGGAGCAAAGTCACCTCAACAGCCATCTTCTCCGGTGGCAGAGGATACCGCAGGATAGCACAGACAGGCTCAGTCGATCCCTGCTCAGACTCCACTGAAAACACACTGCTGGTGTGGCAGCTGCCTCTGACTCTCAGCCAATGAAAGACGAGCATGTCACTGACTGACCCGACTGGCTGATCAGTTTACTCAGTGACTGCTGTTCCAGACACATCTGTGGACTACACCAAACAGGTCAGCTAGACCTGACGTCTCATCTAAAAACAAAGGGACCAAGTGCACAAAGAGTGTGTGTGTGTGTGTGTGTGTGTGTCTGCGTGTGCGTATATATATTTTCATATGTATATAAACGTGTATACCAGGGGTCCGTTTCACAAAGCAGGTTCAGCAAACTCTGAGTCTAATCCTAAACTCAGAGTTTCCCTCATTTCAGGGTTAATAAACTCAGAGTTTTCACTAAACCTGCTTTGTGAAACGGACCTCAGGTCTCCTGCTGAAAAGCTAACAGTGTTACACAATGAGCATAAGGACCAGGTGAGATGCTCTGTCAATCATTACAGAAAAACACCTTAAAAAAACAGCCATCTAGAGGAGTGTCGTTGGATAAAAATATGATGAAAGTAACAAAAAATTGGCATTTTTAAAGGTTGCTTCCAGAAACTGATTCCTGGGGGAGAGTGCCCCCAACCCCTCTACCGTTACAGGGACAGTAACATCAGAAGAGATACCTTAGGTGTGTGGGGGGTTAATTCTGTACATTTGACGTAGTTACCTTTTGTCACAGTAGAAGCATTGGGTCTAGCCTGGTGACTCTAATAGTTCTGGCTTTGCCTCAGTTTATCTGGCCCACAGATTGATTTTTAAGTTTTAAGATGGCCCCTTCAGTGATTGAGTTAGACACTCCTGACTTACATCATCAAAATCTACACTTTTGCTACAATGAATTATAGATTCAGTATAATTAAGACTAATTAACTATTTTATGGTTTACTTAAAAACAATTGAATGTCCAGAAAATAACCCAACTTAAACCCAATGGCTCATAGCTATTATTTAAACATCTATGTGAGCTCAGTTTTTATTTTTTTATTTTTTTTTAGAGAAATTGGATGTGTTCAGTGTCAGTGTCTTAGTTAATTGGTTAACATTCATTTCAGTAATGATGTGAATGCAAATATACTTAACTTCGTGCAACCCAATATGTTCTCTTCATAATCATGTGCTTACTTAGCTTTAATTTCTGATGCAAAACGATGTCTGCTCACTGCTGCTGCTGTTTCTTTTATTCCCAAACAAATCATAGACTCAAACGAAATAGATCTGGTAGAAAATGTCACCTAAGTTGTGATTTAAGGTAGAAGTCAGAATATTTATAAGAACAAAGTCATAATTTTAAAAAATGGCATATTTAGAAATATCACAGATATAAATTTGTAATTCAATGAGAAATCAAAATCACAGGATTATATGATTATCTATGATAGAGAATGGAAATCAGGCTATTTTCAAATGGTGACATCATCTCCATCACAGTATGACTTTTTTCTTAAACATTATGGTTTTCCTCTAAAAATGACATTTTCCCCCCTAACAGCCATGTTTATGCTCTGTCGTAGAAAACAGATCAAAAGGAACAAACCAGACTCAGACTGGACTCACAAATGTGTTGCACGTCCTCTTCTCTAAAGCTTTGGTTTATCTGTTGTAGAGATGTGGAATAACCAGACAGTGGCATCACTGGTATGAAGAGAATGATAGTGGTAATCAGAAAGTAGACATATTAAATACTGTGTGTATACAAATAACAAGTATGTTTGTAGAATGAAATGTATTCATTTTGCTATCAAATGTTGTTATTTGCATTTAAAATTGAGCATCTGTGAATTTCAACACTTTTTTCAAGAAGACTTCAGTGTCTTGGTGTTTCTTTGTCAGTACATGTATGCCAGGATGTAATATTTTACTTGTACATTTGTGTGTGTGTGTGTGCGCGCACACGTGTGTGTGTGTGTGTGTGTGTGTGTGTGTGTGTGTGTGTGTGTGTGTGCATGTGTGCATGTGTCAACTCAGAGAGATAAGAGAGATAGACAGTGCAGTAATGGTGTACAGAAAATAAGTGGTGAAACTGTTTAAAATATTCAGAGTTGAAAAGTATTGAATTGATTGGTTATTATTTATTATTGAAAAAAAATGTATTTCTGACAACACTATAACATTATATCTCGACATTAATAAAGTTACAGTGCTGCTTGAAAGTATGTGAACCCCTTGAGCAGTTTAAGTGGTTCTGTTGTTTTGCCATGATTTTCTTATTTTATCATCACCAGTTTTCATATATGAAATGTCAGATTTATGTTTATCAATTACATGTACTTGTTTAGAGGGGCTTGTTTAAGTAGCCCAAAAACTACATGAAAAATGGAATAAGTGTATGTGCAAAAGTAAGTGAACCCCCAGCTGCATTGGTAAAGTCAAGCAGGTAACAGATTTAGGTGAAACACATTTGGGTGCTTGATTAATCATTTAAGCAGACCAATGAAATGAGACATCCTTGGGAAAGGGCCAGCACTAATTAAAAGAGAGGAAACCAATCAAACCACTGTAGTTTCATATAGATCAACAATGCCAAGAGGAAAGGAGATATCTGAGGACATGAGGAAGAGAGTAGTGACAGCCCATCAGTCTGGGGAGGGCTATAAGACCATCTCCAAAAGATTCCAGCTCCATCCATCCACTGTTAGACAAATCATTTACAAATGGAGGGCCTTCAACATGACAGCAACTCTGCCTAGACATGGATGCCCATCAAAACTATCACCTAGAAGCACCGGAAAAATAATGAACCAGGTAAAGGCCAACCCACACATCACCTCTAGAGAGTTGCAGACCTCTCTGGTAGCATCATGGACAAATGTGCATGCATCTACAATCAGACAAAAATTGAATAGCCATGACATTCATGGGAGGGTTGCTAGAAGGAAGCCCCTGCTCTCAAAAAAGAACAAAGCTGCCCGTTTCAACACTTGGACTCAGCACTTGGACAAACCAGGGGCCTTCTGGAAGTCCATTCTCTGGACAGATGAGTCTAAAACAGAATTATTTGGTCACAATCAAAACCACCATGTTTGGATAAAAGCCAACACTGATTATCAAGAAAAGAACCTCCTCCCAACAGTGAAGCATGATGGTGGAAATGTGAAGGTCTGGGGCTGCTGGGGGATTTGGGGCTGAGTTGACGCCTTTTGCTCGGGGCCGTTCTTGAGTGGTCTTTGTAGTGTGTTAGGGAGGGCCTTGCCTTCAGGCAGTGGTGGTGCAATGGGGGGCTGTACTTAGTCTGCGATGGGGTTTGGGTGATTGATGTGCGTACGCTGGCGCCCCCTTGGGTACTGGGATCCAGGGTTGTTAACTATGTCGTCAGTGGTTTTGATGTTGTGGCTCATCACTGTATATTAGTTTATATGGATGCATATACAGAATGTATGTACTATGTTTATGTATGCATGTATCTGTATGTTTTTTGACTTCTTGTCTACAAAGGGAAATCTGAACCAGGAACCCAAAGGTAGTATCTGAAACTCAGAGTGAAGGGGTGAGCACTGACCAATGGAATGGATTTTGCCTTTTGTAATACTTGCCTATTGTACAGTCAGTGAGGCTCTGTTGCTGGACAATTTTTTAACAAATCCTGTTTTTTAAAAAAGTTATAGGGACAAAATCAGCCATTTCAAAAAGTGGTGAGGACATGTCCCACCGTAAATGACATCTTTGTGGACACCAATGATTTTGCCATTTTACAAATTGGAGGGCACAATGTTGGCCTTGACATTGAGGTGATCATGCCAGCAGAACAGAAATGATTCAAATAGATTTAACTCAGAGAATTCACAAAATATGGTCATGATGGTAGGCTACTATCCAAAAGGAATCTTTTTTATGGAGGCAGAGGAGTTGTTGCAGACCATTTCTAAATTGGGATTAAAAATTCAGTTTATTGTCAATCAAGGCACATGTACTTGGTTTCCACCACTGCCTGCCCTATAGTAGTAGTGATCTGAGGAGCAGAGGGCTTACACCTGAAATCCATGAGCATGTCTGTAGTGGTTAAAAATAGGCTGTCTTTGTTTCCTATGAGCATTTGTAAGACTTTCCCATTTCAATCACTTCCTTGGTGGAGAGATACACTTTGCTTGATGCGTGTTTGTAGTTTGAAATGATGAGAAGGTTTTATCCAGTCGGTCCCTTTGACCATTTATTGCTTTCACATTGTTGGTTGATACATAAATCTTGTAAATAAAAATAAACAAAATAACTAAGGCTTTCTAGAAAAGGCTAAAACTTTGTCACATGGCCACCGGAACACGGTCAATGACTGTATGCCATGCGTCTCTCCACCTCCGGCCTGCGTCAGCACTCAATCCTGCCGCCACTAGGGAATACACAAACTTAAACAAAATGAATGCATACTTATACAAGTGCTAATTATATTATGAATGTTCTCTTATTTCATATTTAAACTTTAATAATAATAATAATAATAATAATAAATGAAATCTTAATAACTAAAGAATGGCTCCTACAATGTCCTTAGTCTTTGTCACATTTAGTTGCAGAAAAGCCCTGTCACACCATCATGAACATCATTTTCAGCAGCATGTAGGATACTGACAATAGCAGAATCATTTGCAGATTCAAAGATGTGTCTGTTTTCCTAATGGCTGCAATCATCAGTGTAAAGAATGTAGAGGAGAATTGACAGGACCGGTAGATGAACTCAGACAAGGAAACCATACACGTAAGTGGGTGTGGCTCCTTGTATTCGGAGTCAGGCTAACGTCCACGCTAGCTGCTATATGTTTTGCATTGAGGTGATACTTGAGACTTGATGTGCTGCGGTGATATGCGAATTCCTTGTTGCATAGCTTGCACACAACCACGCTCTTATCGACGCTTCATCCGTTCGTTTTTTAAAACAAAATTTCCACGGGGCCAACCATAGCGGTCTCATCAGCTTCTTCGTTCATGTTCACTGTGGTTTGTTGTTGTTTGAAGTCATGAACGCTACTTGGTGCTCCAGTATAATCGGTCCGCCTGAAACTCGTCCAGTGAGAAAGATTCCGCAGTGAAAAAATAAGTGCGATTAAAATGCGTTAACGCGTTGTAATGAATTAATCCTAATTTTAACGCGCTCCCGGCCCTAGTTTTATGACCTGGACTGCCCAATACACAGATTTCCCGCTTTATCCATGGATATAGGCCTACCTGTGAGCTGCACATCATCACCGCGAAAAGAGTTTAAAGTAGGGTGACCAGACGTCCCCGATTTCCGGGGACAGTCCCCGTTTTGGGTGACCTGTCCCCGGTCAAAGCTGTCCCCAAAAATGTCCCCGATTTTGACACTGAACGGGGGGGAAATGCGCGCAGGCTCAAACACCAATTATTGCGGTAGCCATTTAACTTTTTTTTTTTTTTTACCAAACCAAAAGACAAAGAAAATATATACATATATACATAGAGAGGGGTATTAATGTTATACAGTACAGGTATATATTATAAGTATTATTAAATAATACATCTGTTTGTAACAATTTATAATATTCCAAGGTTTTTATAGCTTTTCTGTCTTTCATATTTGGTAATAACTGCATGTAACGTCTGATTTCTATTTTAAACTCATAAAAACTAGTTTTTTTGGATGACCATTTACACTTGGGTCATTCTCATGAAATCTTGGTTTCAAAGATTGGAGACAAGGTATTTTTTTAAAAAACAGGATCAACAAATTTCCTTTTTAGCCATTAATAACAAAGTCTGGAGTGGTTATGATTGTTATTTTTAAAATATTTACTGACAATTTAACACCTTTTTTTAACATATTTTCCAAAACATGTCCTTAAAAATCTCATTACCGCAATGGTCTGAAAGCATCAAGACCATCGGAAAGCCAAACAATTTTCATATTTTTAAAAAAAGGATTATTAATAGTCATGCATAATTAATTGAAACTCTGCAACGACAAATATTTTTAAATTCACATTTTTTCTTTATTTTTCTTTTTTTATATCATTACCGCAATGCCTTCTGCAATCTACAACCTAATGACATTTGATGTCCATATTCTGCACATGCTTTTTAAAACAAACTACTATTTTTCTATTTATTAAATTAACCTTAAATGAACACCTGTTTCGGTAATGATACATACATTTCAGAAATGACAATGCATGTTTCGGTAATGAACTACTACTAATAACTATTAAGAAATGCAGTTTTAATCAAGAAATTCATACACATGAACAGAACCAAAACAACATGTATAAAAAAACATCAACACAGGGCTAAATAGAGCAACATTTCATTTCATTTTGACATTTTTTACAAAACACAATCAAAATATTAGGAGGAAAACAAACGAACATGAGTTTTGTATGCCAATGCTTCCTACTGCTACCCTATTTCTGCTTTGTGAACTTTGCCCAGATTTCTGGCAACACACAGAAGTGCCGAGCTGATGATGTTGCAGGTTGTGGCTCTGGGATGATTGCCTTAATGTCCTCGAAGTAGTACCACACCTTTTCTCCCTCAAAGCGGATTGATGGAATGAAAAACTTGTTTGGTCCTGCACAGCTCATGGTGTCTACTTCATACTGACCATCGACAATCTAGGAGCATAGTAAAACAAGATAAATGAATAGGATTTAGGAACATGACATGTCTATACTGCCAAAAAACTCTACATACCTGTGTAATGGTGCCAGGGAACAGTTCGCCATCATACTGAACAAGAACCCACTTTCCCACTTCCAAAAGCGGATTAGCATTCTCCTTTTCTGATTCCACATCTCTGAAGTTAAATGCTTTTGGGCTGAAGCATCCACAGGGAAGCCACAAAAGCAGGACACTTCTTGGGTGTGGATAAAGCCTGGTTTTGTCGATACAAGCTTAAGGAGAAAAGAAAATGAATTTTATTTGACTTTAAACTCGTCAAATACCTTACCTTCAACTGACATGACAGTGAGTAGATTATGACAGACATTACATTTTTATTTACCTCCATTTTAACCCATCTATTGAATAGAGCTTAAAGGATACTTCTGCCAGGAACCCAGGTAAGGGTAGCTGTACATTTTTCCTTATCATATTTAGTTGGGATATGTTGTTGTTTTTAACTGACTCACCTGATGAACTTTCATTGTCCCAGGTACTGACTTCAGATGTGGTGGGACTAATTCATCACTTCTTTTGATGTCCTCCTCTGTAATTTTAAAAAGCCTCACGGATGAATTGAGCTTCAGCTGCTCAAAGAGAGTGTCAGCATCAGGTATGCTGGTACCATAGGACACGATTCTGTCTGCCAGGTTTTTCAGGGCACCACCCACTCCATCGGGAGCACCCTTTCCATGGGATGCCTCTGTGAAATTCCATGTCACATTCATAAATCCCTTCACAAATGGAACTGTTGAAGCAAGGTAAAAGTTTGTTTTGTTACTAAAGAGATGTGGGCCCATCAGAGATGGAGTGGATGTTCCTGGCATTTGGATGCTCCTCTCGTATGCCCCTCAGTACTGGGTCAAGGTGAGCCCATGTGGCTGTGGCATCGTGCTGCATGCATGCTGAGAGGGATGCGAATGACTCCACCTTAGCCCCACTAAGATAGAGAACTCCTGTATGGAGCGTGACCTGCTGATTTCCACCTCCAAAGTGAGTTTCTTTTATTTCCTTGGTGTACTTGCAGGCATAGTTCTCACTGTAGTCTATGTGAACGACTACATCATTCTGGGTCAGGGTCTCTCTCAAGCTCCTCAGTCTTTCAAATTGGTGCTTAATGTTAAAGATATGTCTGGAGAAGTTTGGAAGGTGGTCTTGAGTGAGCTCCACCAGCTTCTCAATTGAGGTGTGCCTCTTATCAAGAAGGACATTCCTTACTTCCTTCTCCTCAGTGGACCCATCTTTGTATCTCTTTATCAATGGCACAGATTTGGTAACCCACTCATCCCATGCAATGATGTTTCCTTTTGTTGAAGGATCCAGTGTTGAAGGAAATGGCTTGTCTTTGCATGTGTTGCATGTCCTGTACATGCAGGGCAAGTTATCCACACTACAGACACTGGCCAGGATGAGGTCCCTTGGGGATGATGTTTCAATCACGCCAAGCTGATGCAACTTCTTTGTTTTCAGGCCAAAGTTTTCGTGTATTTTGCAAGCACATGTGTCTCGATCAGACACTCTTCTCTGGCCAATCCAAAAAGGCTTGAGTTTGAAGAACTGTGCCTTGGAAATGCTGTGCCTTGGATTTTCAGACAAAAATCTTTTATGAAGATTGGCCATTGTGTCTGTTAGGGCTCTCTTCCAGAATATCTGTCCCTTTTTCTGAATGTCTCCTGATTTTCCATTGATAACAGTGGAAACATCATCTTGATGAAGGAAGCGGCTTATAAGAGTGCTCATAAGTCTCCTCTGGCTGTTGCTGGGTATGTTGTATGTTCGCTTATGACCCCGCTTTGTTTTTTCATTCTGGGCCTCTCTGCCCCCAATGTTGATGGTGACCTGCTTCCTTTTTGCTGACATCGCCAGTCTTTTGAGTCTTTTCTTGAGTTTGTCCATCTCTTTTGTCCTTTCCACAAGCTTTTCTTCTGTGGAGCGCAATTTTGACTTTAATTTTTGCATTGTTTTCTTTCTTTTTTTCTTTGTCTTTTCTTCTTTTTCTTTTGTCTTCTTTTTCTTTAATTTCTTTGGGGTATATCTTGTATGGAATTAGATTTGTGCCAAAAGTAACAAACAAAACTTTTTAAATTGCAAACAAAAATAGGAATTTGAGAGAACGTAAAACTAATTTCAAAAATAAAACTTATAACTTGCAATCAAATAATTTGTCAAATACTGTAAAGTATTGGTCTTTTACTCTTCTAATAACGCATTATTTTGTTTACGGTTCCCTTTGCTTCTCTCTCTCCGCTCAGACTTTTGCGCTGACTCTCAGCTTTGCGGTCTCGCTGCAGCTCTTTCTCGTTTGCGCTCCCTGATTTTTTGTTTGCAGTTTTGGCACAAACGTCTCGGGTGGGCGGGCTTTTTCAGCAGAGCGTCCCCATTGGCTAATTAGTTTTTGACTGACACAGCTCGACGTCCGCAGTATACGGTATGCAAGTTTCCCAGAATGCATTTCGCTGCAGCGGTAGAGCTGCTAAAAGCTGTTTTAATTCTCGCTTTAGCGCTGTTAATACATCACTTTCTTAAGTTTTAATATATGTTTATGCGAGAAAGTACCTATTTAGATCCTTAATATGCGATTAGTTTATCCAAATGACGCCTGTTTGTAAATTTGTTACGACGTTTTCGGAGATGTGAAGAGCCACCTGTGGGACAAGCGCTCCGGGAGGTCTCAGAGACAGCAGCCCGTCTCCTGATGTGATGGGCCGGTCAACCTTCGTCGTCATCCCGGGTGTGACGGCGAGCCAGTCATCTTAAATGCAGCTCTTTGAAGATTAACCGCTGGCTGGTTAAACTATTTTTGTTAGATAAATATTGGTATCATGAAGGAAATCTAACGATGTGGTTAGACCGGCCCAAATAATGCGTTATTAGAAGAGTAAAAGACCAATACTTTACAGTATTTGACAAATTATTTGATTGCAAGTTATAAGTTTTATTTTTGAAATTAGTTTTACGTTCTCTCAAATTCCTATTTTTGTTTGCAATTTAAAAAGTTTTGTTTGTTACTTTTGGCACAAATCTAATTCCATATATCTTGTTGGAGATGAGGTTTGGAAATCAACATGCTGAAGTTGGTCTTCTGAGATATTTTGAATCATTTCATTTGCCTCCTTATCCTCGTCACTCACTGGGGTTGTATCCAATCTAGCTTTTAGTTGTTTCTTCTTTGTGTAGTATCTTTTTAAGTTTTTCCGCCACTGCCTTTTCTTTTTCTCAGGTTGTTTTTTTTGTCAAATCCTTAGTTTTTGTAATCTGGCCATTTTGCTTTCGTTTTTGATATCTGGAAGTTGAAAGGATGCATGACATGAAATCAGTGTCTCAAAACAAGGGACAAATCTTTGAGTACATCAAACCTACAGGATACAAAGGGAAGACTAAACTGTGTGTGTGTGGTGTGGTGTATGCGTCTGTGTGTATAGACACTGTATGAGATGAGAAACCTACAGGATAGAACAGGCAGACTACACACTGTGTGTGTGTGTGTGTGTGTGTGTGTGTGTGTGCGTGTGTGCGTGTGTGCACACGCATCTGTGTTGACACTGTATGAGATGACGGCATGTGCTTTAGACCAGTGATTCTCAACCTATGTCATATCAAGGACCCCTGATGGTCCCCATACCCTATAATTGAGAACCACAGCTATTGACTATATGCCAGTTACTTTTTAGGTAACCTCTCCAATCCCTAACCTCTCTCTTTCCTTCCTTCTGTACTCTTCCAGCATTACTGGGTTGGTATAAATCTTTTCCCTGTGCTTGGCCAGCCGAGCCCTTGCTAAAGCTTTCTTTTTTTCATTTGCTGACAGTCTGCAATTAAATAGGACAGGACAAACAAAATGTCAATAATAGCACAGTTTTAAGATAGTCATACATTTAGAACATAACTGTAACATGGTACTAACACAGTTACAACAGTGTAATTACATGGCAGTTATAAAACAGTCATCAAACAGTAATAGCATAACTGTAACACAGTACTAACACAGTTACAACAGTGTAATAACATGGCAAATAGTAACAAATAATTTAGATAACAATTCATAATATGGCTTTAAAAATATAGTGCATGGTACATTCTATAATATAAAATTCTCATTGCCGAAACAGAAGTTCTCTCTACCGCAACTGGCCTGAAATTGTTGCGGTAAGAGAGAATTGTGTTGCGGAGGATGAGGAACATTAGCATGTTTTGCTAGCAACAGAGAAGCCATGATGACTAAGCAAATATTTACTCCATGTACATAAATAGACATTAATAATGTCTATTTTTCTTTAAAAAATAATTAGCAAACGTTTTTCTAAATGTGGAAAACTAGCTGTATCGGTAATGATAATCAATACTGTCATGTATGCAGTCTGACAGGAGAAAGTTTAACTTTTAACACGAAAGGAAAAAGAGATTACCTGGTAGCCATCTTGAAAGCACTGGCATATGTGTTGCATCATACAAAATAAAACTTTATTCAAAATTATCTTTCCATGTCAACGAAGTCATTCAAATATGTTGCGGAGGATGAGAACTTAAGTCATGGACACTTCGTGTTTCCTCTTTTATTATTATTATTATTAAACATATAAATGTAATTAATCATTTTTCAGTCACTTCAGAACATCTATTAGAGCATCCATTATTTTTTTCTGGAATATATTTTTTTAATCTGTTAAAATAACAGCATAACATACATTCAGACAAATCTGGACGCATTGCGGTAATGAGAAAGTTGTCATAAAATGCAATAAAATGTAAATAAAATTAATTTCTACATTGAAATTACTCTTTGGTCCATATAGAAAAAAATATTAGCTTTATTATTATGTTTTGTTATTTTACAAAAATGCATGTTTTATGACTAAAATCATTACTGCCATGGTGTACTAATGATTTCATGAGAATGACCCACTTATGGATGTAGTATTTACCTTGTAAAATGAAAAGATTCAACAAATATATTTCTTTTCTTTTGGATTTTTCTCCATCATACGTAAAAATTATATCTTTTTTCTTAAGTTTGATCTTGATGCCTGTCAGATTTCCAAACATATCTTCTAATTCCCTCCAAAACAAAAAGGTGTAACAACAATCAAAAAACAGATGACATATATTCTCCTCCTCCTGTTCACAAAAGGTACAATTGACATTCATATCTTTAAACCTCGAGATGGTCTGATTGACAGGATAAATTAAATGCATAATTTTAAATGAAACTTCCTTTATTTTATTTGTGACAGTATTTGTTGCTTGAAGTCCAGACTGAGTTCCAGTTTATATCTGTAAACTTCGAGTTCCAGTGTAATTTAGCTGATGGGGTAATACTTTCTTGGCAAAGTTTCCTTATATATCTATTCGTGCACTTTTTATCCGTTACATTTATCCCATCTAGCATTAAATTTACTTCAAATTGTACATTAAACTCTGGTCTACCATCTCCTTGCAGTAACATCAACAAACCTGCAGGTATAGCGTCAAATAATATAGCAAATTCTTTGGGTGTAATAGGAAATGTATATTTTTTTTAAAACTCAGTATAGTTGTATAAATGACCATTTTCATTCAAAAGCTGTGTCACAATGTTTTCATCAAACCATCTCTTAAAAAACAAGGATTTGTTCTTATATCTAATATTTTGATTATTCCAGATCAGACATTTGTGTGGTGAAAAATTATGTTTGTGCAGTAGCATCCAAGAGAGTAAAACTTGTTTATGAAAGTTAGCCAGATTGACAGGAAGTTTATCAGCACTGTAAATTGCAATTTAACAAAAATTCAATTCCCCCAATCTTCTCAAAAACAAGGTCCGGTAAAATGTACCATAATTTGCTTTTCCCTTGCAGATACTTCTTCAACCAGTTTATTTTAAAAATTATATTGGATGTGTTAAAGTCTAATGCATTTAAGTCCCCTTGATTGTATGGGTTGCACATTACTGCTCATTTTAATTGATGGGGCTTATTTTTCCATATAAAGTTAAAAATTTTCGTGTCAATCTGACTAACTTTTTTTGGTGGAACATCCAGTACCATGGTTGTATAAACCAGTCGGGATAACCCTTCACTTTTAGAGAGCAAAATACGCCCACCTATTGACAGATCTCTTAACAGCCACATGTCATACTTTTTTTTCATTTTTTCAATCAATGGATTAAAATTCAAGTCAACTCTTTTTTCTTGATCCTTACATATCTTAATGCCCAAATATAATATAACATCTTTAATACAAATCCCTTCTATTTCTGTCAAGTTGCTCGGACTATTTTTCAAAGCAAAAAGTTCACATTTTTTAACATTTACCTTCAATCCTGACACCAAAGAAAATAAATCGAGACAGTCAATTGCCTTTTTTTTTTTTACCTCCTTTTCATTCTTTAAAAATATAGTAGTGTCATCTGCTAATTGACAACATTTCAGTTCAGTACCTGCAAAATGGATGCCTCTAAAATAATCCTTATTGATGTGGAGTGCCATAGTTTGCATGATTAATAGAAATAAAAAGGGTGCAATAGGGTCTCATTGTTTAATCCCTCTCTCTATATTGAAACTACAGGTGGTTCCATTTAACAGGTTCACTGAACTACTACACCTATTGTATAATGTCTGAATTGCAGTTTTAAAATAAGAGCCAAAACCAAAAAAGTCCAAGGTATTAAATAAGAAGGAATGTTCTATGGTATCAAAAGCTTTATAGTAATCTATGAATAGTATAAAGCTATTGTCATCAATGAATTCATGATAATCTATTAAGTCAAGAATTAAGCGAACATTATTACTGATATATCTACCACTCATAAATCCAGACTGACAGTCATCAATAATCATCTGGGCCCAGTATTTCAAAACTTTTAATCTGGATCAGGATAATCCGGATAATGAAATCCTCCTTTTCTCAGTCCTGGATCAAGGTGATCCTGCTCACTTTATCTGAGTATTTCAAAACACTGGCAGGGTGGATCACAGTGATCCCGATCTGGGCAGATACGGATTTCCAAATCTCGTCTCTCCGCCTCCGGATCGAAACATGGCGGACTACCTCACAAAAGGAGCAGCTGGGAGCACGAAAAGTGTAAGTTTACCGTCATCTAATGTGTAGCGGTTTTAAGACCATATGAACGCCAACCAACATATCATGCGAGCCAACTTCTTGAATCGTCGCCTAATTAAAACCAGGCTGTAGCGATCTCTAATTGAGCCGCGGCCGCGCTAACGGTAGCTAACTTGGCTCCATTGACTTGTGTGTTAAGCAGCTAGCGGGCTCGCAAGGAAGCTGCTTTGTTGATGAATTTTGCGGTCTATGGTTTCACTTAAAAGGGAATTAATCGGACGTACATCATACCGTAACTTTTTAAACTAACACCAACCTGTTCAGAGTTTATTAGCGTTACGTCATTGGCAACACAGCAGACTTAAAAGACCTAGGCTCCATGTGTACAGAGCAGACTGCTGCAGTACTCTGGAAACGTAACGTTACACGGTACGATATTAACTATACGGTTCATTCAGAAGTGTCAGGATGCTGTAGTGATGCTGGGGATGATATCATGCTTTGTGTACATAAACAAAGATATACTCATACACCTTCTCTTTCTTCTACTTTCAGAGTCCACTCACAGCCATGGACCACTCAGCTATTAAAGACAACCGGTCCGTATGAGTGCTGGAAATTCTTGGAAACGCTTTAATTGTATTGATACATTCAAGGTTTTCAAGTTATTGGATTCTGAATAAAGTGCTTGAAATTGTAATTACATTACTTTCATGGTATGTAGCTTGGTCAGTGACACAATTAGAAACATTTTTTCATCCTAATTTGTTTCCCTTATATAGAAGGCTCTCACTAAACATAATTATGGTCATTTATAGGAAAATAGCCTCTGATTTGATGAAGTAAAATAATCAGTTTGTACACAAACACTTACTGAAATACATTGCTGCATGTTTCAAAATCACATTCAAGCTATTCAAACAAATTGAACTGGCCAATGAACAAATAAAGCTGATGCTGCTTCAGCAAAAAGAAACAGAATTGAAAATAAAGCTATTAGATAAACAGCTCACTTCTGACCTCTGAGCTGGGTTAGGTCCTGTTTTAGTTAGTGGCCACATTATTTGAAATGTCTTTGTTTTGTTGGAATTAAAGTTGGTTTGGACCCTGCATTCCTGTTGTCTTTCTCTGATGTTTTGGTACATGCAAGTTACAATGTTTGAAACTAGAATTTAAGAAATAGGTCAGTAATTGTTACTCTTATTTACAGCAGTTTCAGAAAGTGAGGTCATATATTTTACTATGCTTTAAATTTCTTACAATTAGGCTGCTTTAATGTTTAAAGTAAAACACTATCACTTTAGATTAAGTGTAATGAACATCTTGAGTAGCTATATCTAGGAGAAGTGGAGCTGAGACTTAATCTAATTGAATCAATCTAAGTGAAATCCACCTCTGAGGTGGGATCCAAATGATCCTGAAATTTTGGTATCAAGTTGATCCAGATATCTGCCTTAGCTTTTGAAATACCCAAATCCAGCCTTTTATCTGGATTCAAGGGAGGATTGGATTTCCAGAGCAGAATCCGAATCTTCAGGATCAGGATTATCTGGATCTGTGTTGAAATACCCAGTTTTCAGATCAGATCTAGATTTAATCCAATCCGACCAGGATAATCCTGTCAGATCACTTTTGAAATACTGGGCCCTGAAGACAAGGTTTGAGTCTTTGAGCAAATATAAGTGATAATAGTTTGACATCATTATTAATTAAAGTAATTGGTGTCCAGTTTTCGATACTCGCTGGGTCCTTCCCAGGTTTAGGAATCAATGTGATGAGGCCTTGAGACATAGATGGGTGTAATCTCCCCACCAGCTTCCTTATAAACATTGAACAAAAATTCTGAGATCTCTTCCTTAAAGATTTTATAAAATTCACTTGTTAAACCATCATTTCCAGGCGACTTATTATCCTTTAACTTATAAATACATAAATTAATCTCTTCTTGAGTAATATCCTGCTCACACATATTTTCCTGTTCTTCATCTATTCGTTTTACATCCTCAGCTATGGAACTAAAAAATGACAAAGAGTCACATAAATTATCTTTTTTCTTGTACAGATTTTCATAAAATTTCTTAACAAAATTAGAAATTTCCCTGGCATTGTCTGTAGTCTGGTCATTGATATTTAATTTAATTATTGAGGAGGTTTCTGCATTTCTTTTTTCCAAATTAAAAAAAATATTTTGTATTCTTTTCACCTTCCTCCATCCATTTTTTCCTGGATCTTACAAAGGCCCCCCTTGCTTTATTTTCATAGATCTGATCTAGTTGTAACTGTAATGTAGTCAAATTTTCTTTATCTTGTTGATTGGTATCTGGATTTGCATATATCATAATTATCTTTTTTATTATATTATCCTCCATTATCCATTTCTCTTTTTCCATTTCTTTCCCCCTATGGGATGCTAGTCTTCTAATTTGATATTTCAAGAATTCCCATTGCTCTCCAAAGGAGTTCAGTAGTTTAGCCTTTCTCCAACTTTCACTGATAATTATCTTTGCCTTTTCTAGAAATGATTTATCTTCTAAATAAATATTACTCAATATAAAAATAAAATCCATAAATTCCATAACCAAAATAATCCACCTTCCAAACACATGAATTTTATTCTTCAGAATTTTACCTTTAAACTTCCCTTTTAGAATAGCTACACCTGCAGAATTATTACTACCATAAGACATCCAAATGTCCTCTCCCCATTGCTGCTTCCAAAATTTATAATCTGTCACTAAGGCACGGGTCTCTTGTAAAAAATAAAAATCAGCTTTAAATTTTCTACAAAAAAGAAAGACAGCTTTCCTCTTTAAATTGTCTCGGATACCCCTAACATTCAATGAGCACAGTGATAGGGACAGTGTCAACCGCACACACACTCCGAGAGAGAACACAACAAAGAAAAAAAACAAAAACACAAACTAAAAAACTGATTTTTAACACCTACTTTAGCGGTCTACTTTAATGTTATACCTGATCATTTATAACAAGTCTTCTCTTACTTGCTTTCGTCCATCATATCGTAGTTCCTTCCCATCGATTATAGCTTTGGCCCCCCTGAAAAAAGCCTTCTTTCCCTCCTTGCGTGCTGCCTCAATGTGGGGCCACAGTTTGTTTCTAGTCTCTTTGTCCCTCGATGTCAAGTCCTCTCCGAATCTGATTTTCCTGGATGTGAGATAGTCCGCATTCTTGGCGCTTTTCCATACCATTTCTCTGGTTGCTCTGGAAGTAAAACGCGTGATGATTGGTCGTACTTTACCTTCAACTCTTCTTCCTACCCTGTGGCTGACGTCGATGTGGAGATGGAGAAGGTCTCCGAGCTCTGGAGCAATTGCCAGGCACATGTCCATCACTTGCTGCTTAACGTCTTCTCCTTCTTGCTCTGGAAGCCCGTGAAGTCTCAGGTTCCAACGTCTCTGATAGCGTTCAGCATCGTTCACCTTGTCCTCCAACTTAGATATCCTTTTTTCGTGGTCAGTAGTTACCTTCTTCACAATAGTTACATCTTTTTTCATATCCTGAATTTTTTCGACGAGAAATTCTGCATTTTCCTTCAAGGCGTCGATACTTGCTGCGTTGTAGTGAATCAATTTCTCCAGGCCATCTGCTTTCTTTTCCAGACCGTCAGCTCTTTGATCTATTTTTTTTTCCAGCAACTTAATGATATTGTCCTGTACCTCTGCCAGAGTTGGCTCAGCTCTCACTTTCTTCGATGCAGGGTACTTGGCATGGAGTCAGGTAGCGGCACGCATTCAGGGCTTTGAGGGCGTGAATACTCGTATATCCGTATGAGTGATTTCCATCTCTGACCCAACCGTAGGAATATTCTTACATAAGGTAGTGAGGAGGTTTCTATCCATCTTGACTGTACGCAGTTTTCCTCTGTCTTTTCCTCTTCTCCAAGCCATGATGGTGTCTGTTGGCGTCCCAGGTGTTGCCACTCTCCAAGTTAATTAGCGTCGGCAGAAATTTTCTTTTCCCCTGGCTTGCCTTCGCTAAAAGTTGTGACTATCTGTCTCCAATTCTCAGATTAAGACTTGGTGTTGCTAAGAGAGGCCGTTTAGTTTGTATAACCTATAAATCAAACTCTAGGTGTTTGAAATCAGAGCTCTCTCAATCGCGTGTCATCCCCTCCCTGTCCCTCGGTAGCCATTTAACGCATCGCCAGAGAAGACATCTTATGACGTACAGACGCAGCAGCGTCAACAACAACAATCTAGAGGCGGCAAAAAAGAAAGAAAAGGAGACCAGCAGCCGCGATAAATGGTATGCTGTGTATGAACTTATTTATTTTGTGTGAACTGGCAGTAGACTTGGCTCTGTGTGTGTGTGTGTGTGTGTGTGTGTGTGTGTGTGTGTGTGTGTGTGAAGTGATGTAACGTTAAAGTAAGTATGATTGTTTATCTGAACTGAAGACCTAACGTAACGTTATAAAAGTCAGTGAACGTTAACATTACGACACTGTTTTCATGTCTGTCATTAGTGAAGCTATAACGTTAACGTTAGCATGAGCAGACGGCCTTCATCCTACTGGAGTCGGCGCTGCTGTTTTATCTAGCAATATAGACAGGTGTTTGAAGCAGGTTTGACACTAGGGATGTAGCACTCGGCAGGTCGCAGGTGGTTAGAGAGCCTGCTAGTCTTACTCTTAGTGCTGGTATGGAGTCTACTAGCTAATATGGTAAATCAGGGACATACTGCAGAGTACCAGACTAATAGCCTAGTCTATAACATTGAGACTGTCACCTTCCCTCGCCACTTTTTCATTGAATCATCACCTAAAAGTGTAAATCATAATAATCTCATCTTGATCTCCACCTCTGACAGTGGAGAAATGTCTCAGCAAGCACCTTATACAGTCTTACACAATAAAATACCAAAGCTAATCACTACGGCATCCCGACATTCCTACCTGCATAGGCTGCCAAAATGTACTACTACTAAAAGGTACCTTGTTCCAATTCCTAAATTATCTACCATGAGCTCCACTGAACAACCTGTTGCTGGAAACTGCAGCTCCAATGAGCTTAAAACCCTCAAATTTGGCTTTATTAATATTAGATCACTGTCAACCAAAGCCCTACTAATAAATGATTTGATCTCTGAGCATAAGCTGGACATGATGGGTTTATGTGAAACATGGCTAAAACCTGATACTTTTCTGCCATTAAATGAAGCCTCCCCTCCTGACTATAACTACACCCATGTTGCTCGGGCCTCTAAACAGGGGGGAGGAGTTGCTCTTATCTACAAATCTATTTCCAGTCTAAGCTCCAACCAGGATATTAAATTTACTTCTTTCGAGGCTCTGGTTTTAAAACCATCCTCATCAAATAGTAACAGCCTTGTCCAGGGAACAGGCTTTCACCTGGTTGTTCTGTACAGACCTCCAGGGCCTTACTCCCAATTCCTAGAAGAATTCAGTGAATTTATTGCAGATCTTGTGACCCGTTCAGATAAGATCCTTATCATTGGGGATTTCAATATCCACCTAAATAAGCCCTCTGACCCTCCAAGGAAAGCCTTTTTGAGACTTCTTGATATTTCCATATTTCCAAAACTCTGGATTTGATAATTTCTCATGGACTAGATGTGTCAGCCCTGAACGTCGCTTCAGTCTCCTCTGCTGTGTCAGACCACTCTCTCATTACATTTGAAGCGTCATTAGCCTGTCCCTGTGCCCGTGACACAAATGTTTTTACTTCTCGTCATATTAGCCCGGCAATCATAGCTACGCTCAATGATAGACTGCCGGGGGTCCTGGCTCCTTTTGCGACTGTGACTAAACCAGTGGAAAGTTTCACAAATGAAGTTAATTCAGCACTTGTTTCTCTCCTCGATTCTGTGGCACCCGTCTCTACCAAGACAAGACGACCAAAGAAATCTAATCCCTGGTTTACTGCTGAAACCCGCGATCTCAAGCAGGCCTGTAGGAAAATGGAACGAGCTTGGCGCAAATCTAAACTTGACGTTTTTTACGTTGCTTGGAGGGATAGTGTTCTTAATTATAAGCGTGCTCTTAATAGTGCTAGAACAGCATATTTCTCCGGCCTAATAAACAGTAATAAACACAATCCTAGATTTCTCTTCAACACCGTCGCTAAACTTACTCAAAAATCACAATCTGTGAGCTGTGCACCCTTTAATGCAAATGATTTCTTAGATTTCTTTTGCAATAAAATTGACGAAATCAGAATCAAAATTAACTCATCACTGGCTTCCTCGTCAAAATTTGTTATTAGACATCTGTTCGCCGTTTCGCCGTCAGTCTCAACTCTAAACACTTTTGAAAATATCTCCCTTGAGATATTGTCTAAAATTGTCTCATCCTCAAAGCCAACTACTTGCGTCCTTGACCCATTTCCGGCAAAACTGTTTAAAGAATTATGGCCAGCATTGGGACCTGCAATGTTAAATATTGTTAACCTATCACTTATGACTGGTGTCGTCCCTACTAGTTTTAAGTCTGCTGTGGTAAAGCCTCTACTTAAGAAGCCACACCTCGACCCAGGATCTCTAAATAATTACAGACCAGTATCAAACCTTCCCTTCTTCTCGAAAGTCTTAGAAAGAGTTGTGTCCCAGCAACTCTCAGGCTACCTACTTAATAATAATCTCCTGGAACCTTTCCAATCAGCGTTCAGAGCCTGTCACTCCACCGAAACTGCCCTTACTAAAGTGGTAAATGACATTTTACTTACCTTAGACTCTAACTCTACCTCAGTGCTTCTGTTACTGGATCTCAGCGCTGCATTCGATACCATTGATCATGGCATATTGTTAGACCGACTAAATAGTCAATTTGGCATCTCTGGCCTGGCTCTCGCTTGGCTAAAATCGTACCTGTCTGAAAGAACACAATGTGTTTCTTACAATGGTACTTCATCAATTTTTACTCATGTTAAGTATGGAGTTCCCCAGGGCTCTGTTCTGGGCCCTTTGCTCTTCTCTTTATATATCTCACCTCTCGGTCAATTAATTCGGAGCTACGGAATAAATTTCCACTGCTATTTGGACGACACTCAGCTGTATGTGCCCATAAAAGCTGATGATAAATCTCAAATCTCGAAATTAGAAACCTGCTTACTCGCGGCAAAGAAATGGATGTCTGAATATTTCCTGCTCCTGAACTCCGATAAAACAGAGATGCTGGTCATCGCCCCTGCAAAACAGAGACACCATGTTGATCAGGTGACTGTAACTCTGGACAACTGTGTTATTTCTCAAAGTTCAACTGTAAAGAATCTTGGTGTTATTTTTGATTCTACCCTCTCCTTCGATCAGCACATCAAAGAAATTACCAAGATCGCCTTCTACCACCTGCGCAATATAGCGAAAATTAGGTCCTTCGTGTCCACAGCTGACGCAGAGATCCTGATTCATGCCTTTGTTTCGTCAAGGCTGGATTACTGCAATGCCTTACAGTATATTCGGGTCTCCCGCGTGAGAGCACCAAAAGTCTTCAGATGGTTCAGAATGCTGCTGCCAGAGTCCTAACACGTACAAGAAAATTTTATCATGTTACACCAATCTTAGCCTCACTGCACTGGCTCCCAAAAGATCAGACTTTAAGGTGCTGCTGATGACATACAAAACTGTACACGGTCTTGCCCCGTCGTACATGTCAGATCTCATTACACCATATATTCCTTCTCGGGCATTACGCTCTCAAAACTCTGGGTTCCTGGTGGTTCCCAGGGTCCAGAAAAAGTCAGCTGGCTGCAGGGCTTTTTCCTATCGGGCTCCCTTCCTCTGGAATAACCTCCCAGCTGACATCAGACAATCTGGCTCTGTTGACGCCTTTAAATCTAAACTCAAAACTCACTTCTTTGACTTAGCCTTTAATTAGCCTTGACTTCGACTGCTAGCTCCTTCAGTGGGTCAGTGTCAGTCTCAATGAGTTCCTATAGTACTAGATTTGCATTTTACTGCCGACGAGAAACAATGTGTTTATGCTGACTAACATCGCTTTTCTCTAACGTTTGTTTTTGTTTTTCTGTTCCCACAAGCTGCAAGCTGTGTCACTCTCTACTCTTTCTGTAGTTTCCTCCTCTTCGTACTCCTCCTTCTCCTCCTCCTCTCTTTCAATCAGGCTTCCTTCAGTTGGACCTCAAGCCCCTGGGAACATCGACCTCTCTTGGCTACTGATGCCTCGAAATACTGACTGATCAGGATCGCCAGACCTTGTGCTCCACTGGAACTCTGCTCTCCTCTGCTTCACCATCTCATCATACCTATGTTTCTGGATTTCTTGATGCCTCTTCACTCTGATCTCTCTGTCTATTACTAATTATCTTGTGTGGCCTGCCCTCTTCCAGGTCACCAGTGTGGACAGGAGGTTGCATGGCTCGGGTACCACTTGGTGATGCCTCGTCCTGCTCAGTCGTCTCCTGGAACCACTCACTTTACATTCTGTTGTATCTGACATTCTGTTAATGTAATTTGCTATCTGTGATTGTTGCTCTTTTCTGTACACGCGACATCTATTGCACGTCTGTCCGTCCTGGAAGAGGGATCCCTCCTCTGTGGCTCTTCCTGAGGTTTCTTCCATTGTTTTTTTTTTTACCCTGTTAAAAGGTTTTTTTTTCCATCAACATGGGAAGTTTTTCCTCACTCGATCGAGGGTCTAAGGACAGAGGATGTCGTTCACTGTACAGATTGTAAAGCCCATTGAGGCAATGTGATTGTGATTTTGGGCTATATAAATAAAATTGATTTGATTTGATTTGATGAGATTACCAGGTGATGACATGTGGCTCTGTTTTGGAAGAGGAGGAGGTGGAAGACTGCTTTGGTAGCATATGATTTTCCTGTAGGCATAGGGACCTGAGACTCTGTTAAAATAATAAATAAATTAATAAGTCAGTGGTTGATAGTTGTGTGTGTGTTAGGCTAACTGCTGTATTTTGTGTCGGGCTGGCACCAGACAGTGCTGTGTGGGCAGGGCCGGCTCTACCTAATTTAGTGCCCTAGGCGAGATTACTCTCCGGCGCCCCCCCCCCGACACACACACACGATTAAATTACACCAGCCAAAAGAACAATCACAACAGTTTAATTTTAAGAACAGCAAACGTTCAAGTACTGAATGACAGCAGCCAAAAAACCCCAAACAGAACAGTTTAATTTTAAGAACAGCAAACGTTCAAGTACTGAATGACAGCAGCCAAAAAAAACCAAACAGAACAGTTTAATTTGACAGCAGCAAACTTGCAGGTAACTCTTTCCAGCGTGTCTTTCACTTCAACTAAAATTGTACACGTCTGGACTTCCTTGCAGCAAAAGCATCTATGGTATCATCAAATGACACCTGCCTAGACACTTCACGGTTGATGCTTATCAGTGCAAGTCCATTTAACCGCTCTTGAGACATGGTAGATCTCAGGTAGGTTTTGATTAGCTTCAATTTGGAGAAGCTCCTCTCTGCAGCAGCCACTGTCACAGGAATGGTGACAGCAATTCTCAGTGCCACCCACATGTTAGGGTAAACTTCCTTCAGTTTCTTCTCCTGTAGGAAGCTGAGAAGTTCAAACGTTGTCATTTTTCCTTTTTCCATGTCTGGGAAACTCTGCAACTCCTGTGCCAGTTCCTTCCAGTCCAGGTCTGACTGTCCATTACAGGTTAGGGTGTTGCTCAGTGTTTCACAATGTCTTCTTAGTTCCTCATTGGGCAGGTCAGGGAAGTTGACAAGAACACCAAATGTCTTCTCAACTTCACCCAGTGCCTGAAATCGTTCCTGCAGTGAGACAATGGAGACATCCACCACCACATTGAAAAAGGAAACTTCCATTTTCTTTAGTGCGTCTGTCATTTCCTGGTCAGGAACCTCATAGGAGAACTGTCGTTTTTCGTATTCTCTTCTGCTTAAGGACAGCCTCTACGTTCATCTTGTCACACATCTCCTTGGCACACGCTTGAGCTGAAGCAAATCCACTGTCTCTGTAGCCCACAAGGAAAGCTTCAGTTTTCCTTAGAAGATCAACTGCAACATCCATTTGCATTGTTTCTGACTGCAATAATTTGCTGACATGTTGAATGTTTGTCAGGATGTCATGCCAGACCACAGTACAGATTGAGAATCTGTAAGATCCAACCTCTTCAGCTAGTGATTGTGCCTCGATTTTCATAGTTGGGTCTGTGGTGTTGTCCCTCACCTCTATGAGTGCATCTCTGACTTCTGCAGCCTGGTATCTCACAGCCTCTACACTGTTGATTCGACTCTCCCATCTGGTATCTGACCAGGATTTCAGGGTTGTGGTCACATGTTTTTTTAAAATGGACCATCTCTGTGTGGAGGCAGAAAAAAGTGTGAACAGCTTCTGCAGGTAGCCAAAGTAGCAAGTGGCATCTGCAGAGCTTTTTGCTGCATCAGCCACCACCAGATTCACTGTGTGTGCTCCACATGGCACAAATAGAGCCCTTGGGTTTTTTTCAAGAAGCCTGGCCTGGACTCCTTTCTTCTTCCCTTTCATATTTGCTCCATTATCATAAGACTGCCCTCTACAGTCTTCAAATGGGATGCTGAGCTCTTCAAGTCTCTTGAGAATGAGGGTTGAAAGGCTTTCTCCTGTGGACTCGTCTGCCTCAAGGAACCCCATAAAATGCTCTTTTATGTGTGGGGTGTCCTCAACTGCAACATGACGAATGATGACAGATAGTTGCTCTTTATGGCTCAAATCAGGGGTGCAATCCAAAATTATTGAAAAGTATTTGTTCTGTCGAATTTCTTTGACCATTGCCTCAACAATCTATCCACCAATGCAACTGATGAGCTCATTTTGAATATTTTTCCCTAAGTAGGATGTATGGCTAACTTTAGTTTCCACGTCAGCGACATGCTGCTTCAGTACTGTGTCAAACTTGGCCATGAGCTCTACTTCTTTCAGGAAGTTTCCGTTATCTGGTTCATGAAGTCTTTCTGTGGTTCCCCTGAGAGCAATATTTTGCTCTGCCAGTGATTGTATGATGGCCACCAACCTGGTCAGGACTTCACGCCACCGCCTCCTTTCAGCTTCTATTAGTGCCAACTCAACTCTGTCTATTGTTTGGTCCTTGTCAAGACGAGTTTCAAGCTTCCATGAGGTCATGTGTTTCCAATGTTCTGGACTGTTCTCATGAGTTTTTAGTACATCACTGCAATTTTTCCAGTCGTTTAGTCCATCACTGATTAGTTTATATGTTTTCTGTGAGAAGAGCTTGCAACAGAAGCAGTATAAACTGTTGTTTTTAATGGAATATACCATCCAACTTCTCTTGATCTTTTCTCCATTGATTAACTGTCTATGGAAGTAGTGGTGATGGCAACTTCTCCCATCTTCTTTTTTCGGGAATTCAAAGTCAGATTTTAGCTGATATGGCCCTCTGTGTACTAATTCCACCCTCACCTTATCAGACAGGGAAGGCCAGTCAGCAGGGTCTATTGGTGCTGCCCTGAGAGATTTTTCATGGACTTCAGGATGTGTTGACGGGCCTGGGGTGTCCTCAGGCTGTGGAACAGTACACGCTGTGCTTGTCCCTTCACCTGCAAGAAAATCAAACACACATGCAAATATAGATATTAATCCTTCAGTATTAGTAAAGTCACACAATGATTTACAAATTACAGGACATCAGGCAATAAATACATCTGAAGTATAAATTAGGAATAACAGTTGTATTGTTCAGTAATGTGACTGCAACATTTAATTACAGAACTCACCTGCTTCATGCTGACTTGCAGAGGTTGGTGGTGTGGTTGACGTGACGCTGCTGCTGCATGATGCCTGACTTGTCGCTGTATTTAAACAGAGTACATCCATACTGTCACACCACTGCATTAAGTTTGTTGTGTCAATCTATTTCACTTAATAAATCACTTAATTTTAATTGACTAAAAATTACATTTACTGGCATTACTAACAAGGTTGTACCATTCAGTAACAACAACAATAACATAGTAGTGTGTCAGAGACCACAAACAATTGGATAAACTTACATGCTTCAGAGAGTGGTGTTTCTGTGGATGTGTGATCTGAAAGCCCCTCTCCAGAAGCTGTTTGAGGTGACTGTAAATATTTTCTGAGTGCATCTAGACAGACAGAGTAAATGTATTACATTACAAGCAAAAACAAGTAATAAGAAGAAAAATAAAAAATAATAATACTTTAATAAAATAATAATAACCTGCAGCTTGCATTTTCATCACCTGGCTACTGAATTTCAGCACAATATCAAACGTGATAAGACAGTAGGAGAACTAAGCACCAGCAGCAGCAACTGTGTCAGTCAAATTAATTTAGGCTACTACTCGACCAAACATAATGATGACGTGATGAAACTGAAATAAAATACCAAATCAGACGGGACATACAGGAAGAGATGATAACTGTGTAGAAAACTAATGAAAACTCATCACAAACATAAACAGCGCCGATGCACCGCGCATTTCACATTAAACACGATATAGCTAGCAAGCAGAAATATGTGCTAGCGAGCTAGCATAAATAAAACGTCTACACACAAAACGGCATCATTTTTGTGAGTGCAGGTGACTCACATAGCCATGAACCTCAGAGAACTTTCGGACGCGACACAAAACAGAAATAAAAGTCTTGAATCCAGAACTTAAGTTTGATGTCTTTCTTTACTGTAACTTAAAATCATACAAAACAAAAGCTGAATCATAACTCCTATCTAAATAATAAACTGAAATGTGACGGTCAAAAGACTGTGATGCTCCTATGGTTCGCGGCTTCTGTACTGACGTTCTTCATGCGTCCTGACGGTTTTATATTAATATCAGCAGCCAATCAAATGCACCACAGTATGTAGTATCTAGGTTAACTTCTACATTACTGAAATAAATTCGTATAATACTAAATATGCATACAATAATTCCTAAGTTTCTAAATTCCCTTAAATTCTGCAAAATATTAATTCTAAATACAAAATCTATGTACAAAATAAACATTTGACTTAAAACATAGAAAATGGCTCTAACATATCCCGGCCCCTAATTGACTAGGCCTTAGCATATCAATTATCAACTTAAACTTAAACTCAGAGCCATTACCATTCTTCTACTGCATATCTTACACAAATAACTTATCATTAACTTTCTTATCTCTTTTCAGGTTTCAGGTAACACTAATCTTCGCAATCTACAGGTAAGTATATCTACTCAGGTAAGTCTTTCCCTTCTTTCTTCATTCTTCACCCTGCAATAAACAAAGTTTGGTTATTGGTCTTTGGATGGTGCTGGTCTTCGTCCGGACTTCAGCACTTCGGACTACCCCTCTGGAGTCTGGCATGACCTTGGTGATTCTGTCCAGCATCCAGCAGTTCCTGGCCAGGGATGGCTCCGCGACGAGGACGACGTCTCCAACCTTGAAGCTCCTCTTCAATCCAAGCCATTTTTGCCGCTCTTGCAATAGTGGCAGATACTCCTGGCTCCACCTCCTCCAGAATAAATCCGTCATGTACTGGATTTGTCTCCAGCGCCGCCGCGCATAGACATCGTCGTTACTGAACACACCAGGTGGCATGCTGGGCTGCGTCTTCAACAGGAGTAGATGATTTGGGGTTAACGGCTCGAGGTCGTTGGGGTCATCTGTGTTGGTGGTAATAGGTCTCCCATTGATGATGCTTTCAACTTCGCACAGGAAAGTCTGTAGTCCTTCATCATCTAACGATTGTTGTCTCACAATGGAACGCAGGACCTTTCTCACGGTACGAATTTGACGTTCCCAAATGCCGCCATGATGAGATGCAGCAGGCGGGTTGAACAGCCACTGCACTCCCTTCTGCATCATTGCTTCATTGATGCGGGTCTGGTCCAGTTCTTTCAAGGCTTGTCTCAACTCTCTCTCTGCGCCGACCAGATTAGTGCCATTGTCGGAACGGATGACTGACACTTGGCCTCATCTGGCTTGGAACCGACATAGAGCGTGTCCGTGTCGAGGGAGTATGCGACTTCTATATGCACTGCTCTGACTGTCAGACATGTGAAGAGCACTCCGTAGCGTTTGACCTTGGCTCGTCCTCTTTTTATTTCAAAAGGACCAAAGTAGTCCATGCCTGTGTTGGTAAAAGGCGGTTTGTCGGGTAGCAGACGATCTTGTGGCAAGTCTGCCATTTTCTGTTCCCCAGCCTTTGCATGCAGTCTTTTACAGAGGTTGCACTCTGTGATCACGGTTCTTGCTGCTGCATTGGCTCTAGGTATCCAATATCGTTGTCTTAGTCTTGCCAGAACAAGATTTCTGCCGCCGTATCCAGTTTCTAGGTGGGTATGGTGGAGAATGAGGTAGGCTACTCTGTGCTGTTTCGACAGGAGGACAGGATGCTTGGCCTCCTCAGGCATCGCTGATTTGTTCAGACGGTCCCCTACTCTCAAAACACCATCTTGTAAGTATGGATCCAATTTGAAAATTGGGCTGGTTCTTTTCACATTTTTGTTTCCTTGCCGTAGAACTTTTATTTCTTCAGCATAGGTCTGTCTCTGGCTGTATTTGATCAGCTCCATTTCTGCTCTGGAGAGCTCTTTAACTGTGAGCATTCTCTTTTCCAGGTTCTTTTTACAGGTGTTCATTTGTTCTTCAACTATTGGTTTGTGTTTCTCTGTGTCGTGTTCAGATTCTTTCACAGCTTTCTCGAATTCTTTTCTTTTCTCACTCAGGTGCTGCAGTATCTCTTTTAGGCGCAGAATCCAGGCGGTTGCTTTCTTCAGTCTGTACCAGCTGGAGTAATGCTCCACAAGTTGGTTCACTGGATCTGTGTTGTCAACCACTGGATTCTTGCACGATACAGCAGCTGATGTCTTCGCCTCTTCATCACTTTCTGACAGGTAAGTAGACTGTTCAGGTTGCTCTGGCCAGTCGTCTGGCTCGCTCAGGAAGCTAGGCCCTTGAAACCAGTTGTCGCTTGACATGAAGCTCTCGATCTTTAAGCCTCTTGAAGCTTGATCAGCTGGGTTCTGGGAGGTGTTGACATACTTCCACTGAGCTCTTGTGGTGGCTTCTCTAATGAAAGAGACACGATTAGCCACAAACGTCTTGAAACGAAGAGCGTTATTTTCAATGTACCTTAGTACGGTCGTACTATCTGTCCAGAAGATGGAATGTGTCAAGGGAACTTGAAGTTCTTCTTTCAGCATCCGGTCAACCTTGACTGAGACCATTGCAGCTGTCAACTCCATCCTTGGGATCGTAACTTGCTTGAGCGGAGCGACTCGGGACTTTCCCATCAAGAAGCAAACGTGTTTCTGTTCTTGCTCATTCGTCACCAGGAGGTACGACACAACCCCGTATCCATCTTGACTTGAGTCGGAAAAATGGTGGATTTGTGCGACCTTGGTGAGCCCGAATGAGCTGGACTTGAAACATCTGTTCACGCTGAGCTCTGACAGCTTGTCGAGGTCTGCTAGC
Source organism: Lagodon rhomboides (assembly GCA_039737535.1). Taxonomy (NCBI): domain Eukaryota; kingdom Metazoa; phylum Chordata; class Actinopteri; order Spariformes; family Sparidae; genus Lagodon; species Lagodon rhomboides. The sequence goes on along the minus strand of CM077792.1, from coordinate 1,506,248 downwards.
CACTTCTTCCATGTTCGTTGTGGCTTCTCTGAGATTTCCTCATCCCAGCCTCTTTTGTCTTTCCAAAGGTTTCTCAGAATGAGCTTGACGGGCAGGAGTAGTGGTGCCAAGCAACCCATCGGGTCATAAACCGAACTAACAACTGAAAGGATGCCTCGTCTTGTGCATGGCTTATCAGACAGCTGAATCTTGAACTTGAAGCTATCCGAACATGTGCACCACTGCACGCCTAATGCTCGTTCTACTGGTAGTTCGTCTTGCTGCAAGTCCAGGTCTTTCACTTCAGCTGCTCTTTCGTCGCCAGGGATGGAGCACAGCAATGCCCTACTGTTGCTTACCCACTTGGTTAAGTGGAACCCACCACTGGCACACAACTCTGTCAGCTCCTGTACAAGATGCACAGCTTCCTCTTCGGTGGCAACTGACTTCAAACAGTCGTCCACATAGAAGTTCTTGAGGACTGTCTCTGTGGCTTCTGGTGAAGTAGTTGCGGCTGCGTCTTGTGCTGTTCTCCTGAGCGCATACGAAGCGCAACTGGGGGACGACGTGGCTCCGAAGAGGTGCACGCACATCCTGTACTCTTCCACTGGTTCGTTCAGATTGCCGCCTGGCCACCAAAGGAAGCGCAACAGATCCGCGTCTTCGTCTGGAACCCGCACCTGGTAGAACATGGATTCGATGTCCGCCATCAGTGCGACAGGCTCCTGCCTGAACCTCAGCAGCACTCCGATTAGGGTGTTTGTAAGGTCCGGCCCTTGTAGCAGTCTGTCGTTCAGCGACACTCCTTGATATGTTGCTGCACAATCGAACACAACCCTCAACTTTTTCTTTTTCGGGTGGTACACCCCGTGGTGTGGGATGAACCACACTCTCCCGTCACTGCGACTCAGCTGCTCATCTGGAACTCTGGTGGCGTAGCCTTTCTCCAGGATGTTATTCATGAAGCTGTTGTACTCTTGAAAGAAGTCTGCATTCCTGTTGAACTTCCGCTTCAAGGAGTTGAGCCGTTGCTCAGCTATACCACGGTTGCATGGCATCTTCACAGAGTTTTCCTTCAGAGGCAGCTTGATGGTGTAATGGCCATCGGTCAGATGTGCTGATGTCGTCACAATGTGCATAAACTGTTTGTCATGTTGTGATGGCTCTGACTTGTCCTCGCACCGGCGTTCGGGGAAATCAGCCTCATAGTGCCTCATCAACATGTCTTCTATGCTTAGAACAGAGATGGGATTCACTGAGAAACTCTGTCCCTCAGCGCCATCAGATGGTTTGTCTTGGCATCTGCTGACAGGTCCGTTAACACACCACCCTAGGGCTGTCTTCACGGCCCAAGGACCTTCGTTTCGGCTGTTAATGATCTCCCATGGCTCCATAGCCTTGTGAGCGTTGGAACCGATGAGAAGGCCAATTTCTGATTCCAGTTTTGGAAGATGGACTCGGTTCAGGTAACACCACTTTTCCAAATCTTTCCTCTGTGGTATGTTGGTTCTCTTTGCAGGTATGTCTGGGTGTGTGTACACGTTGGGCAGCTTGATGTAGTCTTGTCCATCTAAGCCACACACCTCCAGATCTGTTAGGACATAGCTGCTCACTTTCTGTTCCTGTGACATGGTGTGAAGAATGTACTCTGTCTTTCTTCCTCGGATGTTCAACTTCTTTGCCAAGTCCTCAGTACAGAAAGTCGCGGTGCTTCCTTGATCCAGGAACGCATACGTCTTGATTACACTTGAGCCCCTCTTGTGTCTGCACAGGTACGATGGGAAGAGTGCACGTGTTATTCCCGGCCCCAGTTTGGTCACCTCTTGCACATCCTGCTGACACGAGAGCGCTCGTTTCTTCGGCTGCACTCGATGCGCTGTCATCTGCACCGTTCTTTTCTTGTGTGGATTCTTCCTTCACAACGTGCAGGATAGCAGGATGCTTAAAGGAACAATCAGGGCATGAGCTCTTTTTCTTCCAGTCCTTGGATAGGTGTCCTGCTGTCAGACAGCTAAAACAGAGCCCTTGTGACTTTAAAGGGTCAATTCTCTCGTTCTGAGGTTTTTCTTTGATCTTGTTGCACACGCTGAGTGCATGGTTCTTCTTGCAGAACAAACAGGGACTTTGAAAAGCGTTGCCTGACCTAGCTGCTTTCTTCTCAGTTTGGCCTTTGGGGGCGCTCTTCTCAGTAGCAGTCACATTCACTGCGAAGCTGCTTCGTTTTGACTCACCTTTTCCTGAGCTGGACTTCTTCTTTGTGTCTACTTGTTTACCTGTGGCGGTGGCGTCCAAGATATCACCAAACAGTGGGTCATTGACAACTTTGGCTTGATGATACACAAAGTCCACCAGGTCAGGGAATCTGGCTCTTCTTCCCTTTTTCTCATAAATGTCGTAGGCATGGCCCCTCCATTTCTCTTTCAGCTTAAATGGAAGCTTGGACAAGATGCTCTTCATAGTGGTAGGATTGTTCATCTCGTCCATGTAGTCCACATCGCTTACTGTGTTGCCACATCCAATCAGGAACAAGGCATAGTTTTTTAATCCTTTCCTGTCATCTGGCTTTATCTGCGGCCAGTCCATTGCTTTCTTGATGTAAGCATTGGCAATTGTCAGTTCGTCACCATAATGACGGTTGAGTAATGCTCTGGCTTCTTTGTAAGCCTTGTCTGGTCTCATGTGCTCACAACTGCGAATGAGTTCAAGTGGCTCCCCACTCGTAAACTGTTCAAGATAATACAAACGATCTTGCTGACTGTCCGTCTTGCTAACGATAGCGTGCTCAAAAGCTCTTATGAAAGACCTGTATGTCAGAGGATCTCCTGTAAATACTGGTATGTCTCTGTGAGGCAATTGAGTCAGACTCTGTTGCTTGATGAGCATTTCAGTCACTTGATTTTGACGCTGTAGCACTCGATACAGGTCATCTGCAGAATTAGCATTCTGAGTGTTGTCAGTCATTTGCCTTCCTGAGGATTGTCCTCTCTGTGAAGAGACAACTGGCGCAGCTGATCTAGGCTTGACATCCTGCAGTAGCTTTGCAGCTCCAATGTGTCCAAGATCATGGCTTGTAAACTTCTCTTTGCTTTCAGTCACATACCTAGGTTCAACTTTAGGCTTTGTTACTGGGTTCAATAAATCATGAACAGACTCCTGGGCATCTTCATATTCTTCATAAACTTTTAATTTAGCTTGCGAAGCAGCGATGTCAGTTTCAAGCTGCAACTGATCCTTTTTTGCTTTCAAACGTGCTTGTTCTGCTTTCAAATGCATTTCTTCTTCCTCAAGCTCATTTTTCTTTTCCAAAGCTTCTGCTTGCTTTAGCAGTGCTTCATGTTCTGCTTTGAGTCTCAAGCGCACTGAGCTGGTGTTAGATCGCTGAGATGCACGGCTCCTAACTGTGTGAGTCTCAGAAATACTATCCTGTGGTGTAATACCATCTTCCTCTTCATGAGAATAAGTTTGCACATTTTCAATCCATTCATTTAGTTCGTTTATGAATGCCTTTAATTCTTCACATCTATTTAGAAATGTCTCCTGATCAGTATTTTGTTCCTCTTCACTCATAAGCTCACATAATTCTTCATTAAGCCGTTTATACTCTCCAAAACATTTTTCTAGCTTAGGTAGAATTTCCCATTGTAAGCTTTCAACATTGCTTTCATCTTGTTTCAATGTTTCAATCTCCTTTCGTTGTTTTGTTAATTGTGCCAGCTTTCCCCTTCTCTCATCTTTTAATCTCCTGATTTTCTCCTCCACTGCCCTTTCCGTGGGCTTTGGTGCCCTCTTCTGGTCACTAGGCGCATCCGCATTTGACTCAGCATTTAATTCAGCCATCTTGTTTCACTCGTGAATCTTCACACATTAACTGTGACAATTTTCGAAATTCCTCAAAGCTTCTAAACTCTTCCAATCATCCACAGACACTTGTGAAAAGAGTTACTACTTGTGAAAGATCGTTTTGCATAAACATGAATGACTTGCTTAGCTGGAAATCCTTTAGGCATTTACTGAAGATTTTGCAAAGTCAGCTTAGCAGGATAGCTAGCGCGCTAACTAGCATAGCAGGCTAACGGAAATGAGGAGAGAATATCAGACCTGACCCAGGGAAAGCTTGCTTCGGCCAGCACCGCAGTCGAAGTATTTCTTTAACTGCTTCAGTTCCTCTCAAACCTTGAAGGCGATTTCAGTTGGTTCTGTCTTCTTATTGAGCTGGCAGCATCGGAGCATCCAACTTCTCATGTCCACCTCGCAGCCCGGTAGCGTGGCTTGGGCTAGTCTTTTGACTTGAATGTGAGTGCAGGTGACTCACATAGCCATGAACCTCAGAGAACTTTCGGACGCGACACAAAACAGAAATAAAAGTCTTGAATCCAGAACTTAAGTTTGATGTCTTTCTTTACTGTAACTTAAAATCATACAAAACAAAAGCTGAATCATAACTCCTATCTAAATAATAAACTGAAATGTGACGGTCAAAAGACTGTGATGCTCCTATGGTTCGCGGCTTCTGTACTGACGTTCTTCATGCGTCCTGACGGTTTTATATTAATATCAGCAGCCAATCAAAATGCACCACAGTATGTAGTATCTAGGTTAACTTCTACATTACTGAAATAAATTCGTATAATACTAAATATGCATACAATAATTCCTAAGTTTCTAAATTCCCTTAAATTCTGCAAAATATTAATTCTAAATACAAAATCTATGTACAAAATAAACATTTGACTTAAAACATAGAAAATGGCTCTAACAATTTTAAAAAATGGTACAAGCTAATGTTACCTTTATATTGCAAATTCCTCTTCTCTTCCTCCTTTCTTCTCTTTCTGTTCTGCGCACCCGAGGGCTTGGACAGCCTTTTCATCGCGTAAAGTTAAATGCTGTTAAATGTAAGAAACTATTATGCTGGCTAAATAAGGAACAGGCTAAAGAAGGAAGCTAACATAGTCCTGTTAATTTTTTCATGTTCCTTGTTATCCAAATGGGTTTCTTGTTATAGAGAATGGGTAGGACAGATTTATTACTCGTCATTTTCATTTATTTTTTTTTTTTAACATTCTTTATTTAAAATTATGCATATAAAAACAAAGCAAAACAATACATTTAGGACATAATACAAAGAAAAAACAAAGAACAATTAGTGTCTCGGCAAACATACAAACCCTAGTCAAGATCTACTACACAATTGGACATCCCACAAAACGAAACCCCGAATAGGGAGGAGAAACAAAACGACAAAAACAGACACAGCTTCTCACAACAAGCTATTATCAGTTCATCTGTCTGGCCATCCAAAGTGGGAGATGACAGGGGCCCACAAAACCAAAAACAAGTCCATTTTCACATGAAGATTTGCAGTTATCTTCTCCATTACATATACTTTCTTTAGTCCCTCTCGCCATTGTTGAAGGGTGGGAGGTAGAGGTCCGAGCCAGGACAGGGTTATCATTTTCCTCGAAACAAGTAGGAGAATCTGTAATAGCTGGAATTTCCTTTTCTCTATATCTTCCCCTGGAGTCAAACCCAATATATAATGTAATGGGTTCAGCAAAATGTTTCGAATTTCTGCTTGGATCCCCTGCCAAAATGGAATCAGTATCGGGCAATCCCAGAAGATGTGAGTGTGGTCCCCGATCTGTTTACATTTCCTCCAGCATAAATTTGTATTATTTTTATCATATTTTGATGTAACAGAAGGTGTCTTGAAGAATCTCATTTTTAATTTCCAATTGAATTCCTTCCACACTGGACTATGAGTGACTCTATGACCCTGCTCACACACCACCTCCCATTCCTCATCTTCACTAACAACATTCATTTCCAACTCCCACTTTTCCTTTATATCTAAAGAATTGTCTGAGAAATGTGTTCGTAAATGTTTATATATATTGGATACCATCTTCTTCTTACAATTCTCCTCTATATATTTTATCAGAAAATTTTCTGAAGGTGATGGTTGTTGTTTCAAAGCATTACATTTGATGTGCGACAAAAGGTAATCCCTCAGTTGTAAATAATCCTTAGAACACAATCCATATTTATCTTGTAATTGCTTAAATAATTTAAATGTTTCTCCATCAAACATCTGGTTTATGGTCATTAATCCTTTCTTTGCCTAGATCTGGAACCCAGCATCCAACTTGTTTGGCAAAAGATCAACAATCTTAGCTATTTTTACTGCACGTGATATTGTTAGAGGAGCACCTATGTTTTTCCTCACCAGAGACCAGACCCTATGGGTACAAGTAATCCATTCATTTTCAATTTTCAGGTCTCTCCATTTCTTTTGTTCAATAAATGGCATCGTGTCAAGAGGTACTAGCAGGCACGCATGGTTCTCCAATCCAATCCAGTTTATTTCCTCGCCTTGTACGAGCCATTCGAGCATACCACAGAGTTGTGCCGCCCAATAGTATAATTTCAGGCTAGGCAAACCAAGACCACCTTTTTCTTTTGGGCTTAATAGCAACTTCTGTCTAATTTTAGGCTTTCGCTTTTGCCAAATAAAAGCAGAAATCATTTTATGCAACATTTTGAAGTTGGAAACTGGTATCCAAATAGGCAGCGATTGAAAGAAGTATATTCATCCTGACTGTTTCGATTCTACCTACGAGGGACAGAGGGAGAATCTCCCATCGAGTCAAGTCAGATTTTATTTGTGTGATTAATCTGCCATAATTTTCATTAAATAGTTGTGAATCGTTTGTGTCGTAATCATTATGCCTAAATATCTGAATCCCTCATTAGACCAACGAAATGTAACTTTTTTTTATCTAACTCGGTTGGACACATGCCCTCTAGCATCATGGCCTCTGATTTTGTTTCGTTAACTTTGTAACCTGATATTTCCCCAAATTCCCCTAAACAGGACAAAAGCACTGGAATTGAATTCAAGGGGTCAGTGATATACAGAATAACATCGCGAGATTTTATGGGTCACCCCACCTACTGATACTCCCTGAATTCTAGGGTCTACTCGTATAATTTCTGCCAAGGGTTCGATGCTAATAGCAAATAGTAAGGGCGAAAGGGGACATCCCTGTCTAGTCTCTCTTTTCAAACCAAAGTTCTTTGATGTATATCCATTCACCCGTACTTTTGACATGGGTCCTGAATATAACACACTGTCAGAAAAGTTGAGATCCATTTACACCTGTGAACTTGGGAGGTAACGCAAGTGATTGCATTTGGATTGATTAGGAGGCATCAAAAATGCCAGCAGTACCTGATCTCAGGAAGGGGGCGTCAGGAAAGTTGAGATCCATTTACTCCTGTTAGAAAGAGATGTGCATGTACACACACACAGTGTTGGGAATATTACTTTGGAAATGTAATTGATTACAATTACAAGTTACCCTGTTGAAAATGTAATAGTAGTGTAACTATTTCAATTACTTTTTTAAAGTAATGTAACTAATTACATTTGATTACATTTTAATTACTTTTCTTAATTTTGAATGAATGCTCTCAACTGTTAACCATTTTCACGCTTTAAGACCTGATAGTGTTAACCTTTCAGCAGTACTTCAGACTACATAACGACAATATAATAAAAGACTCCACAAGACTGAACTTCAGTAACTTTTCTTTACTGTTAGAACAGCTGTATACAGTACACTTACTGTACTCATAACACTGTTCTTGCATCAGAAATGATATGAAACTAAAGCTGACTTTGTCATCATCACTTAATCTGCTAGGCATGAAAAGACAAACGGAAGGTTGGCACTTCTTCCCCATTTTATTGTATGTGAGTGCTTGCAGTTACATACGTACCTTTAGATGTGTCTTCAGGTTTGACATCAACAGTTTCGATGTCGACAGCACTTTCACTGCTGGAAAACACTCTTTACATTTTACCACAATGTTTGGGCCCTTATCTGCTGTCTGTTCGAAGTGGTTTTTAAATTTCCAACTCAGGAACGTATTCTTCGCCTCCGACATTGTTGCTGACTGCCGTTCAGCTAGCAAGTCAGTTGAGTCTAGCAGCAGAATGGCACATGACCAGAGAGAGCCAATCACAAGCATTGGTATGACTCCCTTCTAACTTGCGGCTTTAGAAGGAGGAAGTTGAAAACGATTTGATAAACCCGAGCTTTTGTGGCGATTTTTCAAATGTAACTAAAATTGTAATCATGGAAATTTCCAAAAGCAACTGTAATTTAATTACACAGTTTCCCTCAGTAATGTAACGGATTACAATTACGTAAATTTTGTAATTAAATTACGTAACGCCGTTACATGTAATTCGTTACTCCCCAACACTGCACACACACACGTCGACAGTGTCAGAAAAGTTGAGTCTCAAACGCTCCTGCTGGATACAAATACAAGAAATGGACGTTATACATAGGCCTGCAATGATTTTTATTAGCAATCAAATCAAAGCTCTGCCGCTGCATTGTGTTTGCCATGATTATAGTGAAATGTAGTGAAATGATGTCTTATCCAAGATTAATTAAGTGTATGAAGAATAAGGAATTGAATAGAAAGAGGCCAAAGAGCAGTGACTCATCATTGTTGGGTAGAAAAGGAGAAGTGAGAGTTGCACCCTAAGAGGCTTGCTATGTCTTTACTAAATGACTCTGATAAACCCAGAGAGTTAAGTATTAGATTTGCAAAGTAAAAAATGTGCAATGTGTAACCATGATGGGAAGAAATATATATAGAAATGAATGATAGATCAGTATATTGAGGTTGTGTTGGAGGAGAAAGTCCAGAAGAAGTGGCAGCACAGTGTGGGGGAAAAAGTGCAAGTGTGCCCCTTTGTGTGTGTGTGTGTGGCCTTAACATGACCTCAATATGAATTAAGTGTGATTATGGGATATTCAAAAATGTGTAATGAGTAAACTTTGATTGAAAACAATATATTGAAGTTTAGAAATGTAATGAAAATCAGTAAAAAAAGGTTTTGAGCTGCGGTCTAAGTGTTAACAAAATGATCGATTTGATGTGAGGCCAAGACGAAGTGTCAAGGACGGGCACAGACCGTGACCGAGGCGTGTTAGATCATTACAAAATTGTTAACCGTCATCAAGGTATTATTAGTCATTGAACAGAGAGATGGCTGGGAAAATGTCCTAATAAGGACATAAATCAAGCCCCTGTCCGAAGCAAGAGAGTATATATATAAACCAGGAAGCACGAACTAAGAGGCGTTCTTCCACTCGCTCCAGTCTTGAAGAAACACCTGAGATGGAGAATGTGAGCAGCCTAAACATCGCAGAAAGGACTTGAAGAAATCTTCAGCAGAAACAGACCAAGGAAATAAGAGCACAACGGATTAACCATTTTTGCCAACATGCTGTGGATTACAAATTGGATATTGGAATACTTTCGTTCACTCTGCTGGCATGAAGTTTGGACTTTAGGGAAATTGAGAGACCTCGGGCGGGGTTGTGATTTGCCTCAAGGACTTGGACTAATCTCGCCTAGGGCACCAAATGGGCTAGAGCCAGCCCTGTGTAAAGCAGATTTTATCTGAATGACTTTTGACTTGAAGTACCAGCCCTTTATCTTTCTTTTCATTTTTCTACTCACTGTGTTTGTTATACACAGGAACACAAATTCAAATGGTGAAAAAATACTTGGAAAAAAATATGATTCTGATTAGAGAACTTATGTGTCCAAGTTACATGGCTGGTCAATATACTGTACAAACACAAGTAGTTAGTTGTAGGTGAAGCTCTAACACGCAAACCATCATATTATCATGAGTCAAATACAATATTCACATGAGAATATTCATGTACTTAATACCCTGGCTTATTATTTCAGAGAAATGTAGTAAGAAGAGATTTGCACAAAAGGACTATAAACTGAACCAGCTTGTATTAATATTTCACTACTAAACATCTTGTTACATGCAAAGAACGTGTAGTTGGCCATTTTCAGATATTTTCCCTTGTTATAACATTCTCATGAAGCATTTCCTTAAGTTATACTTTTGTTGTGATTAGAAAACTGAACGTGTTAACTCAAACACTCAATCATGGACACAGAGCATTTCATTTTTAAGTATAGTACTTTGTTTTGTTCCTTTGTATTGTATACATAGTGATGAGATCATTAAATCAAATGAAATGGCAACAACTCCATGTTATGTGTATTTTTTATGTGGCAAGTAAGGGGATGAGGCAGCAAGATATTTTTAAGATAACCTGGCATGAGACAGAGTTGTGGGCTGATACAATGTGAACGAGATCAGATGTCTGACTGTCCGTCAGAGCTGAACTCTCACCTGTATGAAGCAGCATGTGTGCATTGAGGCTTCGCTGGAACGAAAAGCCCCTGCCAGACTGGGAGCAGTGGAAGGGCTCCTCTGCGTTTGCCCCGTGGACAGCCTAGTGGGCTTTGAGCTGCAGCAGCTTGGTGAAGATTTTCCTGCAGTGTTTGCAGCTCAGAGGCTGCTGGTTCTGACTCTCCTTCTTCGCTTGGCCTCGATGGGACTTGGGCTTTACGACACGTTTGGGTCTGGTGGTGTATCCTGGGTCCCCGTCATCTTGAGCCTCTGTCTCCAACTAACAGAAAAATTGTACAAATTGTGTATTCATTTCCGTTAACCTGCCGTTCATTTACTTGTTTTTGACCATATTAAATATCTTACGTGTGACTCTAAGCAACAAGTGTATTGTATACATAATAAAGTGCTCATTAACATAGAAGGAGGCCACTATAAGCGCGATAGTAAACTGATATTAGCCTATGCACAAGATGGTCTGCATAAATTATGCTTGAATCGATATTTTTAAGCTATGTGGAAGTCAAATCGCATTTATGGTTGCAGCAGCAGGAAAGTAGATGGGATGGAATCAAACAGTTTTAGACTTACTCTTACTTGTATTTTGCCAACACGTGCTCCAAAAGAGCTAGCTAAATTGGAAAGCAATACAGGAGAACTCAATGCACACGTAATGTTGAAATATCTGTATTGACTCTACGATAGCCGCACGTCACTTAGGTAGCCCATGTCTTCACAGCGTCACGTTTAATTAACAGTAGGGTATAGCTAAAGCAATATTTGACTATTTGACCAACTTTTGGTTACAGAGATATGTTTAGGCTGATGTAACCGCCTTCGAGTAAAGTAAAGCTACTCACTGCCGCGGTAAAGTTAACACACACTGTTGTCATTTCAGGGACACTGTCTAGTGGCGTGAACGTTACAGCGAAACTTTATGGGTTGACACATTTCCAAAGCTAAATTAACAGCATCGACAGGCTTAAAGACTTAATGATTACGTCTAACATCTAACTTGAGTCACCTATAGTTACCTAATTTAGGATTGCATATTGTGAGCGTGGTTAGGCAGCGAGACATCCGTGGGACCATTGAAAACGCTGCCACTGAGGCGCGTGCGCACTTTTTATCTCATAGTTTAGACTTTTTTATCCCCTAATTATGACTTTTTATCTCATAATTTCGACTTTTTAATCTCATGATTATGACTTTTTATCTCATTATTTCGACTTACTTTGAGGATATTTTTATTATCAAAGCTAAGTTTTATCTTTTTGTTTTCTTTTTTCTGGCGGAAATGGGCTTCCATAACTCTCAGTTTTTGAGTAGGGCTAATCAGAGAGTGAGGGTGTCAGAAATGCCTCAATGTGCCACTCCTAAGCTTAATCACTTGTTAATCTTGTGATTATTCAGGGTTAATATCATATACATAGGCCTACTTGCAAGTGGAATGGCAAGCACTCCCTCCTTTTCCGTGTTCATGTGCAATCTTTGCTGACTAAATGTATTAAAAAATGATAGAACTGCTCAGGAACGTTATACCTCCGTCCTTGCCTTTCTAATGGATTTCCTTGCTTTTTTGTGCTCTTTGTCTTTTCAAATGTTTGTCTCTTTTTTCATATTCATTTTGTTTTATAAAATTGTTTTTCTCTCTTGATTGGCAGGATGAAGTCATTTCAGGTAACTGCTATTTGTGTTGCTGTATCATTAGCTCCTCGACCGCTGTTTGAGTTGGGTCTCTATTTTTGTACGACTCTTGTTTTGTCGGTACCACCTCTTGTTCTAAATAAAGTTTACAGAAAAACACTCTGTTTCCAGCAGGGATCAGTGTAACAGCGCCTCTCTGCGGACAAAACGACAACTTGGGTTTTACATGCCTTAAGTGCTTATGTTGCGTTTACGGTCTCTCTGTTTTGTTCCGAGCTTGTCCATGTACAAAAGCAACATCATTCAGACGATAAACCAATTTGAGGTACTATTCACACAAGTTTTCACAATATGATAAATACATCAGCGAAATACGCTCAGGGCTATCGGCTTACAAAAAAGGTTGGTATGGCCGTTGCACAAGTATCTCAATTAGAAAACTACGCAACCTTACTTAACCTTTTGGAATATCACACATTGACATTAACAAATTACACAGCGATGTTTTCAGCTCGTACAGTTCTATGCGTCAATACAACGTTTAGATGGTACAAAAGTTAACAACAGAACATCTTATCTCGATCTGATTACGCGTTTTCCCCGTTTTGTGTCAACACAACACGAGAGGAATGGTTTGTTTTCGTCACGTGACAGGAAGTATGTGTTGGAAATTCACGCTATTAGCACGAATGGCTATTCGGAAGTGTGTTTATTTATGATGCAGCAAGGCGCAGTTCTGAAGACTTGAAATACAACAATCACCCCCTTTATTCTGGGAGGATTAACTGTGTTTTCCATGAAAACGAACACGGTCAGTGTTACCTCTGAGTCTGATTTACTACCAACTGTCTGTTTGCGCCTGAGAGCACTCAACCTTCGCATGCCAGTTTTAGCTAAGTGGCTAGCTTAGTTTGATCACAACCTTACTCTGTCAATTACCGCAACCACGCTGAGTTTTGTCCTGCCTGCTTTGCAGTCCGTCTGTTGTCATTTTTTACTTTGTCCTAGTTCAGCTATTGTCAGCCCGGGGGTCGACGGTTGTTACGCAGCGTATGTAATGCTAACTGTCCCTGAAGTCCTGTCCTTAGTGGTTTGCAAGAGACATGACCACCTACTGACAGCGGTATTAGGCTGACATCGACATGGACTTTGCAAAGGTGGCTCGATGATTCGATGAAGAGCTACAGCTGTCATCTTTGCTGTGGGTCAGTAACATTGCTGATGGTATAACACTGAGTTCACGGTAGCTGTAATCAGGTCACGTTATGATGCTGCTTTGCCAACAGCTAACAAACTTTAGTTGAATATGTTAAAGTTACTGTAACCCTGCCAACGTGGGATAAGTGCAGGTAGCCTTGGGTAAGCCATGGACCGTGAGATTAGACACGGCCACTCCTTTCATTCTGTAAGTCACTGTAAAGTTAGCTAGCCGTCAATGACAGCACGACCTCAGTTCACTGTTCCAGTCTGGTGTGGCAAAGTTGTTTTGCTAATTCAAATTTGAGATAATTTTTTGACAAAACATATTTCATATATCTACAATGAATATTAACACTTTACCATCAAAAAGTTTGAAGATATTAAAATAGTAATTCTTGGGAAGATCTATGGTCAAAATATCATAAATGTCACTCATTTTTATGTGGGACCAAATAACTTATAAATCTAAAAACAGATAGCACTGTTCAAACACTACACAGACATTTGATGGCAAGAAAGTAAAAACTAGTTGACAGATACATTTTTTAAAGTGTCAGGGTCTTTGTTCTTTTAATCTTACTTATTTGAATGTATAATACAAGTTTTTACGTTAATTATTTTGAGTAAATTCATGACATGAACTCGGAGGGACCAGGTGAGTTGGTATGGAATGACCCCATTAAGACACTGGCACATGTCGAACTGGATTGGAGTTGTTTTCCATGTCATTTAGTATCAGGAAATGAAATATTCCCAGGGCCAATATTACATAAAGGTGGTAATGAGCAGCACTAGAAGTGTTACTAAGATTTATGTCTTGTATGCTGAATTTATAAACACTCTTTTAAAATGCATTTAGAGTCATATGGAAGCATGCTTGATTAAAGCAACATGATGTAACATTTTCACCTTAAACCAACTGCTTCAGTTATATTCATAGTTTTCACGTGACGTCACACTCCCAGGGGAATGCCCCCTTGGAGGGCAAAAGATCAGTCCCTGCTGCCCGCCAGCATAGGAAGCAAGTGATACATTATGTTTGGAACCAGTTTTGTTTTGCCAAAATGACAGATAGTTGTTGTGCTATCGGATGCACTAACAGACGAGGAAACAAGCCTGGGCTTTGCTTCTACAGAACTCCATAGGAAAAACAAAAACCCAGAGAATTGAAGATTGTGGTTTTGTGCCATGAGATGTACCTCTGTCCACAGGGAGGGCAAACAATGGCAGCCGTCCAAATACACACATATTTGCAGCTAACAAGTATATACTTTTTTATTAATTATCGTATTTTTAGCCAAAAGTCACATCTTTTTGTTGTCGTTTTGACATGGTTTGTTGTCGTGTATCAAGGCGACCAGTGGTCTTAATGAATTAAAGTTAGCTAGTTAGCTGAGGAGTTGGGATAGATAGATAGATAGATAGATAGATAGATAGATAGATAGATAGATAGATAGATAGATAGATAGATAGATAACTGTATTAATCCCAGAGGGGAAATTAGGTCATCGTAGCAGCAGGTACATTCAAGTACAAATACAATCAAAATAAAAGGGCAAATATAGAAACAATAAAGTACTACATACAATAAAATGCGTAGGCAGTTAAAAAATAAGGTAAAATACTGAGGTAGATAAAATAAAATACTGAGCTAAATGATGTGTGTGTTTTTGAGTGAGCGTTATAGAGTATGATGGCACAAGGTAGGAATGATTTCCTGTGCCGTTCCTTTACGCAGCGGGGTTGAATTAGTCTGTTGCTGAAGCTGCTCTTAAAGGGATATTCCGGTGTAAGTTTAATCCATGGTCTAACACACCTTGACACCGAGTAAGACTCCCCCTCGAGAGGTCAAGTTAGCTGACCGCTAGCTAAGCTAGTTTTAGCAACCTCAGAAAAGACCACACGATAACAATACACTGCAGCTTATGTCTCCAACTAGAAACCGCCATCAAAAAGCCACAATTAATGGTGAGAACAGCAGCAAACTTCAGCAACAGTACATGTACAGTCCCAGCACACAGTACGAAGCATCAAACATCTGCTAGCTTTGCTGGATTTGTATTAAAAACACAGCACAACTCACCCTCTCCTCCAGCAGCCTGCCTGTGTGTGGAAGCCCTGACGAGTCGATTACCGAGTGCAGTAGATTTCTGCAGCTCAAGGATGAAAATGTCTGATTATTACTCCATGGAATGCTCAGTTCTTATTATCGTGAGCTGACAGGGAAAAGAACGGAAGTAATGACCATCTGATGACACACCCCACAATGGCCGTGTCATCAGAGAATTTCTGCAGATGATACGACTCACTACGGTTCTTAAAGTCTGCAGTGTAGGTGGTGAAGAGGAAAGGAGACAGCACAGTTCACAATAACGTTCAATATCTAGCGTTAGTTAATAATTACTCGCCTTTGCTTTTATAATGAAGAACTTCTTGCTCTTCACCCGCATTATTCACCCATCCAGATTGGAAATACATATAACTGTTCGTACTTTTGTAAGCTTTCATCCTGGCATCAGTATAAGGTGAGGGATTCTCCACAAGGTACACGTAAATGTCACTGAAGTCGAGCTCTGGCAGGGACCTTTTAACGGCTGAAATACCGCCGCGGGTGCTGTATGTGGATCGCAAGTGCCCAACACTTGCAGTTTATGTCCATATCGTTCTTTTTCTACGGTTGACAGGTGATTTAAATAACTGCGAGGGGAAATTTTCAGTTTTTTTCCGTGTCTCTATGGGAAGTCCAGCATGAGCCACGGTCTTGGTCTACGGTTTTGTCCTCCAGGTCAGCGCATGGGTCACGTGACTAAAAACTATGAATTGATGGTACAGTGTGTTGTAACAGGGTGAATGGTGTGTCTGTCACTTGTTTCTGCTGTTTGTAACTTCACTGAGAGGGGAGGATAACAGTGTTGCATTAACTTCAACACACAACATTGTTATGATGTCATGAGTTGTGTTTGTAGTTAGCACCTACATTACATCTGACAAACTGTTTAACACCTGGGAGTGTCAAATCACACAAAATGACAATTTCTACATAATGTTGCTTTAAAGAATGGATGCCAAATTCAAAGCCAGTATTTGTAGTCAGGTATCTGTTGGTTGCAGGCACATCCTTGCCTTAAGGAGAACCGAATGATTTGGCCAAATGAAGACAGAATTTAACTACCTTAATGAAACCACTTTATTTCATTCAATGAATAAAATGTGTGTCTTGTGTTTATTAGACATTGAATACCTCCCTTGTGAGGGCTACAATCAAGAGGGCCGTGATTTCATCGTCACAACATCCTCCCACATCTTGGAGTAGCTCTCGCCATCCCTGAGCCACCAGGATGTTGGAAGGCCTTGTTGCCTGGGTGCTAAACACATACCTGGGGAAATATGTCAGCATCTTGAACACAGATCAGCTCTCCATCGCCCTTCTCAAAGGTAAATATGCATCTATTTTCACATTATGAACTACATTTCTAGTTTATTAGTTCACAGCAGAAACTAATGCAGGGTGATACAACAGCTCTGTAATAAATCCTCAGTTCATGAAGGTTCTAATGTTAAGTTTTGTTAAGATGAGTTGATTCAACCTCATTATCATTTTAAAGTTGTGGTGCTGAAGAGTGCACCACAAAGAGCATTATACAAAGGGGCATATCTGTTATTTAGCCTCTGATTGATAAACTCCTGATCAAAATCTTAAGACCAGTTCAAAAATTGAAATTATTCACATTTTGTACTGTTGGATCTTAAGAAGGTTCTAAGTAGAGCTTCAAAATGCAAAAAGAAGAAATGGGAACAAGAGACCAAAGGTTTTGAGCAGGCAATTTATTGAAAACAACAATTTAACTGCAATAGGCTGTTCATCAGCTGATCAAAAGTTTAAGACCACAGCTCAAATAAACCCGAAAACCTCCTAAAACAGAAATTAACGTGTCAAAAACTGACTCAGTAATGAGTAGCTCCACCATTATTGTTGATCAATTCAAAAATTCGTTTTGGCATCCTTGATGCAAGTGTTTCCAAAAGGCTAGTGGGAATGTTGCTCCAAGTGGTGAAGATGGCTTCACGAAGGGCATCCACTGTCTGGAACTGATGTCCATTTTTGTAAACTACCCTTGCCATCCATCCCCAAATGTTCTCAATTGGATTAAGATCAGGGGAACACGCAGGATGGTCCAAAAGAGTGATGTTATTCTGCTGGAAAAAAGTCTTGGTCAGACGGGCATTGTGAATTGTAGCGTTGTCCTGCTGAAAAACCCAGTCATTACCACACAGGCAAGGGCCCTCAGTCATGAGGGATGCCCGCTGCAACATCTCCACATAGCCAGCTGCTGTTTGACACCCCTGCACAACCTGGAGCTCCATTGTTCCACTGAAGGAAAAAGCACCCCAGATCATGATGGCGCCCCCTCCACTGTGCCGCGTAGAAAACATCTCAGGTGGCATCTCTTGTCATGCCAGTAACGTTGGAAGCCATCAGGACCATAAAGGTTAAATTTTTTCTCGTCAGAGAATAAAACTTTCTTCCACCCATGAATGTCCCATGTTTGGTGCTCCCTTGCAAAGTCCAAATGGGCAATTTTGTGGCTTAAACTTTTGATCAGCTGATGAACAGCCTATTTCAGTTAAATTGTTGTTTTCAATAAATTGGGGGACCAACACAATATTAGGCAGGTGGTCATAATGTTATGCCTGATCAGTGTATGTGCATGTCAATCGAGGCTGCATCAGCGCGCCGTCTATAGATTTGGAGTCTCACTTATTTTTACCGCGACATGTGTGCAGTTCTTGGAAGAAATAGACCTGAACACGACCTGTGGATGGTCATATCGACAATCTGCCAGTGGTATACAGTTCTAATGTCTGTATCTGTAAATAATGTCACAGACATGAAGAGAATATACTCAACAGGTGAAGGGCAGTTTTTTCCTGTTCACTCTCTTTTTCTTTCTCTCCCTTCCTCCCTCTCTTTTCCCCTCCTACTTTCTCACTGTTTGAACAGGGGTAAAGGAAAATCACTTCATAATTTTTATTGATAATTATCAAATGCAAACTCTGTGTAAACAGAAGGGCAGGCATGAGCTTTGCTGTGGACACACACACACATGAGTGAGCAGTAGCAGCTCAGCAACGCAGCTACCATGCACTACACAAGCAACCAGTGTGTCCAGCCTGATACATAAACCTTTCTGTTGCTGACGCTAATCTATCACTGTGATTTATCAGTAAATTGACTTTTTTCATCATCCACTGTGAAATTCTGGCTTTTCTTTTTTTTTTGAACAAGGTCTTCTTTTATTTTCAAATATAACAAACAAAGAAAATACAATTCACACATTGGACAATCAAGTCTAGATCCTGTCCATACAAACAAACCTCCCACTGCCCCCCACCCACCTGTACTGGACAAAGCAGAATTCAATCCATTCAGACATCAACATACACACAGACAAAGATAAAAAAAAAAATAAAAAAAACAAAACAAAACTCAGGTACACATAAACACTTGGGTTACATACATATGTTAATAGCTGCCGTGTCTTCAACAAAGGAAATAAATGGCTGCCAGATGGCATAGAATTTCCTGGTTGTCCCTCTTACAGTATATCTAATTTTTTCTAAATGAACATGCCTCATGACCTCCCTAATCCACTGGCCATAAGTCGGGGGGGAAAGCATCCTTCCATTTAAACAGGATAAGTCTCCTGGCCAACAGAGAGCAGAAGGCCATCATGCCTAGGTGGTTCCCAGAGAAAGTGACACCTACCGGAGCCACACCAAACAATGAGATCAAGGGAGATGGGTGCACCGTGTTCCCACATATTTCAGAGAATGCCTCAAAGATAGAATGCCAAAAACCACTTAACGTAGGGCACGACCAAAACATGTGCAGTAATGTGGCAGGGGCTTGTCTACATCGGTCACATGTGGGGTCAATACCCGTCTTAATCCTAGACAATCTATCTTTGGTCCAGTGAAGACGATGAACTATTTTGAATTGAACCACAGTGTGTCTGAGGCATATAGAGGAAGAATAAATTCGCTGAATAATTTTTTGCCATAAATCCTCTGGAATCATTTCATCTAGGTCAGTTTCCCACTTTAACCTCAGGCTATCCAAACTGTTCATGTTATGTGTACTGAGTAATGTATAAACTTTTTTTTTTTCATGTCAACTTTACATTTTAAAATAGTTTCAAGCAGAGATTCAGGAGGGCTCAGTGGGAAACAGTTGGAGTTGGAAGCCACAAAGCCTCTAAGTTGCAAATACCTGTAGAAGAGTGATTTGTGAAGACCATATTTCTGTTGTAACTGTGCAAAAGAGGCAAACTTGTTTTCAATGTAGAGGTCAGACAGTGCACCCACTCCACTCCTTACCCACACATTAAACGCTTCATCCATCATTGACGGAGCAAACATACGATTCTTTATCAATGGTGCAGCCAGTGAAAGGTCAGTGAACTTAAAGGCCCTTCTAAACTGGTTCCAGATTTTAATTGAATGGATAACAACTGGATTAGTGGTGAAGACTGAAATAGGCTGTTCCAAAGGTAATTTGGAACATAATAGAGCTGCTGGGGAAGAAGATCTGATGGATGCCCTCTCCAACCCTGTCCATTCAGCAACATCCGAACTAGGCCTGCACGATTAATCGTATTTTCATCGTCATCGCGATGTGAACGTGCGCGATAAACCCACCGCAAAAGCTGATCTGAAATGCGATAAGTTTTGTTTACATCCGCCATGCTTTCACACTCAGCGTGCTGACATTTGGCCAATCAGATGCGGCCCTGGAGACATGGGCAATGCATGCACACCGTTTAGCCAATCAGATGACGCCCAGCTCTGCTCACGTTCCTGCGTGAGAGTTAGTAGCCAGAGTAAACAGGATGGCGGAGGCAGGAGAGCAGAGCGGTGAAAATGCCGACGAAACGCTTGTGGCAGAAAGAAATAGCAGCTCCGCGGTTTGGAGATACTTTGGACTTAAGCCAGAAGACAATTTACAGACTCAGGTACTGTGCAGGACCTGCAGAACAGTTGTAGCAACGTCCAGAGGTAACACCACCAACCTCCATCACCACCTGCTGCACCACCATAAAGAGCTGCACGAGCAGTTTAAGGCCAGTCAGTCTAGAGCGCAAACGTCGAGCAGCAGCCAAGTAACGCGACCATCACTGCAGCAACGGTAACATGTGTAAATTAATGTTATAAGTATAAGTTATGTATTTTTTTTATTTTATTTAATTGTCATCAGCTATTAGGTGTTTAAGAGTACCTCAAAGCAGGGAATCTATTAATGCAGAAAAATCTGAAAGACTACGGAGCCTCTAAAGGGACATGGATGGACTTTTTTTTTTTTGCGAGATCTCGCAAAAGTATTGCGAAATCTCGCAAAGTATTGCGGGATCTCGCAAAAAGTATTGCGGGATCTCGCAAAAAGTATTGCGAGATCTCGCAAAGTATTGCGGGATCTCGCAAAAAGTATTGCGGGATCTCGCAAAAAGTATTGCGGGATCTCGCAATACTTTTTGCGAGATCTCGCAAAAGTTTTTTCTCCATTCAGTGAACCGGAAGTAAAACACGTAGCCTAAAATAAGAAGAAGAAGAAGAAGAAGGGGGAGGAGGAAGTAAAATAGACACAGCATGGAGGAGCCTACCCATCATCCGTGGGAGAAGTTTATTGATTTCTATTTCAGGATTGTACGGTAACAGAGCACGGATGATGTGTACGCTCCTCCATCATGTGTGTCTGTTTTACTTCCGGTTCACCGAAGTAGGACAGAACTTTGCGAGATCTCGCAAAAAAGTATTGCGAGATCTCGCAATACTTATTGCGAGATCCCGCAATACTTTTTGTGAGATCCCGCAATACTTTGCGAGATCTCGCAATACTTTTGCGAGATCTCGCAAAAAAAAAAAGTCCATCCATGTCCCTTTAGGGGCTCCGTAGAAAGACACAGGAACTGTATGCAAACTTCAATATTTTCTTATTTATCGCAAGTCATATCGTCATCGCAATATTGAAGGGTGTCATCGCACATCGCACATTTTGCTCATATCGTGCAGGCCTAATCCGAACCATCATCTCTCAACCAGTACAGCAAAGCTCTTATATTGGCAGCCCAGTGGTAATACATAAAATTTGGAAGAGCCATACCACCCATCGAGCGAGGACTCTGTAAGATATTTTTATTAATCCTGGGCTGCTTTTTATGCCAAATAAATGATGAAATCTGACTGTTCAAATTGGAGAAAAAAGATTTTGTTAGAAAAATAGGGAGACACTGAAATAAATATAAAAACTTAGGGAGAACGTTCATCTTAATCGTATTGATCCTACCCCCTAAGGAGAGAGGGAGGGGATCCCAACGCTCCAAATCTCGTTTGAGATTACTTAAGAGAGGATGATAATTAGCCTTATAGAGATCTTTGTGCTTACGTGTGACCCAAATACCTAAATATTTTATTTTGTTAGGACTAAATTTACAAGGGGTCGTCCCAAAGTATGATCTGTCTACAGAGGAGATAGGCATAAGTTCGCTTTTCTCAAAATTGACTTTATAGCCAGAAAAACTTCCGAACTTTGTGAGTAGAGTCGATAATTCAGGAAGGCTTGAAAGGGGGTCCGATATAAATAATAACATGTCATCGGCATATAGTGAGACTTTATGCTCCAAACCTGCCCGGTGTATCCCCGCGATGGTGTGGCACTGCCTCAAGGCTAATGCAAGTGGCTCAAGTGCAACAGCAAACAAAAGTGGTGACAGAGGGCACCCCTGTCTCGTACCCCGCTTCAGCTCAAAATAGGTGGATAAATTATTATTGGTGCGAACTGCAGCCATCGGGAGTGTGTATAGGATTCTAATCCAGGAGATGAATTTAGGGCCAAAATTAAACGCCTCCAACGTCCTGAAGAGATAGTCCCACTCCACCCGATCAAACGCTTTTTCAGCATCGAGTGAAAGCATCACTTCAATGTTCCCAGGATCGGGCGGAGAGGGACAATTATTATTAAATAAACGCCTGATATTAAAAAATGAATAGCGATTTTTAATAAATCCTGTCTGGTCGGATGAGATAATAGAAGGGATAATGTTTTCAAGACGGCGCGCCAAAATCTTGGCAAGAATCTTTGCGTCTGTATTCAGCAGCGAAACAGGGCGGTATGAGCTACAATTGAGGGGATTTCTATCCTTCTTAAGTAATAAAGAAATGACTGCTTGACGCATAGTTAGGGGCAAGGAATTGGTGACTAATGATTCTTCAAACACTGACAATAACAAAGGAGCTAGCTGGTTGGAAAACTTTTTGAAAAATTCATTTGGGAAACCGTCTGGCCCAGGAGATTTGCCACTTTGCATGGCACCAATTGCTGACACTATCTCCTGAACTGAAAAATCCCTTTCCAGTTCAGCCGAGAGTTCTACACTTACAGAAGGTATTTTCAGGGATTTAAAAAAGTCCTCTAGGACAGAGGGATTGGTGGGCACATCTGAAGTATATAATAATTGGTAGAATTTCTTAAAACAGGAATTGATTTTCTCATTGTCAGTGCACTTTATACCACATTCATCATTAACCACTGGGATGGTTTGGTTAGCGGTTCTTTGGCGCAGCTGGTGAGCAAGCGCTCGGCCAGACTTTTCCCCATGCTCAAAATGACCATGTCTTAATTTAGAAATCAGGTATTCAGCCTGTCTGGTAGACAGGAGATCAAACTCTGTCTGTAATGACATGCGTTTTTTGAGTGTGTCTGCTGATGGGGAATGACTATGCAGCCTGTCTAATTCTAATATCTTATCTGTTAATTTTTTGATACGCTCAGTGCTAGTCCTTTTTTTATTTGCACAGTATGAAATAACTTGACCCCTTAAAAAAGCCTTTAACGACTCCCAGACAGTAGCTGACGACATCCCTGGGGTTTGATTGATGTCAAGAAACATTTTAATTTCAGATGATATGAACTTAATAAACTCGTCTTCTGACAGGAGCAAGGGGTTAAGCCGCCATTGACGGTATGAAGATTGTGTATCGGGAATGGACATTTTCATGCTTATCGGACCATGATCCGAGATGACTATAGCCCCGTAGTCACATTCTTTTGTCAAATGCAGAATTCTTTTATCCAGGAGAAAATAATCGATACGCGAATATGTCTTGTGAACCGGGGAGTAGACAGAGTATGCCCTGGAGTTGGGGTTGCGAAACCGCCACACATCCGCTATACCGTAGGTCTTCAGAAAGAGTTGAATAGCTTTTGCTGACTTCGACAGGGATGTACTCCTAGTGATACTCCTATCTAAGAGAGGAGAGAGTGCACAGTTTATGTCGCCACCTAGTATAAGATGATGTGAAGACATATCTGGTAAATGAGAGAAAAAAGTTGTGAAAAAAGTAGGGTCATCCCAGTTCGGAGCATAAATACAAGCCAAAATCACTGGGAGCGAATATAATTTTCCTACCACGATCACATATCGCCCAGCAGAATCAGCCTGCACATGAGATGCCGTGAATTGTACACCTCTACCTATCATAATTGCAACACCCCGAGCCTTTGAGCAGAAATTGGATTGAAACACTTGGCCAGCCCATCCCCTAACAAGACAAGAACTATCACAGGATCGTATATGGGTCTCTTGTAAGAATGCAATATCCACTCTAAGCTGTTTTAAGTGTGAGAATATCTTTTTAAATTTCACTGGATGATTGAGTGATTTAACATTCCAACTTATGAAATTAGCAGGGCAACCATCATAACCCCTGATGTTCATATGTTCATTCATATTGGCCATCTTGTGTACACAGAGAAATGAGCACCAAAAATGAAACCCAAGGACACAAAAACACAAACATAAGCAACAAAAAAAGTCTGGTGGAGTAGATTCAATACGTACATAGGTCCAGTAGTTGCCCACCCCCTATCACCTACCCGAACAAGGTGATAACAACAACCCTCAGAAAAAGAAAATCCACACATTATGTGCTTGTGGTTGGGAGAACTATAAAACTAAACGCTCGGGCTCCCGTCGAGCCTCAACCACAAATAAAGTAGGAAATAGTAAAGTGCAAAGTAATATATTTTAAGCTATGCATAATGCACTTGGATAATGATTCTTGGGACAAAATGTATTAGGCTACACATGTGGTGTAACAAGACTATACAGCCTTACTTCTTTAATTAACATGGCATGTCATCACGTGTGATGCCAGCAAATAACCAACTCTGGCCGACCACACTGACCCACCATAGTAATACCGTTACTAGTAAGAAAGCGGAACATTATGTAAAGAACGTAAACACTGTGTTACAACATTGTACCTGAAGACATCTGGTACTGTGGCACATAGTCAACATACCCGTGGGTCAACAAAGGCATATTCAGCCGAGAAGCTCAGTCTCATGGACTTCCTCCAGCCTCCGTGGATGGGATGATATTTTTTTTGACATAAGTCATAGCTTTGTCCGGGTCAGTAAACTCCCTGTCCTCCCCTCTGAACGTGACTCGGAATCTCGCTGGAAACAGAATCCCGTACTGGACCCCCTCTTGATCGCGAAGTAACTTCCTCACCTCTGTAAAAGCAGCCCGAGCTTTAGCCACAGCTGTCGTGTAGTCCGGGAAGATGGTGATCGATCCCCCGTTGAAACGGAGTTGTCCCCGGGAGCGGGCACTTGGCAGTATCTGGACACACTCTTGGTAGTAATGCAGCTTAGCAACGATGGCTCGAGGTTTCCCGCCCGGCTTCTTCGGACCTAGGCTCCGGTGCGCCCGGTCGACTAGCGGCTCTTTATCCAACTGTAGCACCTCAGTTAGCAGCTTTGATACCGACGTAGTCGTGCTGGAGTCGGGAGTCTCAGGTACACCGATGATCCTTATGTTGCATCTCCTCGAACGCCCTTCCAAATCCTCACACTTCGCTTTCAGTTCTGCAATTTCGGTCTTCATCCCACTCACCGTTTCCTGTAAAGTAACCACTTCGTCGGACCATGCTGATAGCCCCCCCTCCACCTCTCTGATGCTAACTTTAGCCTGGTCGATCTCACGCTTCAGCGCTGCGGTGCTGTTAATTATCTCCGTTTTCACCTCCTTCAGCTCGTTCTTGAGGAAATTAAAATCGTCAGCGAGGGCATTTTTAATTTCTGACTTCAGCACCGTTGAAATGTCCGCTTTCAGAGAGAGAAGGATTTCTGACTTCAAGCCTTCAACGTTCATCTTGTCCGAGGCAGGTGATGGCGGAGTTGCCTTAGCTGAGATCATGGCAGTACTCTGGTCCCGGGAGGTGTTGGGCCTTGTGTTGGAAGATCCAGAAAACTTAAATTTATTCAGCCTCGTTTCCATCTGGGCATCGCTGTATACTAGTTACACTGTCCGCTTGAGTTTAGAAACAGTTTACTGTAGCATGATATGGATTACACTTTACTTTTTTCATTTAAAATAGAGGTATAACGGGAGCTCGCGTCGAACACAGCTTACTCCATTGCCATCCCCCTAGCTGCCCCCGAAATTCTGGCTTTTCTTAGCCCACCTCAAGGGTTTGTCCTTGTTTCCTGAGAAGTGGTTTAGAAACTGCTCCTCATCAGACACTACGAGACAGCCTTCTTCTGACAGGACTGACTGGAGTCTTGGTTGTTTATTTAGTAAACAATATTTCTGTGATGAAATTGCTTCTATATCTTTCAGTGAACTAAGCTGACCTGATGTTCAGATGGTGTGCTCACTTGCTGTTGGCTATGCCTGATCATGCTTTGGATACAACTGATCCAGTTTCTGTGAAGCGTTAGAGTTCCATGCACTGCCCCATTAGAGATTAGAGACCTTTAAGGAAACTCCAAACTGAACAATATCCATTTTTGACACCATTCTCATTAATATAGCCACTTCTAATATGTCTGAAAAGACATTGCAAATAACTCTGGCGAAGATGCAGTGGAGAAAACCAAGAAGAAACTGCACTAAATGTCTGAAATCACGGATGCTACAGCAACAGGCATAATGTGTTTTCCGTTTCGTTTTTCCTTTACCTGGCCAGACCTCTGTCATCTGACCCGCTTTAAGTTTGTCTAGTCTCGATTATATAACGCAGCACCATCGCCTTGTCCACAGGAGGGACAGGGCACTGAAGGCAGCCAGGAAGGCAGGAACAGAACCCATTCTGTTAACGTTATGTTACTTCATACTGCACTTTACCTATGTGACGCTCTCTCTTCCAAATAATCCAGCCACTTTACTATCCATGCATACATTAATTACAATTGTACACTTTAGGCTCCTCCTAACCCGGCAATGTGCATGAACATCAATGGTTTGTATGAGTGGTATTTATCAATGTAAGGGGACCACAACAGAAGTAATCCTGGCCAGTTCAGTCACAGAACAGTTCATCGTCCACTGTAAACAGAACAGAGTCCCACAATGTAATCCACTAAATCACACGTTTGAAGGACATTGTTCAAGGGTTCTAATATTGTCACATGAACCTGGAAATATTCAGAAAGTTTGAGGATTCAGAAGGTAGATGAAAGGGTCAGAAGTCAAACTTCAAACAGTCAAACAGACTTGCATTTCTATAGTGCTTCTCCAGCCTAGTGACCACTCAAGGCACTTGGCAACACTTTTTATATTCACACACATACATTGATGAAAGAGGCAGCAATTTGGGATCTTGCTCAAGAATACTTCGACATGCAACCGGAAGAGCTGGCGATTCGAACCAGCGACTGTCTGAGCTCCAGCCGCCCACAAGTATATTATGATTATATCGTACTGAGAGTTTTTGGTATCGTTACATCCCTACGATCTATACTGCAAGGAATGTCTGTCTCTCTGCATGTTATTTGTATACCTCCTGACCTGACCTTATGAAAGTGGAAGATAAAATGTAAATAGAATGAATAAAATATATATTAAAAAAGTAAAAAATAAAATATTTTATGTGTACTGCTACATTTAGCTGTTCCTGCTCATCCAACATATGCTATAATAATAAATATAATAGAGGGACTTGGGGTAACTGCATGGACCTGATGGCTCCCTGAGTTTTGAGCTCTCCTACGACATCTCATTTTTGCCAAATATTTAAATCATTTCACGCCAAACAAGCACCGTTTTTTTTGGTGAATGCCCAGATGGTCGGTTAAAATGCCAGATTCAAAAGGAAAGACGACTAAAACCCTGAAAGACAAAGATATTAAATCCATTGCTGAAATCGTCAGAGCTTTGCTGCGCAAGGAGCTGGAAGCTAGCGTGTAACAGGTGGCTAGGCTAGCTGCTGTGCAGACAGAGCTAACTTCACTGACCACGAGGATTGTTACGGCTGAAGGCGAGCTTGCTACTCTAAAAAGGACAAAGGACGCTAAGAAAGTCTAAGACACTAGTTGATTTGTGTCGTGATCTCCAACACGCAAGAGAAGCTGCAGAGTTACGAACGGAAGTTTGCGGACTTGGAGGACCGTAGTAGGAGATGCAACATTCGGGTCTACGGCATGCCGGAGAACGCAGAGCAGGACGCCCCAGTGCAGCTCCTGGAAAGGATGATCCCGGTGTGGTTCCCCGCACTAAAGCACCTTAAACCTGAAATAGAGCGCGGCCACAGGATCAACAGCCGGGGCTCACGGAAGGAAGGAGACCGACCACGAGCTTTCATCCGTATGCCAGTCTATGTTACGGGACGTGAGGAAACATCCACCCTCAGTTGGCAACCGAGTGCTCCGGTTCGCCGCGATTACACAGCTAAATGCCGCAGATCATTCTCAAGGGCAATGGCTATTGCACGCAAAAGGGGCACCGAGGCGTTCCTACTTTACCCTGCAACTCTCAAGATAAGATCTGGACAGTCCACTCATCTTTTTTCCTCACCAGCGGATGCGGAGCAGTGTCTGGACCGGGACCGCCCCAGTGAAGCTACTGAAGACGAGCCGGTGGTTGAGCACTCTCCGGCGGTCTCGTCCTCACCGGACGATTGACCCTGAGAGTGGCGACGGTTAACAAGTCTGAGCTTCCCGGCTGGAAAGCCCCGCTGACTGTAATGTGTTTGCAGCTCTCAGGTTGGCATTCTGGGGCTGGAGGTTGGCGGCCGGTGCAGTTAAGTTTGTCCCTTACTCGTGCACTGCAGGCGATTATGTTTTCATTTGATCTAATGTCGTTGTCACTTTACAATCACCCAGCAGAGTGTTATGTTTGGTACATGCGGTGCAGTTCATGTTAAATGACGACAATTTTTATAGCGTCAGTATTATTTTCATATAGATTTATGTTTACCGTAAAGCTGGATAACACAACAATCTCTATTTCTCTTCGTGTGTGTCTCTGCAGTATCCGGCACTGACTAGTCGATTTGTGTTGATTGTGTGCTTATTTGGTTGAACATTTGGGATGTTGTTGGGCTCAAGTTCTGTATGGCCCAAGGTTTTTCTTCTGGTTGCAGACTATTTTGTTTATTGTGGAAGGGAGGGGGAGGGGCTGTAATGTTGATGTTGTTGACTGTGTGTGTAATTTACACACAGGCAGGCTGCTGGAGGAGAGGGTGAGTTGAGCTGTGTTTTTAATACAAATCCAGCAAAGCTAGCAGATGTTTGATGCTTCGTACTGTGTGCTGGGACTGTACATGTACTGTTGCTGAAGTTTGGTGCTGTTCTCACCATTAATTGTGGCTTTTTGATGGCGGTTTCTAATTGGAGGCGTAAGCGGCAGTGTGTAGTTTTCATGCGGTCTTTTCTGAGGTTGCTAAAACTAGCTAATCTAGCGGTCAGCTAACTTGACCTGTCAAGGGGGAGTCTTACTCGGTGTCACGGTGTGTTAGACCATGGATTAAATTTACACCGGAATATCCCTTTAAGTCCTGGGCTTTTTGCCCTTTCCCTTGAACCATGAACTCAATTTATAAGACAGTCGCAGAATATTATTCTCATATCCATCCATGGCACATCTCACCATATCTCCCTTTATGCTGATGATGTAATGATTTTTATGTGTAACCCTTCCTCGTCTGTACCTCAATTAATTAGAGTGTTTGAAGAATTTGGTGACCTTTCAGGATTTAGGATTAATTGGCCGAAATCTGCATTTTTACCCCTTAGTGAGACCGCCAAATTGGCTCATCTTCCAGCAGACATGTCCATGGTCGAACATTTCACATATCTCGGGATAGAAATATTCCCCACTTTAAACCGGACTGTGAAGCATAATTACACAGACACATACAACAAGGTTCTGGAGGACCTTAATAGATGGACACGCCTGCCCAACTCTCTACAAACTCGTGTTTCGATCATCAAAAAATGAAAATATTACTGAGAGTTAATTTTGTTAGTTCAATGCTCTCTTTACCTCCCCCTAATGGGTATTGGAAGAAACTCGATTCAATTGTCTCTAAATTTCTTTGGAACTATAAGCGGTCAAGACTTAAAATGTCTACTATTCAACGGAGGAGGCTGGATGGGGGGCTGGTGGTCCCAAATGTTTAATTATTCTTTTGGTCTTTTTCTTTGAGACCTTTGATTAACTGGTTTAACCCAAAGGATGTGTTCTCCTGGTGTGTGCTGGAGGAACAGCTGGTCTCCCCTTGGAGACTCTAGGATGTTATATTCACAAATATTTTTATCAAACAATGTCAGCTGAGGTTTGGTCCTCTTATCTCACATGTAATTCAGATTTCTTGAGTCCCCGATATTTAATAACAACCAAATTCTGTTAGGACAGAGGCCCATTACTTTTTCTCAGTGGGAGAAAAAAGGCATTCACACCTTAGGGGATGTTTATAATGATACTGGTCTTTGCTTATTTCAGGATCTGAAAGACTGTTATGACCTGCCAGGCTCATCTTTCTTTTTTTTTATCTTCAGCTTAGGGCGGCACTCAAGGCCTATGGAGTCCCGTGGGGTCAGCCACTCAAACAACACCCCTTTTACAAACTTATTATTAGCAGAGGAACTTCCAGGGGCATTGTCTCCACTTTTTATACTTTTCTACTGAAGTCCTCTTACAAGGACCTGCTCTTAGATAAACAGTGGAGAAGTGATGTTCCAGGACTTAGACTTGATTTTGATTGGGACACAATCTGGTCTGACATTTTGTTGACTTCACGTAATCTAAATCAACAACAAATCCACCCGAATTATGCTCATAGAACTTACCTGACCCTACGAAGACTGCACTTAATGGGTGTAGTTGCTGACTCCCGGTGCACCCGGTGTTCCCTCGGGGCTCCTGGTACATTTCTTCACATGTTCTGGCAATGCCCACCTGTCACTAGTTTTTAGAACCGTGTATCTTTGCCCTTATCAAATATATTTTCTTTGACAATTCCGGTGTTGATAACTACTTTACTCCTGAATGATTTATCTCAGTTTTCGACATTGTTGCCCTCCTCTGGCTTTCAACTCCACCAGATAAAAGTGAAAGTTTGTTTCTTTGCGTTTCTGCTTTACACATGTTAACAGTGTTTTAGGTCACTAACTAACAAAACTCTTCCCATGATGGAGATATTCAGAAACTCTGATGTCAGTGTTAAATCTGGATGAGCAGAGACAAAAATGTCATGTAAATGATGATGCAGACACCCATGTTTGTTTTCTGATTGGGTCTTGTCAGTATATGCAGCATCAGTAGCAAATGTCAGTCAAAGTCAGTGTATAGTGTTTGAGTTTGTGTATCAATACACAATGGATGTTTATATTTAGAAAGACACGCACAGAAACTGAAAATACAATGATGGAAAGAGACAAAATGGCTGTTAATAGATGACATTAAAAATAGAATTATCAACACCACAAATGTCTTATGATCTAAAAGTTGAATCAACACCTCTAAAACAGTTTCAACAAAAACATTTGTACGTATGGTTCATTAGGTTTATTGAAGGACTATTGAATTTGACTTGCATTAGTCTTAGCTAGGTAAACCAAATAAACTGGCAAATAAGTGTATATTATTGTGGGAGCTGTGACTTAAACCAACGTTGTGGTCCTTTTGATAACAATATCATTGAGAAACTGCAACCAATTTTGAATTGGTTTATTTGAAATTATCATCACTTGTTTGGAAAGTGAGGCAGCCCAAGCTTGTTACAGAGTGTGTTTGTCTGTTTCCTGTCATTCCTCAGGTGCAGTGGAGCTGGAGAACCTCCCTCTGAGGAAAGATGCCCTCCGAGAGTTTGACCTGCCATTTGAAGTCAAAGCAGGTGAGACACACTGACTACTCTCCATCATAACAAGCTGAATTGGGTGAAGTGTCCTCTAACATAATGACGGTGAACAGCATTCTTCATCATACAAGCCTGCACAATAAGTCTAAGGGAGTATTAGAGTTTCCCACACATAAATGAATGTGTAGGAAACACTGGATAGCATCAGTTTGGCTCTGGTGGCAACAGAAAGGGTCTACATGTCAACGTTGTCAGATCCAAACAAAGAATTCCTCCACTAGGAAAACGTGCGTGCGTGCGTTTGGGCGTGAATTCAAATGCCGACCATGATTTTGATGAATCACCTTGAATTTAAAATGGCGGACGTGGGTGTGTTAGGCCAAAGGTAGTCAATTGAGCGTACGCGTGGTATTTGAACAAAGGTAATGTTTACAACACTGTTGGCCTCATGTACACTTTTGGATACACACAAGATGGAGCTGAGTGGAGCAGTTACACACTGTCTCGTCCAGCGAGTTACGAACTGTGGCCTAGGTCAAAGTAACTTCAACGGTAACTGCTGAAGCAGTTTGAGAACTCAAAGCAGGAGCTTCTTCACAGTGATTATCCATAATATCCGTGGTGGCTTTACAAATACCCCCTTTTTTGGCTCAGGAATACCTAATTTGCACCTGATTCCAACTACTGTAGATATAATGCTCTGAAATATATCTAAATATCAATCAGTGTTCAATATTTAGGGTTTAATTGTAACATTTGATGAAGTTTGATGAAGCTATTATTTTTTTTAGCTCCAGGCTATGTTTCCTTTAGTGTGATCATTGCAACATGTTGTCTTTCACCAGGTTTCATTGGAAAGATTACTCTCCAGATCCCTTTCTACCGGCCTCACAGTGACCCATGGGTCATCTCCATGTCCCAGCTCACCCTCATCATTGGCCCTGCCCAATTACAGGAGTATGATGGAGAGAAGGAGAGAGAGGAGGAGAGAGAGCGCAAACAGCGCCTCCTCAAGGCTCTTGAAGATAAATTCAAAGTAGGTGGATCAACACTACAGATAATGTGCTTTCTGTTTGTCACACTAATGTAACAGAACCAGAAATAACAAAATCCTGTCTTATTTAACCAACCAGCAATTTAGGTTTCTGTTCTCCAATGAGCATTACAGCCTCACAGGGGACCCTGGAGTAGCCACAGACCTGTAGTCATGGGCAACATGATTGTGGTGATTTTAGAGATCTTCCCATGTTTTAACATTTGCAGCTTCACTGTAGCAACATGCATATTTGAAGAATTGGAGTTCATTAGTTTTGCTGATACAGATCTTCAGGTGATTGTTGTTGCACTTTGTGATGAAGCTCTCTATCAGTCCTCTGTGCACTTCTGTAAAAATAGTTTATTAGTGAAGACATACATCTCAAAATATTAAGAACTTGCATTTTGCCCAAAAATATGCCTTTTATATAATTTCTTCAGAGTCTTCACTTCACATATGAGTCTCGTAGGAGATATTGATGAAACCTACAACATGACTAGCTGGCCGAGGCATACAGGCATGAGGCAGTAATTCTACTTTTCTTAAGACAAAAGCCCCATTCACAATGCCCTGTCAAGGCGGGAAACTTGCGCCGATATACACTCTCGATCAAAAGTCTCCATCCACTTGTAAAGAACATGTATATCATGGCAGTCTTCAGTTCCAGTGATTTCTACGGCATGTTCTTTACAAGTGTATGTAAACCGCGACTGTAGTCTGTGGAAAAATTGAAATGCCGGCAGCGCAGGACAGGAGTGTGACAAATTAATGGTGTTCACACTCTGACAACTAAACAACAACTCAAAATAAAAGAGAAATGACCCACACTTCAACCCACAAAGCAACGTGACATGACCAAACAAAAGTAATGTCGTCAGCATCTTATATGAGATAAAAAAAACATACAGAATTTATACATGGAAAAGTGTCTGTCATCCTGTCTGTCCTACCAACTCTTCATCACACTTGTACCCAGAAAACAGCGTGTGTCCCTGGCAGTGAGAGCCAGGCAGCTCCCGCAGGTGAATGGCTGTGATTATGTGACGTGATTCAGAGCAAAAAACTTTAACTCACATGTCTATGTCTCCTTCCACTATTGTGTTGTAGTTACTGTCTCTGGAAACTTAATTAAAATTAAAGCTGCAAGCAGCGATGAACGGGCCCCCGCAGACCGCGCGTCGCGGCGAGTACTACCGTCGCGGTGTGCTGCAACTGTGGCCTGCTGCGTGCAGTATGCAGCGCGCTGAATGCATGGGCTGTTGCAAGCGTGTGCTGCCACAGGCGAGATGAAAGAAGATACCCAGAAGTTAGAAAAAGTTCCTGCAATGTACATGTAAACCAAAGTAGAAAAATTGCATTTCCTGGATGGAAGAATCCGGAAGAATCACACCCCTGATAAGCTGAAAGATCTTAAAAAGGTAACCATTTTGAAAGCTGAATCTTTGAAAAAGCTTAAGTGGCTGAAAAAGCTGAAAGAGCTTAAAGGTCTCGCAGGTCTTCCTGCTCCGGCGCTAATAATCACTAGAAAAACAATAGGGACCTCCCAGGTCCACCTGCTTGGGCCCTAATTGATCAGTGCAACAGTCAGCCCTCCTGATCGAGACTTCTGTGAATTTTCCCCCTGAAAACAGCATCCCTCCCCGTGAGTGAGAGCCAGACAGAGTCCACTGTTTTCTGATGGTGTTTATGTAATTATGTAATTTCGAGCATAAAACTTTCCATGCTGCATGGTGGGTCAGGACCTCAATCACAATAGATAAGTGGTATGCACAAGAGGGGGAGTCACCCCCCTCGTGGCCAAATCGTTGAAAAACGAATGCTAAAGTGCTCTCTTAGGAGCCAAAACACACACCAAAGTGACCTCTTGGGCGCCAAAACGTGCGGTAAAGTGCCCTCTTGGGGGCCAAAACGCGTGGTAAAGTGCCCTCTTAGTAGCCAAAATGTGCAGTAAAGTGCCCTCTTAGGAGCCAAAATGTGCAGTAAAGTGCCCTCTTAGGAGCCAAAACGTGCGCTTAAGTGCCCTCTTGGTTAGCAAAACACACTAAATTGCCCTCTCGGGTGGAAAAAACACACTCAACTGTCCCCTTGGCTGGTTAAAACATGATAAACTGCCCTCTTGGGTGGCAAAAACAAGCGCTAAAGTGCCCCTCTGGTTGGTAAAACACAACTGCTCTCTTGGGTGAAGACAACACACTAAACTCCAGAAGACTATTAAGACCAAGAAATACTATGAAACATTACTGTTGCAATGACTTTATGTTGGGCACTTTTTAGATATTGAGCCAGAACTATATGTCACAGAACCAGTTTGGATTATCTGGTGCTAATATGGTGTTAAAATGCACTAGAATACAGGAAATGGCATCTACTTAATTGAAAAAGTTCTGGGGGATGACCTCCAGACCCCCCAGGGTTTTATTTCCTTCATACATCCATGTCTCTGTGTGTTCTTCACAGTCCAACATTGAATCTACACAGTTCTCGTGGATGCTGATCCTAACTACAAACTAACTTGAGTAGTCTGTGTAGTTAGTCTGCTTTAGGCTATATAATGTGCCATTTGTATCAACATGTCTAAAGTGCCCTTGATAACACGCAGAACTTAGTGCCCTCTTCAGTGGCAAGAAGGCGAGGTGTGTGCCCTTTTTTTTCATTTCGCCCCTGCCCTTCAAAAGGTCTGTGCACGCCACTGCAATAGATTCTAACAACATCAGTATGATTATAAACAGCCAAGCTAACTTGGATGGGGATCAGATGTAATCGGGCGGCTCTTCTAGACTCTTGAAATTTTATTGGACTGAACTGCCCAAATTCTGACAGTAAAACAAGTCATTTCACGGGGGTGAAAAAAGTAGTTTGTGTTCCACTCATTCCATCACAGAAAAAGTAGAGTTGTAGAAATCATTGGAACTGAAGACTGCCATGATATACATGTTCTTTACAAGTGGATGGAAACTGTATGTAGGAGCATATACTGTATGACGCATGTGTTTCGCTCTTGTAGAGTGAGTGCGAACAGGGAGGAGAATCCTACTGGTACTCTGTCACTGCCTCAGTGGTCACCAGGATTGTGGAAAACATTGAGGTAAGCCATCAAACATTAGATATTAGAGCTGGAACTATATGGCTATGTTCAGACTGTCAGCTAAATCATTTTTTGGCATATCCAAATTGTATCCAAATTGATTTTAGGAAGTCTGGTCAGCAGAAAACCACTTGAAATGCGATTTTTGCAAATTGGACCCAAACCACATTTGGAGGTGGTTTCAAATGGATTGAAATTGGTTTTCTGCAGACTCGTTTCCGTCCTGACGCTCTGGCCTCTCATATTGAACATCAAAGTGTATCAGAGCGGCCGAGCAGAGCCGTGCTGCTCCCTGCAGAGCTATCTGGAAGACAACACAGAGAACAAGTCACAGTGTGATTGTTTGCACAATCAGATGATGGATCTCCATGTTTTATGCTCCCATGTTGGAAAGCCATGTCACCAGCGTTTGTAGTTATTGACACATAAACCAGTACCACAGCAACCCATGCAGGTGGGTTGGTGATGGCTGGCAAATTCTGATCTGATCACTTACAAATAACAGTGCGACCAGTCCATCTTAAAGATCTGATCTGATCTGATCTGAGAGACAAATCTGATTTGCCTGCAGTCTGAACACGGCCTATGACACAACTCATGTGTTCTATGTATCAGTTCAAACAATTTATATCGTGAGTAAGTCAATTGTACAGCCCATTTAAAGATAGGTAGATAGATACATGGCTAGATGGCTAGATGGATGGATGAATAGATGGATAGATGGATGGATGGATCCCCAAAGGGAAATTAGGTTATCATAGCAGTGGGTACATTCAAGTACAAGTACAGTCAAATACAAGGGCAAATATAGAAACATTAAATGTACTATATACGATATAAAAAAACAATAAAATACAGTAAAATGCTGAAGTAGCTATAAAATAAAATACTGAGGTAGAATAGAAAAGCTAAGTGGAGGATAAGGTGCAGTATTGACAGTAATAATAATTTAATTTTGCGAATGTTGTGGAGTGTGCGTTAGAGTTACAGTTTATATCACCAAGGGTAAGCTGCATAACAGAAAGGCCTCTTTGTTTAATGAATAGCAAGCGAAACCTGTTCATATGGGCACCTGTCTGTTGTTTTAAGACAGACTTGAAAAATGTGAACAATCTTTTAAGGAAGTAAGCAGCTGAGTTTTTATGATGCAATGAAACACAACAGAGACTGAATCCATACATACCTTGGAGGACGGAATAAATGTTAGGACAGAGAATTCCCATGCAACTTCCTTGACGCCGTGGTTGACCTGGCCAAAGTAAGCAGGTAGTTGTAACTGTTTGACCCCATGTAAAACACTGACCTCTGATTTTCTTGCTTATGTGTAGCTGAAGATCCAAGATGTGCATCTTAGATTTGAGGATGACTTCTCCAACCCAGAGAAACCCTTTGCCTTTGGGGTTTGCATCAACAACGTTTCTGCACAGAACCCTTCCAAAGAGTCGGTAAGAGTGCTCTTAAACTAATAATGGAAAATTACATGCACAATATCCATTATACACTACTAGTTAAATGTATTTCAGTAACACATTGCATTCACCACAAGGTTTTTCTTGTGTTCATGACTCTGTATTATCTCTTAATGAAACTGCATGTTGTAATTAAGGGGCCTTTTATATAGTAATTGGCTGCCTTGGTTGATTCAGGACTGTCACAGGTCTTTACATTCAAGGTTAACAGAGATTTTCTTTGTATTTGCAGGTCCAGAAACTCCTCCGACAAAAGCAGTTGGAGATAGAAGACTTCAGCGTCTACTGGGATACACAGTGTGAAATGTTGGGAAAACTTCCTGCAAACCAGATCCAGGTCAGAAACTCGTGCCATGCAGTTTTTATTTCATTTTTTTAAGTTATGGGAACGAGTTTACACGATACACAAACAACCAAAATACAAACCTAAGTAAAAATACTGTTCAGAACTCTGGCAAGCATGTCCCTGGAGTAGTGAAGATGGAGACACCTTAAACTGAATGAACACGTGTTAATTAAGTTTGGTGTGTGTATGAGTTTAGCTATCCCCCCCGTTCTGCCGCACATCCAACCATGCCAGATGTTTCCAGTCAGGATGTTTTAAAATGATCTTCTATAAAAGGTAATACAGGCTCAGCATTGGGATTTTGCCTTCTTAAGAATCTTAAAGAAGCTCAGGTCCCTTCTCTGCTTTTCTAACCAAGGTGGTGATGTGTGATGACCAATATGTGTGTGACCTGATGTAGACAGGGGTGTGTGTCTTTGCCTCCTTCTTTCTAAAATCAACAATCAGCTCCTTGGTTTTGCTGACGTTGAGCAATAGATTGTTCTTTGTGCACCACTCTGGGAAATTGTTGATTTCATCCCGATATGAACTTTCATCATCATTTATGATACGACTGATGTTCTCCCAATGACTGTGATTGCTATCAAGGGTGTTCTACTTTAGGCACAGTCTACTACTACTACTGCTTCTACTTTGTGGCAACACCACAAGCCTCACTGAATGATAGTGACAGACTGTTTTTACATTGTGACACATTATGGTACTTCCTGCAGCATTAAAAGGACCTCCCATGTGAAGGAAAGTAATTTATCCACATGACTTAAAGTTAAAACTCTTTGGTTGTAATGTCTGTTCAGGTATATTGTTTATGTAATGTCTAACCCTACCTTACCACAATCTGAGCTTGCATGGTGGAGCGTGAGCACTGCAAGACCTGTGTAACTTGCGCATTAGAAATTGTCTTGAATGCTGTAATAAGATTATGCAAATCAAATTAGATGTAGAAAGTTGCGAATGAGTTGTCTGGTTGTTTTCTAACTGCACAGGATGCAATGGCCCGGTGTATGCAGAGCCGAGAGCATCAGTACATCTTTGAACCAGTGTGTGCCTCCGTGTTGCTGAGAAGAAACACCTCCAAGGAGCCTCTTAGGTCCCGGAACACCCCACGGATTGAAGGCCAAGTTCAACTGGAGCCCATGTCTTTACGCCTGTCACAGGTCTGTGTGAACACCTAACGTTTTGCTTTATCAGCAGTGGGAGATGAATTACCAGGATATATCTGTGAGTGAACACAAATGTTCTTTTCCCTTTTTTTTGGATTGACATGCATTACTCGCCAAACACTGTTGCAGACCATGTACACCCCCTCATTGCAACAGCACTGCTTGATGGACAGAAGGAAATACAATAATAATTGTTGAATAAAAACTGAGTGTTAAAAAGAGTTTTCATCAGAGAAATGAGTATGACATGACTAATATGACTAGCCATTGTACAGTTAATTCTACCCTCCACAGTGTTTTATGAACAAATCAATACCAGACAATATAAGGAAAGGTGAAAGCATAACAAGCCAGAAAAAGACATGGACAAGGTGGGACTGCTGAGACTTAACATAACAGCATTGCACATTGTGAACTTTGAAGTCTTTTCATTTATTACACTGACTGTGTGGTTGTGGTCTGAGATCATGTCTACTGCACCCGCCTTTTATAGAGAATTTCAATTTCACTTCTTCTGAACCCCAGCCTGTGTTTTACTGATCATTTTATGACACAGCAGCAAGTCCACAGAGTAGTGACTGCATATGTGCTTGTTGTCTTTAGGTCCAGTACCAGCAGATCATGGCCTTCCTCAAAGAGCTGGACCGCCGGGAGAGAGAGCTTCTTTACCGAAAGTGGAGGCCTAAAGTTCCCATTTCTGGGAAGTAAGTTCACACAAAGGTTCTTGCTTTGAAAAACTTCTTTGGACACAAATAACTCATTTGGACTCTGTGCCTTCAACAGAGTGAAATGAATGATCCAAAAACTGTTCATTGCATTTCACTGTTGCACAGACTGTATTGTTTGTGTAATAAACCTTTGAATCTTTGAATCAAATTTGAGCTTGTAACTATTATTCCCTGCAGCTGCCGGCAGTGGTGGTTGTTTGCCATCCAGGCAAACCTGAATGAAATCAGGGAGCAGCGGCAGCGAGGCAGCTGGCACTTTGCCCTTCAGCGGGCAAGAGACGCTCAGACCTACACCAGCCTCTACTTCAGAAAGCTCAAAGGAGTTCCCTTGAGTCCTCAGGAAGAGGTACGAAGTCAGAATTAAGTTTATTGCCAAGTATGTTTTCACATAGAAGGAGTTTGGTATTTTGGTACATAACAATAAACATAGGAAGAGAAAAAAGAAAAAACTATAATGAGCATTACAAAAGCCTATAGAGAAATTGCTACAAACAGTTCCTACAGGATCTTGTGACAATGTGTTGGGTGGACCTCAGACATCTATGGGGGCTCAGGGGGCATGTTCTCTTCATAGAACATTTTGAAAATGTTTTAATTTAAGCTCCAATGTTTTGGACTAAGTGGCATCTATCGGTGAGGTTGGAAATTTCAACAATCAAAATAGCCCTTGCCTCATCCTCCCCTGGTGATGGTCACTAAACACACAAAAGGTCCTCTCTGGAGACAGTGTGTGTTTTTTTGTCCATTCTGGACTACTGTACGAACATGGCGGTGCAATATGTTATACTCTGTAGGAGAGGACCTGTTCTCTCTGTAGATAAAAACGGTAATAAAAACCCAACAATTCGTAGGATCAGGTGACTGTACAGTGATGAAAACATAAATATTATGATACATTACTGCCAATAGACCCTACTTTTCCCCAAAAGATTATACACACTGGAACTTTAAATGTCATCTTTGTGGTGTAGTGACAGTAAAATTGAGAGTCTAGATCTATGTAGAACTTTGTGCAGTGTGGAGATGAGAGAGGAGGAAAGAACTAGAGGGCCACAAGTGTTTGTGTACCTACAAATGAGGAAATTAATATAGGCCATGAAATACTCTACTTTAGAAAGGAGCATACGGGGACTTCCGGTTTGGTGCCAAAGAGGATGGCAGCATAGGAGAACGCTCTCCCACCTTGGAGATAAAAACAGCACACAACTACTTGAATTCATAACAACTAGTGCTAAAGTAGAAAACAAGGTGAGGGCTTCAAGATGCCAAGAGGCAAAAGCATAAAGAAATCTACACAGTGTGAGTTACATGAGTGAGACGGAGACGACCAGACCTCACCTGCTGGCAGCGCCGTGGAGGACAACGACATGCTAACAGACGAAGGGGAACAAGCTAGCGACGCGAGCCTGGAACTTATACTCAGAGAACTGAGGGAATTTAGGAAAGATAATGATGCGCAGCTTAAGGGAATCTGAGAGGATATAAATAAGACAAATAAGAGAGTGGAGGAGGCTGAGGAAAGGATCATGGACGCTGAAACTCGAATAAAAGCTAACGAGGAAGCAGTAACAGAGATGCTTAAACTGCATATTGAAATGGATGCTAAGCTGACAGACCTGGAGGGACGGTCCAGAAGAGACTTATATTAGAATACACAGTGTCAAAGAGGGATCGCAAGACGACGCACCATCAATGATTGCATTTGTGGAACGTTTACTAAGACACAAACTGGAGTTGCCTGATTCAGCTGAAGTACGAGTTGAGAGAGCGCATCGCGCTCTGGTGCCAAAGCCACCACCAAACGCGGCGCCATGATCCATCGTTGCCAAAATGGCCAGCTACAGAACAAAAGAAGAAATACTAAAACTAGCGTGGCAGAAACGTGGGTTTGAGTATCTGGGTAACAAGATTAACCTGGATCATGATTACGCACCTGAGGTTTTGAAGCAGCGGAAGGAGTATGCAGAGGTGAAAGCTGTGTTAAAGGAGAAGAAAATCCGGTTCCAAACCCTGTTCCTGGCAAAGATAAGAGTATTTTATCCAGAGGGAACTATGCTATATGGCTCGGTGGAGAAGGCGACTAGCGACTTGGCAAAGAGGGGATTCCCGGTAACGGTTATCAAACGCCCGGAGACCTTTCTGGAGCAGATCCGACACCTATCCTGGCGCACAATGAGAAAGACGAGGGGCCAGGGGAATAAGGATCGGAACCAGAATTATAAGGAGAGACTCCAAGCATTCAGACATCAAGAACAGGAGTGACAGGACACTGATAAACTGATATGTTATGGGGATCGATGCTGAGTTGTTGTTTTTTTTAAGACGTCCCCGAGCAGACCGATGAGGTGAGACGCATATGTTATTAAGGATTTCTTTATTTTAAAGATAGGAACTATATGTGGCAATAGAGACAATTAAAATGGTCGGGTGCTTTACCTATGCTGTGTAAAACATGGACAGTGGCCGGATGGCAAACGAAGGCCCTTTCCCACCAACAGGTGAGAGAGGCCCCCCCTCGAAGCCCCCCTTTCATCAGGGCTTACCTAGGGTCTTACTGGAGACCCCACAGTTGGAAGTCAACATATTCTTCTTTTACTTTCTATCTGTTCAAGGACAACTAAAGGTTCCTTCTGCAGCTGTCGTTCTGTGCAGCTCTAATGTTTGTATAATGGTTGTTTATGTATGTTCAGGTAGTGTATGGATTGTACCACGTTCTGCTATCTTAAAAACACCCAGACAATCAGAATATGGCTAGTGGCAAGATACAAATAATTTCCTATAATGTGAATGGTCTGTTGAACCCAATAAAACGCAATAAGGTATTAACTAAAATGAGGAAAGAACAAGCACAAATAGTATACCTACAGGAAACCCACCTGGATTTTAAAGAACATGAGAAATTGAAAAAGAATAGGTTTTACCTGTGTGTTTTCCTCTTTCTATAAATCTGGACGAAGGAGAGGAGTCGCTATTCTTCTATCAGGCAAATTACACACAAAAATATA
Organism: Lagodon rhomboides; assembly: GCA_039737535.1. Lineage (NCBI taxonomy): Eukaryota > Metazoa > Chordata > Actinopteri > Spariformes > Sparidae > Lagodon > Lagodon rhomboides. The sequence continues at coordinate 1,464,203 of CM077792.1, read as the reverse complement.
TGAGATAAGTGATAGGGAGGGACGATATATATTAGTAAGAGGAAACATTGAGGGGGTCCCAATTACGTTGCTAAATGTATACGCGCCACCCGGAAGTGACATCCATTTCTTTAAGAAAGTCATTGATATGATGATTTCAGAGACAGTAGGCCTTCTAATCTGTGGCGGAGATTTGATTATGTACTTACAGCCAAAACTAGATACTTCTAATAGGAAAGCACAGAATACGAAGTCACTGGTTAAGAAAATCAATTCGTTATTTGAAGAGATTGGCTTAATTAATATATGGAGAGATTTGCATCCCAATCAAAGGGATTATACCCGTTACTCCTCACCCCACTCGATATACACAAAAATCGATTATTTTCTAACATTTGGAAAAGACAAAGATAAAATAAACACATGTGAAATTGGGACAATAGACTTAAGTGACCACGCACCTATGTATACCTGTCTGTAGATCTAAACCTACAGCCAAAAATTATTAACTGGAAACTAAATTCAAGCCTGGTCAATGACCCTCAATTTAAAGAACAGATCAAAAGAGATCCACTTCTACTTGGAAGTGAATGATAAAGGAGATGTATCCCCTCCCATTCTGTGGGCTGCCCTAAAGGCTGTCCTGAGAGGGAAAATTATAGCAATATCCTCCTATAAAAAAAAGATGAGAAATAAAAAATTGGGAGAATTACAAGTAAATTAAAAGAATTAGAGAAAAAACATAAAGAGAAAACAGCACAGGATCTATTGGAGGAAATCATGAAAACAAGATACGAAATTAATAATTTAACAACATCTGAAATTAAGAAAAATCTAATGTTTCTTAAACAAAGATATTATGAAGGCGGATCTAGATCAATGAAAGTTCTGGCCTGGAAGCTTAAAAAGAAAATAGCACAGAACACAATTCATAAAAATTAATGATCCATTGAGCAAAACAACAAAAAATAAATAAATGAAATTCTGGGAGCCTTTGAAACATTTTATAAGACTCTATACACTAAAAAGGCGGGAGGTAGCACAGCTGAAATAGATAGTTTTTTGGATTCTCCGAAATTACCAGTGTTAAATGAAGAACAATAAAATAATAATTGAGGACGTAACAGAAAAAGAACTACAAATAGTAATAAGCAAACTCAAATCAAGTAAATCGCCAGGATCAGATGGCTATACGGCAGAATGGTATAAGGAGTTGAAAGAAGAGCTAATACCAGTGACGCTTCCTACATTGAACTGGACTTTAAAGAAGGAGCAAACACCACCCAGTTGGAAGGAAGCAATACTATCTGCCATTCCAAAAGAAAATAAGGATATATTAGAATGTGGATCATATAGACCTATATCGGTTCTTAATGTAGACTGTAGGCTGTTTACTTCTATCATGGCTAGACGATCAGAAAGGTTTTTACCTAATTTAATACATAATGACCAGACAGGTTTTATTCGAGAGCGGCAAACGCAAGATAACATACGACGAACATTACAAATTATTAACCACATCCAAAAGAATAAAATAGCAGCTATGGTAATTAGTATCGATGCGGAAAAGGCCTTCGATTCAGTGAACTGGAGTTTTCTATATCGAGTTTTACACAGATTTGGCCTACACGAACGAATAATTAAAACAGTAGCCCCATTCACACTGGCGTTTGGGTGCGGCTTCAGTGCACCAATTCTCCGCATCCGTCCCAGAGTGAATCTCTTGGATGCTGCGAGGGGTGAAATTTCGCTCTGGCGCTGATCCGCCTCTGGAGGTAGTATCAGGGCCGCGTTATTGGCGAACCGAACCAGTGTGAACGGATAAGCCGGCTTCACGTATCGAGGGCGTGTCGATCGGACGGTCGGTTACCTACACAGGTCCTTCACTCAACTAAATACAGAGAAATGTCCCACAAAGCAACGTTACAGGACCAAACAACAGTAACGTAGTAACTGTAGCTGTCTTTGGTGACTTATATGAGGAAAAGAATACCGCAGATATATGCGGAGAAGCCTCTGCCCTCTTGTCTGTCCTCCTGTCTGTCCTCCTGTCTGTCCTCCTGTCTGTCCTCCCGTCTGTCTGACCGACACATTTAGGCCAGAAAAACAGCGTCTGTGACCGGCAAAAAACTTTTAACTCACCAAGTGTTTGTGATGAAAATAAATCACCGCGACGGCCAGCCCTCCAGACCGAGACTTCTGTGAACTTTCCCCCGGAAGACAGCCTCCCTCCCCACGAGTCAGACAGCGTCCAGTTTACTGATGGCGATTATGTAATTATGTAATTTAGAGCCAAAAAACCTAACTTTGTCACTTTCCAGGATGTTTGGTGGGTCAGGATCTCAATCACAACACATTATAACAGCATCCATATGATTATAAACTATCCGTGGGTTTAGATTGACAGGGGGGACACCGGGGAAACACCTTGAAAACACACCTACGTCATCATCATGACGTGTACCGTCACGCCTCTTTAGGAGCCGCAGCGCCGGATTCCTGTGTGAATTCACGTCGGTTCGTCTTTAATGCGGAGCTGCTTCGCTCTGTGTGAATCACCATCGGCGGAGAATTGGCGAACCGCCGCTGCGGAGATAATGCTTCTTCTCCTGTGTGAAAGGGGTTACTACAAGCATTATATGATAAACCCACTGCTAGAATTAAAGTAAATGGCTGCTTATCAAACAGTTTTACTTTGGAAAGAGGCACAAGGCAAGGCTGTGCATGTTCACCACTATTATTAGCGTTATATTTAGAACCATTTATTCAATCTGTAAGACAAAACAAAGAAATAGAAGGCATTAATATCCAGGGGAAAGAGCATGAATTGGCCTGCTATGCGGATGATGTTTTGATCTTTCTGGGTCAACCAACAAACTCTTTACCCAAACTAATGCAATCATTTGAATTCTATGGTCGATTATCAGGATACAAAATTAACATAAGTAAAACACAATTGCTTAAATACAATTATAGCCCACCAGATGAAATTAAGAGTAAATACCACCTAATATGGGAAACAGAATATTTAAAATATTTGGGGGTTACAATACCAAAGGACCTCACAGGATTATTGCAACATAATTATTCACCGATACAAAAAAACATTAAAGAGGATATTGCAAGATGGAATCTAATCCCATACTTAAGTTTTAGTTCAAAAATAAATTTGATTAAAATGAATATTTTACCCAAATTATTATATTTATTTCAAACCCTACCAATAGAAATAGGCCAACAACAATTTAATGCATGGGTCAAAATGTTGTCCAGATACATATGCCAAGGTAAAAGGCCTCGAATCCGATTTAAAACCTTACAGCTGACAAAAGCAAAGGGGGGATGGGGCCTTCCTTCCCTCAGAGATTACTACTGGGCAGCACAACTAAGACCTGTTATATGCTGGTGTAACCCTTCATATGATGCTCAGTGGAAAAACATTCCACTCCCATACAAGCACTTTTAGCAGATAGTAATCTGCAAGACTTTATATTTTGAGGATGACTCTCAAAATTTGGAAAACAGTAATTACAGAATACAAATTAGAGGAGGATATTGTGACCCTTAAATGGTGTGCATATGACACACAGTTTGCTCCAAATAAATTAGATACGAAATTCAAGGAATGGACAAATGAAGGATTAACAGCTTTATGTAAGATAATTAAGGAAAATACACTACTTAGTTTTGAAAGAATTAAAGAGAAATATGCTCCAGGAGCACAGGATTTCTATCGTAACTACAGCTTAGACACTTTGTCAGTGACAAGCTAAAATATATATCAGAATCAAGCAACCAGCTGTCAGATCTGTTTAAAAGGGCTTATGGTTCAAACCAAGATAGAGATATTATCTCAGGTCTATATAAAGGGCTTATAGACAAGAAAGTATACTCATCCCTGCATATTAAAACAAAACGGGAAATGGAAGGAGGACTAGATCTGACGGAGAAAGAGCGGGTAACAATCTTGGAATACCAATGGAAATGTAGCAGCTCACAGAGCTGGAAGGAGTTGGGCTGGAAAAGCCTGATTAGATATTTTATTACACCTTACCAAATATCCCACTCTAAAGGTAACTCCCAGCTGGCTGGAGAAATTGTGGAAGTACAAATGCACATCATTATCATGTTTTTTGGGACTGTAGAGTTATTAAAACCTATTGGAAGGGAATACATAATGCAATACAGGAAATCTTTGGGAGTCACTTGCCTCTGGAAGGTAAAGTTTTATTTTTTGGACTCATGCCTGAAGGATGGCCAAAGAGAGACAAATATTTGTTTAGCATTCTGTTAGTGGCAGGTAAGAAATGAACTGCGGATGTGAATTACAAGAAGGACTTGTTTGTTTCACGTTGGAAGAAATGGATGGACTATATAACACCACGTAGGCCAGACTTTGACTTGTTTAACTCTAGATAATATGCTGTGTGGGGAGCAATAACCACACCTCACTCCCGACATGTTCATGTTTTGGTTGTGTTTTCATTTATTTAACTTTTCTGTTCTTTTATTATGAGAAAAAGGACATTCATGCTGACAATCTGTAACTAATAATTGAAATGGATGTACATGCCATATTTGTTGCAGAGTGTCAATAAAAAGGCAAATTAAAAAAAAAGAAAGGAGCATACGTCTGCCAGTGAAAAATGTCTTTTCTAAATCCCCTAGCCTCATATCCTGCCCTCTACACACCCACATTCAACCATAAATGCCCAATCCAAAGCGCCTCATGAATTTTGATATATAGAAATGAGCCTGCTGATCAGGTTTTTCGCAGTAAATGATAGTAACAACCAAGAGGAATCTTTCTGACAGACATCAAGGTGTTTGTAGGTGAGTTGAGGTTAGAAAGTTTATGTTGTTAATGCTTCCCTTCATCCAGACTGGTGATTCTACACATGCAGTTTTGTGTGTCCCAGTGACTGTCAAAAGTAAGGTTATTGCTGTCTCCTGATTTACTGTCCTGATGTGTGCATTTGTCATCAACTAGAGTGAGCTGGAGCGAGTGGAAGAGGAGCAGACATTAGAGGAGCTGCAGAGTCTCAGAGAAATTGTCCATGACTGGTTTCGAAAGCAGGAAGAGATTGCAGAGGTAAGTTTAGATGATGCATACTGGTGTTGACATTTCAAATGACAAAGCATCACTGGTCCTTTGTGGCCCTGTGGTAAGATAAAGCCTTCTGCCTTACAGGCACACTGGATGTGTGTCCTGCGCTGTGTGTGATATTACCTCTCGCTTTTCATTTCGGTGTCCATGTTCACAGGTTAGACTGTTCACACTGGATGCATGAGACACTTCTTGCACGTGTCAAGCGTGGCTGATGCATCGCATGATTCAGAGAAGCAGAGTCTCACCTATTTCTACCGCGTCATGCGCGGTTCTCAGTAAAAATCGACCTGAAAACGACCTGTAGACAGTCATATGAACATCATACCAGTATTACAGTTCTAATGTCTGTATAGAATATGTCACAGACATGAAGAGAACACACACACAACAGGTGAGGGGCAGTTTGTTTTCTGTGCATTCTCTTTCACTTTCAATTTCTCTCCCTCCCTTGCTCCCTCCCTCCCCCCCGGCTTTCTCGCCCTTTCTTTGGGGTAAAGGAAAATCATGTCATCATATTTATTGATAATTATCAAAGGCAAAGTCCATGTAAACAGAGAGGGCAGGAAGGAGCCGCTGCAGCAGCAATGCTTTCCACTCACAGTCAATCATCAGCATTTCACTGATCTACAAAATGTATCTCTGTTATTCTTTTTTTGTATTACAATAGAATATCTTTATTGTCATTGTAACAGATACAACGAAATTAAGTGCAGTCCTTGTTCAGTGCAAAACATCTATTAGGTAGTATATGCATCAATAAAATATGCCACTACTGTATGCATATTAATGCTAAAAACACATAGGAGACACACCCATACAGACATCAGCATTCAAAAACTGCACATAGCCCTATTGACAAAGATACGTGGTGAGAACTGTGCTTTAGTAGCATTATTCAGTGCACTGATGGCTGTTGGATGAAAACTGTTTTGTAGTCTGTTTGTTCTAGTTTTCATGGACCTGTATCTCCTGCCTGACGGCAGTAGTTTGAGCAGTGTGTGATGAGTCCTGTAGGATGGTTAATGGTATTAGTTAGTTTCAGCCTATGTTCTTGCTCTGTCCTCTCTTCCAGAATTTGCGAGAGCCCAGCAGTGACCCGAAGCCGTCTTCACCCACCACATCCATCCCCAAGAGTGGGAGTTCAGGGATGATCCAGTACCTCCAGTCTTGGTTCCCGGGCTGGGGAGGCTGGTATGGAGATTCCCAGGACCCAGACAGGCCTGAAGCGCTCCTGCCAAGTCCTTCCTCCTGGGATATTCTGGGTGAGAAATTCTGAGAGGCTGATGCTGATCACAACGTTGGTTTTATTTGAATTACATATTTTGTCACATTCAGTAATTCTGCATGGGGTGAAATACCGTATTTTTCGGACTATAATTCGCACTTAAAATCCTTAAATTTTCTCAAAAATTGACAGTGCACCTTATAATCCAGCGCGCCTTATGTATGATTACTTGTTGTGCTTACTGACCGATTTTTTGTGGTACAATGTGCTCAAAAATCTGTCGAAATGTGTAAGTACGACTTTGGTAAGCAACCAAGCCGCTCCGTTCAATGGATATTCGGAGCATTACGGTACGCTGTGTCACTACCTGATCGGCCCCGTAACTGGACCCCTGAGCAGTCTACAAGACTGCCTGACTGTAATGTCTAAACTAGAAGTGCATTCATGTAAGGCAGCCCGGGCCTGGAGTACGCGCAGAGACAATAAATAATAACGCTTACCCCCGCCACTTTTTATACATGATACGTACTGTGCTTCAACATTATATTACAGTACATTTGTGTGTACGTAAAAGGACCCCAAAAATGGCACCTGTTAACAGGCATGCTTAGAATTTTAATTTAATTTAATTTAATGAATCAATAAGTGAGTGTATTTTTCTGTACCGGTATTTATTGTTACAACTGAGTTGAATAAAGTTTGATTTACCGGACTGTGTTGTTTTGCTTAATGCGCCTTATAGTCCGGTGCGCCTTATGTGTGAACATAGACACATTAATTCACAGTGCGCCCTATAATCCAGTGTGCCTTATCGCCCGAAAAATATGGTAAGTGTAGACTTCTGTATTAAAAGTTAGCTTTTTGTGTTTTCACCTTGTATTCTGTAGTGTTGGTTAAAGTCTTATCCCTGAAGTGACAGTCAGCATAATGATAGAATCTCCAGGCATTCTGACTGCTGACTCGATGATATACTGCTTCCTCAGCAGAGACAGAAGACTTGTTCGATCCCTTGGAGGACTCGCACACTCTCAACACATTCACCAGGCGTGATCACCTGTTTGCCCGGCTGGAGTTCTTATTGGAGAAGGGTGGAGTCACGCTCTTTCACCAGAACAGGACAGGGGACACCCTGCAGGAGAATGGGGTCATCCAGTTGGAATTCTCAGGTACGCAGAAGCAGTTTTTGGACAGAGGAAAGAAACATCCTTCAGGGTTTGCTTTGTCTTAAGAGTGTAGTTTTTCACAATAATGTAAGTGTTACCAATATGCAAGCAGTCGGATGTTTTTTAGTGCAAAGATAGTAGGGTAGGGCTGGTTGACAGAATAAAACATTATTTTGCAGTACAGTATAAGTAATTATATATCACCGTATAGATGATAATTGTGATACTGTAAGGTGCACAGATAAACAAACCAGATGTCTGGTTTGGCTCATCCTGTACATTTTTTAATGTCAAAGTTCTTCATAAATAATGAAAAATGGTAAATCTGTTTGGAAAATCTCTGACCTTTAACATATTTTTGTCATCTTACTATTGTAGCGATCGGCCCCTTTAAGCACACACCCTCTGCATCAGACTCACGCCAATTACGTCACAACGCCGCGCGAAGGCTGTCCCAATTCAGAGGCTCCTCCAAATGCAGCCTTCTTTTCCCTCTTTTTGGAGGACGCAGCGCTACCAGAGGATGTCTAATAGGAAGAAATTTTAAAACAGTTCCTAATGATGTACAGTAACAGGCTGAGCAGGAGTCCCTGCAGTGCTGATGGGATGCCACAGTAAAGACCCTGGTGTCAGTGGTGGGATTCTGGGTCGGTACTCAGGGTGTTTGGGGGTCTAGTCTCCACCGTCCACCACATCGTCCGTCAACTGGGTTTGCTGGGCTGACTCGATCGACGGCTGCCATGTCACTAATTATTTTTTTAAGAAAGAGGCAAGAATTATAATTTCATAATATAATTATAATAATAATAAATCATACCAAACAAAACTGCCAAACACTTTAAATAGGAATAATGCCTTTAAAATTAAAATAAAACCATATGTGGCGATCAACAGTTTATATGTCAGCATTAAGGTAATGTATCGGTATGTTAATTAGCCCTAACTGTTAGCTAGCTAATAATGATAATAATGCTAACAGTACTGTGGCTTCAATAACAGGTTCACCTCTCCACGGTCCTCTCAACCAGAGATAAACCAGCCACCGGCGGCGCCAACAGAGCTGCTTCTCCTCTTCCTCCAAGAGAAGAAAATATAAAAGAAAATCAGGATTTTCTGTAGCTCAAACATGACAAACTTACTGTTACTCTTGTTGTCACTTTCGCGGGCCTGGGCTGCATAGATAGGGATGTACGGGTAGGGGCGGGAACATCTGATGACGCAACCAGGAAATATTCCAAAGGCTAGACCGTCCCATTTAACAACGGTTGACGTGGCCTTCGCAGGTCTCTCTGAAGGACTCGCCTTCGAAGACCGCAAAGGCCGGGTCCTTCGAAGGACGCAGACCCTGAATTGAGACACAGCCCTAGTCTGTCCCAACAGTGTACGTCGTAGCTTTGCCAACCCCCGGCAACGAGACAAAAAGTCCATATTTTCTCCATTTACCCGTTTGGCATAAGTGGATTACTTCTCTTCTCTAACCTCTACACCATAAAGTCACTGGAAAGCCACCAAGCTGCCTGATAGAGCATTCCCTGGAGCTGATAACAGCGCACTGACCCGAATACAGGAGGGGTTCCTGGTTGTTAAGTAAAGGGCCATGCACTGTAATACTTGGGTCCTTTTTGTAGGGTTGGCTTCTAAACTTACCAAGAATTATTCTTGTCAGATTTATACTCTGACTGGCACCCCAGAAAGTGGTTCCTCAGTCTAAATTGACTTTGGTAGCCAACAAATCAGTTTTGTGTTCACAAACACCACGGCTTTGACACAAAATAAAGCCCTTTACTGAAGGGACCTCAAAAGGAAACCACACACTTGAAGCAAACCAACTCTTTTTTGGGTTTGTGGTGTGCCGATCTTGTGTGACCTTAAATAACACAATTGCAGTAGGCATCTGCACACACTGCTGGCACACTAAGAAAATGTACTATATCTTATTTTTTTTCTTCTTCCAGCATGTTTGATCTCCTTCATTGTCGTTAGTACATACGTCACCTTCAGTAGGCATCCATGTATGCTGAATTTGTCACTATAAAAATCTCTTTGAGAAATGTTCTTGTTTAATTTACTGTGCCCATGTTTCCACAGGAGTGAAGGTGATTGTGGAGTCTCTCCCTCGCTCTGAATCTTCCCTACTGTCTGTTAAGCTGGGAACTTTGTTCTTGAGAGACTTGACCACTCAAGGTACCATCTTCCCTGTCCTGGTTTCTCCCAAAACGGTAAGCAGTGATGGACAGATTTGGACAGGGAGTTCATAATGTGGAAAAAAGTTAGAAATTTGGAAATAAAAGTTAGAAGTGAATTGCAGCTCCTTAAGTACATGATATTTATATTATTTTCTATGTTATGTTATATCACATTGTAATTTATGAACATCCCCTGTTGTAGGACAAAGTTGTTGTTGCCATGAACCAGCCATCTGGTCAGTCCAGCAGTACCTCTGGTAAGACTTTTGTTTTCTGTTATAAGAAATGACTGAATAGTCTGAAAGAGGCTCTGACACCTATTTCACTATGAACATTCTGCTGGAATTCTGACAAAACAAGAAACTCTAGCTTCATAGAAAGAAGCATTTATTTTAGTTAAACTGAAGGGATTTGATTGTGCAAACTACAGACCAATAAGTATGTAGGAGCTTGTTTACAAATTGTTTACTTCAGTAGTTGCCACAGTCGAAGTATTTATTTTATTTTAATACCGATTTTAGTGTTGATCGAGTCAAATTCAAAAGAATCTGTGGAAACTCCACCACTGTGGACTCATGGTCTAAAAAGCCTTTTTTAGAGCTTGATTGAGCTAGATTCATACAGCTCTGGAGTAGATGAAGACTTTTGTGTTGGTTTTTGCAGCCAACAACAGAGAAATTGGCTGCTTCGCTTGTACCTTCTGCATCTTCCTATAACAATGTCAGTCAGGAGGTTGTGTAGGATTGCCACCTAGGTGGAGGATAGTCCCCTAGTTGGAAGTGGTCCCATGTTCCATACAAATCAGATAAGTTACGGAAGGTAAAGGCTGGACTACAAACAAAGTGTTTCTAGAAGTTCAGGAGCAGTGTCAACTGTTGGAGAGAATACCTCCCTTTGCTGCAATGACAGTGCCAACCTCTACGGCTGCTCCCAGGGCTTTCAACTTACTCTTGATTACATAATATGAGTTTAACATCTTTTGTTGTGGCAATAATCAGATTTGGGTAGCTGAATGAATAACAGTTTTCACTGAAATGTTTGTCCTTTATTAGATGGCGTATTTATTTGGTTTTTCTGTTTTTAGGATTCAGTGCAGAGAGCTCTTCATCACCAGTGTTTGAGATGATTTATGAGCGTAACCCTGTGAGGTGTAAGTTTGAGAGAAGACTGGAAGTGAACACTAGTCCACTGAACATCATTTACAACCCACAAGCCATCAAAAAAGTGACTGAATTCTTCTATAAAGGAAAAGTTCATACCTCAGGTAAATAATCAAAACCTGTGTCCTTTGCCAGGTGTGCATACATTTTTATTACAAAACTGTGGAATATGCTTGGTGAATTTCACATTTTAGGCATTGTGACTTTCTGTTTTCTGTGTCAGTGCTGCTGTTAAAAGTGAACAAAAACAACACATTTAAAGATGTCCTTTCCAAAAAAGAAAGAGAAAAGGATCAGTAGGAATTTTGAGAGATGCAGATATAGAGAAGTGATTAAGCAAGCCCCCCCCCAAAAAACAGTCCTCAAATTTAATAACACAACCAGTCTCATGATCGACTTAATGAGAATTTGGTCCAAACAGTTGGTACACTCCTGAAATACATCATCTTTGCTGACTTACTTAGCTCTTCTTGTTCACTCTTTTGGACACCGTACTGTAGGTCACGTTATTAAAGCCCCTCATTCCCCTTTCACACTGGACAAAAAACAAAAAGCTTACACCCATCAACATCTGGCTTTTTTCTTCAATGTGACTGGGAACACGTCACTCCCTCGACAAATGACACATCGGCTGAAACACAACACCCAGGTGGACACGCTTAATTTTGTCCCTTGTCAGGTGCTTGTTGTTAACATATTCTCATATTGTTACGGCCTGATAGTGTCTAGGGATTACCTACAGGTTTTCACCGTGTCAGTCCTAACCTGGAGTGAGTGAAGGAGGGGAAGCTGCTGACGAAATGAACTGGTTGTCTTAAGGAGATAGATGGGGTTAGCTCACCTATCTGCACCTGTTCACAGGTTGGAGGGCCTTCCGCTGAGTCCTGACAGCGCAGTCCGGCTCACGTGAGCGACGAGCCTCGTTGTTAGCTCCTTATTCAGTTTTATTTAAAATGGTGGATCCTAAAACTAAGAGGTTACTGGTAGAAGGTGGGTTGAGGTGGCAGCTTCTTAATCGAGCATCCTTTTCTCCCTCGAGTTCCGGCCTGGTATCCGCAGGTGTCAAGTTTTCCCCGCTCGTTTTCACACCTGAGCCTCCCCAGATGGTGCGTTTAAGATTGCAGGACAGCACCAAACCCTTGTGCAATGCATAACCACCAACCTCTCCCAATAAACCAGTTCATTAAGTGTTTTCAAGACAGGAAGAAAGCTGAGCTCCTCACTCCTAACTCCTAACTATATATATATATATATATATATATATATATATATATATATATATATATATATATATATATATATATATATATATATACACACATACACCGATCAGGCTTAATATTATGACCACCTGCCTAATATTGTGAAGGTTCCCCTTGTGCAGTCAAAAAAGCTCTGACCTGTCAAGACATGGACTTGAGACCTCTGAGGGTGTCCTGTGGTGTCTGGCACCAGGGCGTTTTATAGTGGATCCTCTGGGTCCTGTATGTTGTATCAAAGTCAAGCTGAATTACAAACAAATACATTTACTTGTGAGAAGTAGATTAACTTATTTACTCTTATTTTATAAGTATAGTAGTCCATGAAATCTTTCACCACCAATCCAAAAAAATGCAAATGCAAACAACATTACGTCTTCACCTCGTATACTTTTAATACCTTTGCATACCAGTGGATAATTGTAATTTAAATATGTTTCTTTGATACCAAGGCTTTGGCTATCAGTCAGAGCTGGAGCTGAGAGTGGCAGAGGCTGCCAGGAGGCAGTACAACAAGCTGAAGATGCAAACCAAGGCAGAGATCCGACAAACCATTGATCAGCTACTTGTGGGAGAGTTTATCGTAAGAAAGATTAACTGGATAATGACATTAAATTAATTGGCAGTTGAATCATCTCTAAATACCACTGATATGTTTGCTTTGTAGGAGAACAGTAAGCGTTGGACCATGAAGTTGGACATCTGTGCACCCCAGGTGATTTTCCCTGATGACTTCCAGTCAGGGGACCCGATGTTAGTTGTTGTTGATTTAGGCAGGATTCTCCTCACAAACTCTCAAGGTAAAACAAACAAACAAACAAAAAATCAAATATAGACCCAAATATATACATTCTTTGGCTTAATGTGGTTTTTAACTTAGCTGATACATGTTGTTATTCATTTTATTTGAAGATGACACGAAGGCCAGCTCAAAAGCTACTCAACCTGAAAGAGATGACATGAGTGATGATGAGTACCAGACACCCCTTGCCACCCCACCAGAGTCTCCACCACCTGAACTAGACATGCCTTTGAAAGAACAGCTCAAAAGTCCTCCCAGCCTCAGGTCTCCTGAAAGTGCATATGCCTACAGCAGAAAGCTTTACGAAAAATACTCCTTGTCCTTTAAGGACCTGCAGATAATGGTTGGTCGCTGTAAAGATAACTGGAAACATCTGCAAGAGAGTGAGGTAGGGCCTACTCATGTGGTGGAGAAGTTTAATGTCCTGCTGCAGCTTGAGCAGAGACTGCGATACACATCAGACCCCCAGCTCCCTGGGGCTGTACTATCAGGAATCCTACCAGACCTCAAGGTTCATATCAACCTTGAGAAGATGACTGCTCTTAGGAGTTGTTTGGCTAGATTAAGTAATTCGTCTGTAAGTGAAGGAGACAAAAGCCAGGAGAAAGACCCAAATATAAGGTGTCCTGATCCTCTTACCCTCCGCCATGACAAGATCTTTCAGAGAGAGGACAGCTCCTGGAAGCTGCAAGGTTCAGCCAAGAACCTGACCCAGAGCGTGATGACTTTAGAGCAGCACACACGGGAAGTCCTTGTGGAATCACGTCTACTTTTGGCTGAATTTAACATAAACTATATGCAGCTTGGTATAGAGAGTGATGGTCGCTACATATCTGTTCTCAAGGTATTTGGCACAAATGCACATTTTGTCAAGCGACCATATGATGCTGAAGTCTCTCTGACAGTCCATGGACTTCTGTTGGTGGACACCTTACAGACCTATGGCTCAGACTTTGACCTCCTTGTGGCTTCTCATAAGCATCTCAGTTTTGACATACCTACGGGCAGCCTCAGGGAGAGCCAGCCTTCATCTCCTGTGTTGTCTGATGGCGGGTCTCCTCAGCATCAGGGCCACCATACTGAAGCATCCTCTGGTATGGCCATGGAGAGAATGTCCCCCTTCAGTTCTTTTCTGAAAGACCAGGAGGCCCTGATAAAGCTTGAGTACCAGTTTGTTAGCTCAGACTGCCCCTCCATGAACCTAGACAGCTCCCTTCAGGTGACAAGCATGCAGGTCAACAACTTGGACATCATTCTCAACCCTGAGACCATGGTGGAGCTACTTAAGTTTCTCCAGAAGTCATTCCCCAAAGAAGAAAGCGCCTGGACATCATCAGTGCAACAACATACAAAACAGCCTTACAGTGAAGAAGGGGAGGGGACATATCAGGCCACCTATGATCAAAACAAAGAGCTGACTGTGGAGATCCACCGCCTTAACCTGCTTCTCCTCCGTACGGTGTCCACTGGCACTGTCCTGGGTGCTGAGAAGAAAGGGTTGAAGATTGCCACTACCAGCATCACTGGCACCAAGGTCAATGTGTCCATGGGCAGTCGGTTGGACATCAATGGTTCCCTTGGGTCCATGCAGTTGGTGGACTTGACCCAGGAAGGAGGCCGAAGCCAGTTTGTGGTCAGCATTGGCAGTGTTGAGGAAAGCTCCTCAACTCTTGGATTAACATTCCTTCCTGACACAGGTGGTTCTCCATCAGAGGCTTTAAATTTCCGCCTTTTGGAGAAATCCCATGGTGAGTGTTCCTTGCAACTTCAAATGGCATCCTTGCATTATAACCACTCAGCCAAATTCCTCAAGGAGCTGAGTTTGTCTGCCAATGAGGTAGAAGATAATTTCCGCTCCATGCTGAAAAGTGCCGCTACCAAAGTCTCAACAGTTCTAGCCACTAAGACAGCAGAGTACAGTGGTATGGTTTCACTATTTGAAACTCCATCACGGAGAACTCGGACTCAGAGTCAAAGCTGGGCCTATCCATTTGAGGATGAAGAGGATGTTCCAGTGGAGGAGCCTGAGTCCACATTAGACACATTAATGGTGAAGCTGACCCTTAACATCAGCATTGAATCACCAGTTGTGTCCATTCCCCGTAAACCTGGACACCATGAGCTATTGGTTGGTCATCTGGGAAGTATAACAATCCAGAATAGTGTCACTGGCCATGGCTCTGAAGGAGAGAGGTTGCAGGTGTTGGTGGAGGATATTCGACTGTATTCACTCAACATGAGTAATTTGGCTGTGAATAGAACACCCAGGGGGGATACAGCTGGCATCTTGTCACCAGCCAACAATGGGAGCATTAATCAGGATGAACCGCAGTTCACACGTCATGACTTCTTTGAATACCTCAGCCGTGGTAAAGGTGAGAATCTTAAAAATTATAAGACAGTTGTATTCCAAATGTTATATTCTATTTGGCAATGCAGACAATGCAGGCATACATTTTATATGCAGCTTCTCACACAGGTTCACTAAATTTCATTTTCTTTAACAGCCTTTCATATATTGAAAGACACCACTATACAGTTCACCCTGGAGAAAGTCCCCATTGATGAAGAAAACCAGTTCCATTTCCTTACCACAGAGGAGCCCTGCAAGAGCACAGGGTTGCTGAGGGTTGAAGGCAAATTCGTCAACCCTGTTCAGGTATACACTTTATTAATACTACAATAAATGTAACTTGGTATTCAAATAATGGCCATGTCTCAAGCAGTACTTATATTGTGGCTAAACAAAAGAAGACCAGTCGAATTCCTGACTTCCAATGCAAATGCATCCCAGTGCATCTGCTCAGAACCCATGGTAAACTTGCACTGGTAATTAGGGCCAGAGCGGCAACAATCATTGTAAGGCCAGGAATTATTATTAAGGGTGTAGGCACGAGGGAGCTGGGAGCCACACTGCAGTATCAGCTGTGCTGGAAACCCTATCATTATTCCTTCTTTATTAGGGGTCCAAGGGGTCAAGATTTTCACAATAATGCAGCACAGAGAAACAGTCATCCGCTCCATAATGTACATTTCCTTAACTATTTCTATCCATTCAGGGATTGCTGGAGACTCTTTGCCTCAGCCCTTTCCTGGTTATTGCTTCTTCTTTTTTTTTTTTTTTACTACCAGCTGGTATTTGTAGTAAATATCTTGCCTGCTTTTTCAGCCAAGTTGACACATTTTCCAATTATATAACACTGAAACTAAAATTAAGATGATTAAGCTGATTATGAATCTGAATCTAAAATTTTCTCCACAGGCCTGAGCTTGGGGTCTGGTGGACTGTGTCTTACATATAATCAATCAGTCATCTACAGATAGTTGTATGTTTGCTTCTTTCTCCCATCTTGATTTAACATACATTGTGGAAAGACCTCTTTCCAATTGTAAAGATGAACGGATGCTGGAGACAAGTTTCATATTAGGATTCCCCTTGTATGCTTCAATTAATATCCTAATCAGACTCATCCCTCTCTCCCTGACAGTTTTGATATTGTTGTCAAAGTAATGTCACATTAGAAGATATCTGTAGAAATTGTGTTTGCTCAAATTGTAGGTTTCCGTGAGTTTTTGAAAGGTATTTAAACCCCTATTAGAAGATATTGTACAATATGAGGTGATGCCCAAATTTGTCCAATGTTTAAATCTGTTGTCCAAATCAGCTGGCTTAAATTCAATGTCAAATGCTACCCAACATTATATTCATGCATTTCTTTCTAATTAAAAATTCTCTTTTAAGTTGACAAACATAATTTCTGCAAAGCATGGCACAATTCAAATGGGATGGCAATCTGTCTCTTGCTATTAATTACCATACATATTTTCTTAAAATAGGGTCCCATGTTGCTCCACCACAATGGGAGGGCCTTCACCTCTCCTCTACTTGTAATAGACAAGGACTTTTATAAAAAATATGAAGTTTGGTGTAGATTAGGCCATGTACATTACAACAACGTCCTGTTTCATGGCGAAACATGCTGCAATTCCATGGCAACAGTGTTCAATGAAAATCAAAAGTCAGACAATGTTACATCATTTACTTTATCATACCTTCATATATACTAATATTCTTACTAGTGCATGGTTTTTGGTGAACTGCAATTCCAGCATAGCTCTCCTCCAACCTTCAACTTGAGGTGAGGTGTAATCATCTCATCAGTAAGTGGAAATATCACTGTGGATTTGCAGGGCCTTTAATTTACATTTTTGATGTTGGGCTATTGCCTGGTTATTAGGGATGGGCGATATGGACTAAAAAAATCTATCCCGATAATTTCTGGTATTTATCACGGTAACGATAAAAATGACGATGAATAAACACCAATTCAGCCTAATCTTTTTGACTATAAATCTATCACCAAAATAATAATAAAGGCTACTAAACTACATCAATTAAGTTCAAGAAGTACACCCGTACTGCAAAAATGAAGTGACACCAAACAAACAAGTCTGAAATGTGAGAACAGAATCTATTATTTATTCAAAATGTATTAAAACTTTTTGGCACACAGGCAGTAAAAAAGAGTGCAAACAGCAAAAATAACTTAGCTTATTAAAATCATAAAGTAGTGCAACTGCAAACACAATCTGATAAATTAAGAAACAAGACAAAAAAAATGTAAGTTTGCATCCTGCCTTCTCCACAGTTTGGAGTGGTAATATAACTTTCCATCATACGGTGTGGAATGAGCAAATGCATCGGCAACTTTCGTCTGAGTTGTTTTTGGTTTCTTACCGGAGGCTTTGGATGAAGTTGACACTGCTTCTGCATCCTTGCGCATTTTCAGGCTATCATATTCTGATTTGTGCTTGTGTTTGAGGTGGTGGAACAAATGAGTGGTGTTACTGTCCTTTGTCGGCACTATTTGTTAGGGCTGTCACTTTTTATTCGAAATTCGAAAATTCGTTCGAAAGTGGGGGGGGAAAGTTCTTATTCGAATGTAATGACCTGTTCGAAATCAAAATGTACAGTCTATAAGCGCGACAGACCGTTTGAAGTAGT